>JAQPZY010001179.1:0-330000 GCA_029931535.1 Margaritifera margaritifera
TGGCCGTAAGAAGACGGAATTAATTCTGTCCAGGACGGTCTAAGTGCATAAACCAGAGGAGGACTGTCTTGAATTTACAGATTAGGGCTAGCAGATGTCCTTTTGTCCACTATAGTTGTAATCTTTTTTCCCGGCGTTTATTTAGAGATGTTCTATTAGGTTCATTAGCTAAAATGTGTACTGACAACTTTGGTTGTAGCAGCCATGGTTGTGGTTGGACTGGGTGTATACGCATCAAAAGCCGGCTCGTCAAAACGAAAATGTTGACAGCAATATTGATAGTTCACGATCTTCTACTGCGAACATCCAGGCCATATTGAATAAGGGCAATAGTGCGTGAGGGGGCTTCGATTTTTAAAATTTGCTATAAAAAAAAAAAACAGGCGCAAAAATGGACCGCTTTGTCGTCGCATTTTGTGTGTGTGTGTGTGTGTGTGTGTGTGTGTGTGTGTGTGTGTGTGTGTGTGTGTGTGAGTGTGTGTACAATTATAATTCTGACCTAAACTGCATACCCCTCATCCCATTTATAATTAATATTTTAATATTCAATGCAGGAAAATTTGTACATGTAAAGATTCTACTCTCTCTTCAATCATATGCAGTGTTCAAATACACATACGTAATGGCTGGCTAATACACACTTAAGATATTCCCCTCCCCCAATTTATAATTTCAGTTTAAAATTAAATGCAGAAAAGTCAATTTACAGGATATACTCTACGCTTACATGCAGTGTTAAGATATACTGGTTAAAATAATGGCTGGCCAATACACCCTTAAGATACCATTTACATGCATACCGATTTTAAATATGCAAGGACAAGGATAGACTATGCAAAACATACTAAGCACACATATACGATAGGTATTATTGCATTAGAAGCATATAATTAATGAAAGTATCTTCTAAAATGGAGGAAAATCCATCCAAAACCACGTGTAAGCGTCACAAGCCAACATTTATGGCAATCAATTACTACAACCATGTTCTGTATACAACATTTAGTGCAATCAATATCTACCAGCATCTATACAAGACTAGAATCTAAAATACTAAGCAATCAGCCGATTTAAGTAGCAGCAAAAACTAATTTACTTTTGCTTACATATGGAGCATTTACACAATAAGCTCCCAGACCAGGTCTTTAAGAGGGATTTAAAATTATTAAAATCTGAGGGTGTTCGTAAGTTATTGGGGAGAGAATTCCATAGTTTTGCTGCTGCATACCTAAAAGATTTTAGCCCATATGTGGATGTTCTTACGTTAGGGATCTCCAAAGTGTTTACTTACCTAAAAGAGTAAGAAGATTTTTTTAAAACTACCAGATTATTTAAGTATGCTAGACATTTTTTGTTTAAAATGTTGAATATTTCAAGTGCCATGGTCTTCATTCTTTGGCTGTGGAGAGTTGATACATTTGCAAATCGAAAAGTGTAAAGAGTATCGTTTCTTGAAATCAATGAAGACAAATCTCAGAGCTCGTTCATGTAGTTTTTCAAGTTTGTTCATGTTAGTGAGACTGCTGAAATGCCAGGTTAGGGGACAGTAGTTGAAGTTTTTCATGATGAAAGAGTGATACACAGTCAGTCTTCCTTCGGTTGTAAGGTATGTTCCGATTCGTTTGAGCACATTTAGTTGTTTAGATGCTTTCTGACAAATTTCAGTGACTTGCTGATTAAAGTTTAGCATAAAGTCCAAAGTGACTCTCAGTTGTTTTACCGAATCTTCACAAGATAATTAAGCCTCGCTGGAGGAGAAGGTCTGAAGTTGTTCGTTGGTTTTCTTCCTAAGTGTAATAGCCTGGGACTTATTAGGGTTCGCTTTCATTTTATTATTGGTAAACAACCTAATCAAAGTACTGCACTCTGTTTCCAAAGTAGATTTCATAATATTAAAGTCGTGGTGAGCGTAGGCAAGTGTGTTGTCATTATCATAGTTGTATAGATCAGAATCATTTATGAAAAAGAAGATATCATTAATAAAGATATTAAAAAGTATGGGTCCAAGAATTGATCCCTGCTGTACCCCTTTATAGATATTTGCCCATGAACTAGTTGAGTTTCCTATTTTGACACATTGTCTTCTGTTTGAGAGGTAATCTGCCATAGTGTTTACGACCGAATCTGAAAGCCCATATGCTGCCAGTTTCTGGAGGAGGAGATTGTTGGGGAAACAGTCAAATGATTTTGATAAATCCATCAAAATTCGCTGCAGCATATTTGTTTTTCTCTAGGGCTAAGCTCAAGTCTTCTAGTAGTCGAATTAGTGTTGTATGACAGCTGAAACCCTTTCTGAAAGCAGAGATATACGGGTGTAAGATATTGTCAAAGTAATTAGTGATCTGGTTCCAGATTGCTTGTTCAAAGAGCTTCGATACAGTTGGGAGAATACTGACAGGACGATAGTTTTGTTTATCAAGTGGATAGTTTTTCTTGTATATCGGGAGAACCTGGGCTTCCTTGAGTCTTGTAGGGAAAATGTTTTGGTCAAGGCTGTAGTTTATGAGTTTGTTTATAGGACCAGTCAGTGACTGAGTTTCAAGTTTTAAAACTGGCAAACTTTCTCACATATACACGTTGGTCAAGTCGAGACTCGAAGACAGATGTGAGATGTGTGAGTGATCCTAAAATGCGAGCGCATTAGACCATTTAGGCACCCAAATTTTTTAGCAATAGAGATATATATCCTTTATAATTTAACTTAATCATATGTGCTGTATTCACTAAAATTGACTAAAATATACAACTAAATGGGATCACTCTCTATAATTATTTCCAATGTGCAAAAGTCAAACATTTTGAAAACAAAATATCGCTGAATCAGAAGAATTACTCAGCAGATCTAAAATTTAAGTGGCTATATAACGTTACTGATGTACAATTTTGAGTAGTATGTCCTAATATGAATTAAACTTCATTGCAGCCTTTAAGAATCTGTTGCATTTTGGGGTACTTTTTCCTGTCGGCAAATGTTGTTAGTAATGTGAAAATGGATGCTTTTCGACCAGTCATTATTAAAAATATTATTATATTGCCTTATAAGAATACGAGAAAATTAAAAATCAAAATAATTTTTTAAAAATCACTAGATCACTGAAATTTTGTATGTTGCCATCTTGTAACAACATTTCTGGTCCACTGATATTTTTTGTATATTACCATCTCGTGTAGGATATGACAACATTTATTGACCAATTAATTGTTCAAACTCATTAAAAATACCTGACAACTCAGACTATGAAGACAATTAGCTATACACAACAGTAATTTGATTTTTGTTTTATCACATCATAAATAATGGTACAAAGCTACATTATATTGAAATCAACAATTTTCAGAGAGCCGATAGAAATATTTCATTAGTTTAAAATGAAAACAACAATATCGATGTCAACATATAATGTGTATATGTTTGCAAGTTCAGATGAGATAACAGTATTCTCAAAGCTATTTTTGCTACAAAATAGCATAGAGAAGAATAACACTGTTGATTTTTATATTTAAGACATAAAAAAATGTATACTACAAAGCTTCAGAAAATATACTGATTTACATATTACATTTAATGATTATAACAATAACATCCTAAACTCTGATATCAAAATGGTAGCGCGGTATAAAGAAGGAATAAATAACGTCTTTGATTTGAGCAAAGACACATATCTATATTCGGCTAAATTTACAGTACACTTTAAACATCTCATACATTTTACATGGTCAATCAATTACGATTCAACAAAAATAGATACAGAATGTATGCAGAACAAAGATTTAAAACAACATATGGTGACGCAACGTATGAAGTAGCTCTTTTAGAATCAACCGTAGGAATGGTAAACTTTCACTTAAATCTTAACTCATTCATCCGTTTCAACAGATTGTAGAAACGTTACAAATTGTTGAAAATGAAAGTACCTGCTGTGGATAGATTTTCTGTTAGCTTGTTGATAACACATAAAAACAAATTATCAATCATAAGTATTCTTTTAATTTTTAAACCGTTTCAAATGGCGTACCAAATGTACACCTATCGATTGGAGACAAAATATAAAGAACATTATTTAAGAATCTTTACTATCATCCTGAAAATCCAGTTGCTTACAAACAAAAAAAGCAATACATTGTGGGAACAAATTAAACGTGACAAAAGAAAATAAAATACGCTCAATTGAAATAACAGTTAACTTAACAATCTACATACACATTACACAAGTAAGCAAAAACGTTTCCTACAAAAGATGATCAGTGTCAGGCATACATATTTGATATGCAAGCTTATGAAAAATACAATGATGGATACAAATACATTTTGACAGTGAGAAGTATTGTTTATTTTCGAAATACTATTGGGCTGAAAAAGTGACAACGAAAAAAAAATGACATGCACGACGCTTTGGGAAAAGTTCTAAAGAGAGATGAAAAAGTATAGTTTATGAAATAAAAATTTTTTTACAGCAAAAACGTTGAGGGCTTGTTAGAAATGGAAAACATAGAATATTATTCAACATACGCAGACAAAAAACATCTGCATTGGTACGGTTTAACGGATTCCTAAAGATCAGAATGTGGTAGTCTTCCACTCAAAATGAAACAAGAAAATCGCTTGACATTTTACCCAAGTTAATTGAAGTTCAAAATACAAAACAATTTTTGCAAAGGGCTACATTCATAATTTTACTAAGGAAATATTTAAAATCAGGCAAGTAATTTTAGGTGATCCAGTTGTTTGCAAACTGGAAGACCTGAAGGGAGCGGGTATAGAAGTCATGTTTTGTGAGCAATGGTTATCTCCATACGACAAACAAGATGACATATACAAAGTTGAAAAGATGTTAAAAGCAAAACAGATGAATGGTAAAAAGCATATAATCATGGAATAGAAATGATAATATGAATCATTTAACAGTTTGGAACCAGCTAAAAACATTTTGCCATTAAAATAAATGATGTATCAAAGACACACCTGTCCTCCGTAGACGGAGAAAGCACAATACAGAGCTATGTGTATCAAGGAACATGAAAACTCTAAGCTTTTGCGAGATAATGAGCTTTTACCATGTGACGGATGTGGAGACAACGGTGCAGTTGAAAATCAAGAAATTAAAACATGCCTGATATATCAAACACCAGGGGGAAAATGAAAGTACATCGTACACAATGTCCTAGCACTTGCCGATGCCATTCAGTTGCCACATACGTATTTACTATCGATTTAAAACCTAGTATTCCAGATTATTTGAGATTTTGTAAGGATTTGTTTTACAACTGGTATCAAGAAGACGGTCCAGTCATTTACACGTCACCTCCCTCGTTTTTGTCTGTTTAAAACAATACATAAAAACATTAATCACTTCTTTAGTTTGTAACAGTATTCAACATGACTTCCTTGCAGTCTCATCCTCCTGCCAAATTGATTTGTGCACTGTATGCCATCAGTCGCGAAAGAAATGCACCTTTTCCTTTACAGTTGTTAAAAGAAAGTATCAAAGAAGTATTACGATGGTTTGGCTTGACAGCACGTCAGTGACTACAAGAAATTATTCATATTTCTCATCAAACAAAATGTGTTTTTTTTTAAAAACGTAAAGTAGCTTTGAAACAACTGGCTCATCCACGAATTGATATTCAAACCAAGAAACAAATCATCTTGAAACCGCTTGGAGGTGGATCATGAAGGTGTCATTATTCGTTCGCTTCTACGATGGGGTCATAATACCGTAGCAAACAAAGCAAAACCTACTAAAAAAAATCCAAAAGACTGACAAAAAAGAATAGAGGTGTAGTAAGTTCACCCTCTACATCAACTTCTCCCAACAAGAAGAAAACTTACCTCCTAATCCTAATCTCACAGAGATGTCAAACTTACAACAAGAGTTACAATCGTTGACGGATCAAACATATTTGTCAGAAACAGAAGAAAAAAAGCCGCAGTAGTACGGATAATTATTGCAAAGTCTTCAACTGTTTCACCAGAAAGCTTTAGACGAGACGCCTAAACCTGCTCTGAGAGATTTCAAGAATGCCAGGAAAAACGAAGAAAAACAAAAAGCAGCAGCAGCAGTAGAAGTTCCAAGACGATGACAGACACTGCCATAGAAGAAGAGATAGAAACAAGAGAAGTATTTTTTTTTTAAAAACTCTGCTCAAACACTTTTTCTCCCAGTGTGGCAGCCTTGTTGACACCTTCCCCTATTCCAAAGCGAGAAGTAATCAAAGCTTGGGTCAAAAAGATGACGTAGACACCCTCTTTAGCAGAAGAAAATAAAGGGGGGAAGGCAGAAGTAAAAAAATCAAGAAAAAGGTGATAAAAGAACTGATGATTTGTGTGGAAACCGAAACTTTCTTTCCTACTCCTATTGCTCCTTGGTACATTGAGGATCACAATCCAAATTACTACAAGAACCTAAGAGGAGTACCGAACCGTAAGTGACTTATTGAGCAGCAACATGGATGCACTTTTAGCCAGCATTTACTACAATCCTGCTTGTGCAGCTGGCTACAAAGGAATTCAAAACTTGTATCGTGCAGCAAAATCCCAAACTAAAAAGTCTACGTTTGCAAGATGTACGATAATGGCTACAAGAACAATCGACGCACACGTAACACAAATCCATTCGACGAAAATTTCAAAGAAGTCATATTACAGTAGCAGGAATCGATCAACAGTGCCAAGCCAATTTAGCCAATGTCTGTCGTTTAGCTTCGTACAATCGAGGTCACAAATATTTGTTTTGTGTCATTGATATATTTTCAAAATCGGCTTGGGTAGTTCATTTGACCACTAAAACAGGTTCAGAGTTAATGCGATCTTTAAAAATTGTCTTGAACCAAAGTGGTCGATATCCGCTGCGATTGCAAACAGACAAAAGCACCGAATTTCTTAAGCAAGCTTTTCAAAAAGAATTGACAAAAAGACACATTCATTTTTTTACCACTGAAAATCCTGAAACTAAAGCCAGTGTCATGGAATGTTTTCAAAGAACCTTGAAAGAAGGTGTCTGGAAATGATTTACACATCAGCATACTCTCAAATACATCGACGTGTTACCACGTTTGATCAAAGTTTAAAATCAATCGTACCATCGTAGCATCGGATGTGCTCCAGAAGAAGTGACACTTCAAAACGAAGTGACCGTGTTTGATCGATTGTTGGAACATCGAAGACCAGAAAAAAAGAGAGAAGTGTTATACATCGAAGATTGTGTTCGCACTGGAAAAAGCAAAATGCACTTTTGACAAGGACTATTTACCGAATTAGACGACAGAATTGTTTTGTGTCACAGGAAAAGCGCTTGGACGTGACCCACTTGTCTATAAATTGGAGGATGTGAACGGAGAAGTTTTAAAATGAACTTTTTACTTCCCTGAGTTACAACAAGTGACCAATAAAGATGACGTGTACGATATCCAAAGCATTCTGGATCGAAGAACACAAAAGTGGAAAAACATCGTATCCAAGAAGTTAAAAGTCCGTTGGAAAGGATATTCACCCACTTTCGATTCTTGGATTGCAGCTTCACAAGTCATGGACTATAAAAAGAAGTAGACGTCACAAACTTGCTGTTAAACACTGATTCAGCCCCTTCTTGGAGTTCATCGCTCCAAGAACTACAAAAACAACAACCACAGTGTTTGTGGTGTGGAGAACGTGTTCCTAAAGTAAAATGGTCTTTTTCAGTCATATATTTGTGGTGTATTGTGTCATTGGAGCAGCGATTGGAATTTGATTTTTGCAACAATGAGATAAACAACTGTGGACTATTTGACTCAGCAACTGTATTGGCTATCTTCTTCAAAATCCTTGGTAATACCCGTCTTGAAACTTATGGTGATTCGTTGATTATATGCTTTAAAAGATGCTGCCTTGACGCAACGTGTTCAACGACCAGCAAAATCCCAAACAAGCCTTAATGAAAGCAGGAAAAATGTGCTGATTCAGAAAGAAAAATAACTTATGACGCGCCGAGACACCCCTATAAATTCGCTTCACGCTCCAGACGAAGGCATTGATTCCTCTTCTACGCCACAGCAAAAGACAAGGCAGAAAGAGACATCGAAAACCTTTCAGACCTCATAGACATGACCAGAAAAAAGAATGAGAAAAGAATAATAGTCAGAGATTTTGACCTCTTTGTTTACTAAAAACTAAAAAAAAAAACTATAAAAAGAAAAAAAAAAAAGATGCACCGAGATTCTTGCGAATGTTCCAAAACATAACTCGATCTGTTTGCAATACCAGCGACAATGATGACGATACAAGAATCACAGCGGATAGAATTTCATCCGTTGTCTTCATTTACCACCTCAGCTCGTATTGAATCAACCTGAAAGTCAAAGTTCTCAAAACGGACAACAACAATCCATGCGCCGATGCCAGAGTGGCTACTGCCAACAATATCATGCATTCGTTGTTCAGCAAAGTGGATTTGTACTTGAACAACAAACTGGTTAGCGGCAGCATGGACACTTACCCTTACCGAGCTAACCTCGAAAATCTCTTGATGTACGGAAAAGAAGCCAAGAACACACACCTCGATGCTTGTGTGGTGTGCAAACCTGACATCTTGGATGCCTTCACAGAAGCTGACGATCCTCACAATGTTGGATTTAACGACCGCCAAAAGAAAATCAAACGAGGCCGTAGTTTAGAAGTGATTGATCGTTTACAACTGGACATGTGGTTCCAAGACAAGTATTTGGTGAATGGCGTGAATGTGCGTCTGAGACTGAATTGAAGTAGTACCGTGTTCCATTTGATGGCTGATACTAATGAGTACAAAACTATCATCGAAGAAGCCAGACTATATATTCGTTGTGTGGAAGTCCTACCTCAAGAGGAAAACGATATCAGTCAAACTCTGACCAGAACTACAGCCAAGTATCCGCTGTGACGAATGAAACTCATAATTTTCATCATTGCCTCTGGACTCCTATCCAAGATCGAAGATCATGTCTTCCAAAGTCAACTGCCTAAACGTTTGTTCATTGGCATCGTCCACAATGCTGCCCTCAAGGGAACTATTGATCAAACTCCTTTCCAGTTCCAACACTTAAACGCGTCCTAGATAGAAGTCACCAGAGACGGTCAGATGTGGTGTACCAGGCCGTTTGAACATAACGTTGCCCAGAAAATTACTCGAGATCTTACTTGAATCTGAAGCCACAGGACAATTAGGAACCAACAGTAGCCACGGCATTTCGTACGACGATTATGAAGGAGGATGTGCTTTGTGGGTATTTGATTTAACTCCTGATCAAGGCAGCGACGAGGGATATTTCCAAAATATAAAATCAGGTCAACTCCGTGTGGAACTTCAGTTTACACTAGCCCTCGTGAACATAGTGAACGTGATGTTGTATGCAGAATTTAATAATACTATGGAAATCAACAGTCTGAGAGAAGTGATCCTAGACTTTAAAAACAAACTTGAATACGACGCCATAGACATAGGCGAAAACGATGATGGTTTCCATCCATAACAGGAGCCACAGACCCATGACGTCATGATGGCCAAAACAAGAACAACACATAATCTCCTGATTTGCTCTCCACTTGGCTGGAAGAACCACACTCCTGACCAGAGAACATTCCTATGGTTGTCAAATCGATCATCCTCGTCAAATGCGACACGACAAATGTTTGACGATGCGTCAAGAACGAAAGTTTGAAGACTATCTGCAAGAAGCATGGACACTCATCCCGGATGAGAATATCTTGAGAGAGTGGTATACAAATTTGAGTAACCATCCCCTACATCCATTGACTTCCTTGGAGAAGAAACGCATCAAAGCTCTCTTGCAACAGAGAAAAGAAGACTTCCCATTCATGGACTTACTTGAAAAATCTTTATAATCTCGTACATAGCTCCTTGGAATCCAGTGGTGTGTGCTAAAGATGACCTTCGTCATTAAATACTTAAAGACGTTTGAGTTTATGTCATCAACTCGGGCGACAGTCATCACCCAGAAACCCATTCAGTAGGCGTTTACTTTCCTAACGACCACATTGTGGAATATTTTTATTCCTATGGATTACCTCCTCTCAAAGACGAGATCATAGACTTTATGAGAAGAAATGCTGTATCCACTCAATTCAATAATGTGAAATTACAAGGATCATATTCGAGAGTGTGTGGACAATACTGTGTGTATTTTCTTCATTATTGCAGTCTTGGGTTCCCATTAGAACATTTACTGACTTGTTTTGGACGTGATTTCTCTAGAAACGATGCCAAAAAAGGAAATGTGGTTTAGTGATCATTATGGATATCTGTTTTCTTTAGTTCAAAAACGTAGTGTCCATCGATGGTAAAATGACGATGTAATAGATCATTGAAAGTCAAGTCTTACTTCTCAACTTTGTCAACCTTATAAATACGTTCTTTTTAACAGTGTTTTGTTTGGGTATTTGGCAGTTGTACATGAAGATAATCGGACTAGTCCTAATCCTTCCTCTTCATTCTTTGTTGACTTTTGAGTGAGCAGGGCGTATTAAATTTTGTTAATGTTGAAAAAATGGTGCTGTTTGTTTGGTTGGTTGGGGGATGGGGTTGATGTTGTTGTCGTTTCTTTTGATATAGTCTTCTCCTTTCTCCCTGTCGATCTTTGAATTTTTCTACGTACCTGTTTTCTTTCACGTCCGCGTACCGAATATGAGAAATGTTTTCCATGTCGTCCGCGTCTCTAGCATATAAAGTCGGTCTTGCCATCCATCGTCGTCTCGAGAAAGATGTCAAGAATGAGACAGCCAGTGCAAGTCGGGAAGTTGATTGAAGCCATGTGCTTGCTAAACAGAGTGGAGCTCTTCCTGTGCCGGGTGGAATAATGGAATGCTATCCGTATCGAAGGCAACTGAAGAGGGTGATGGTAGCCTTTAGAAAGGCAAAACATTTGATCCGAGAAGTGTTGGAGGAAGACACAGAGAAGATAAATAGGGTATGGGCGGAAGAGAAGCAGGCACGGACGCAAGAGAGGAGGGAGAGAAAATTTCCGCGCCTCAATGAAAGATGGATGAGGGTACATGAGAGGAGGAGGCAAAGGGAATAATAAGGAGAAGAATGACTCTAAGAGCAGCAGGAACAACAACCAGAACAACTCATGATCCCTCAAACTGAGGACTGGGAGATGGAGGCAGACAAGCATAGTTTTAGGCCCTCTGTCTCCGTCAATTCTTGTGGAGAAAACGAACGGAGAAGTAGATGTGGTGCTTTTGGAGCCCGGCCCGGGAAGTGTGGACACTAAGATGAGTGTGGCCAAAACTAACGGAAAAGAGATACTACTCTACTCACTCATTTCCAAAATATTGTGTGTTTCATGTCCGTGTATATCTTGCGAAACTAAAACTTAAATCCCCCATGGATATTTATGTGCATAGTGTATGTGTTTGTGTGTGTGAGCGTGGTTACGACTCTAGGTCTTAAAATAATGTAACAGAAAGAAAGTGAAACCAACAATGTGAGTAAAATCAAGAAGCAATTTATTTGTAGACAATTAAGGTGAAAATTCAAAAGACACTTACAGTAACGTGAATTAAAATCCAAATAATCCAATAATCCTAAGTGTCCTAATCACAAGTCCTAAATATAGAATGTTTCGAATTAATTCCAGTAGCCTTGAATGTCCTGATATGTCAGTAGTCTTGAATGTTCTGATATGCCTGAATGATGTAATCCATAATATCTTTGAATAAATTCACATAAATCCCAAAGTCAAGTATTAATCCAATATGAGAATGAGCACTTTTAGTAATTCCAATGAATATTTCAAATAAATAATTCCTCTCTCTGAATTTGCTCCGGTTTTCACAGCTGTAACATCTGATTGCTAAAATAAATTCCTTAATAGACTGATCTTAATAATATAAAGTTTAGTATAGGAATGAAATCTTGTATACCAAACCTGTATAAATACAAGGATAAATCACCTGAGAGAATATTCTAGAATATGAGTAACTCTAATGGAAATTTCCGGTGCGTACGTGACTTTTCTCAAAACAAGATATGGACAATTCCAATCTAATTGTTAAATGCTATGTAAACAAAACTGACCTTGAACTCAAATGCAGTAAATATGTTATTTACAAAATGACTAAAGTACAACTTACCTCATGGATACGTATAATAAATTCAATGTACATAACAACGCGAGCACTCCTACCATGTGTGTGTGTGTGTGTGTGTGTGTGTGTGTGTGTGTGTGTGTGTGTGTGTGTGTGTGTGTGTGTGAGCGTGAGCACTCTTACACACTTGTGTGTGACAGCATATAAATATGTTTGTTCATAGTGTATGTACATCCTTTTTCTCCTTTCGCATCACAAATAGGGTTATAGGGATTATAAGGGTGGTAGGGGTATTTTAGTTTTGTTTGTAAGGGGATGGTAGGGAAGTTATAGGGTAATAAGGGTCGAAAGGGAAGTTTTAGTTTTGTTTATAAGGGGTGTCACTTATATTTTATTTCCCTTCTTTCACATCATAACATTTGTGTGATAGTATATATGTGTGTTTGTGTGTAAAGTGTGTGTATATTCCGACCCTATTCGTTGGTCAGAAAGTGTGGGTGTCGGTCATTCAAAAGGCGTGTTGGTTAGTAAGTATGGGTGTTGGTCAGTAGATGACTGGGTGTTGGTCAGTCGAAACGGCGTATTAATATTAGGTGGAGTTTTAACATTATATTCCCCCTTGTACCCATACAGTCCCATCATGTTATTCATATAAACATTTTTAACATTACTATTCCCCTTGTACCCAGAAATCATTTTAAAAACCATTCTCATAACCATCATAGGCATATGAACTAATGTTAAATTTCCCTTGTACCCAGAGGGTCATACTAATGTTACATCAATGGACTAATGTTAAATTCCCCTTGTACCCAGAGGGTCATTTTGGTACCCAGAGCGTCACATATAACTAATGACAATACGGAAGAAATAAAGCGAGATAACATTTAAAAAAATATAAGGCTGATTCAAACTACATCTCAAATATGCTAAAAAATAAAATAATAAAGACTACAAGTTAGTCTATGATAATTTGAACAAAATAAAGGGTAATGAAAGTCACATAAATGTTGATGAAATCATGACGGTTTTAAAACTCCTTTCAAATTTCACTTAGATTAGGTATAGCAGTCGTGCCAAATACACATTCAATTACACATATTTCCTTGACAAACTTCTTACCATGAACAATGTAAATACGTCAATAAAACTGTGCGGTACGAGGAAATAATAAAATATGTATTTGATCTAAATAAAACCTTCAATCACAAAGAATTATCGCAATATTAAGCAGAATCAATTGATATAGGAGGTCTTTTTACAAAACGTGGATGAAAGAAAAAATAAAATACACGCTCAGCTGTGTGTAGATCTACAGTTTTGTAAAACACAATTATTTTCGTGAAATTTCATCTAACATCTAATAGTAACTGAAATTATTCTACAGAAATAAATGGTATCATCTCTATTTGAGGTGGTGTGTCACAACAGACTGTAACAATGTGTCAGAGACAACTTGCACCAAATTTGCAGTTAGTTGTAAAATATTACAAATAAAACAGAGAAATAACTGATAGAAGGAAATTTGAAATATATTGGCACGAATAAGTTAATCAGTAGTAAAATATTATGTTTGCAAAAACAATTGGCAAGTAAATATTGATCAACATGGTAGCGCGGGATATGTGTAACAATATAATTAAATCGACGGAAAGTGTTAACTAACACTGGCACCAAAAGAACTGATGATGACAAAAATTTAGAAATCCGACCGGTTGAGAAAAAAGAGAGAAAAGTAGCAAACAAAACAAATTTAAGGGTGAAGACGTGCTCACGGAAAACCAGAATACCAATTATCAATATTTGAAAGGAGGGGGTGGGGGCATTTAATTATTCGATGAAGCAGAAGCTGTAAAGAATGAGTTTCAATCCAAAATGTAAACTATGAAGAACATAACTATGACAGAAAATGGCCTTGTTCTAAAGGGACAAGCACTGCTGCAGAGCCATGGTGTCAAAATCAGTACGTTGCATCTTAGGTGCACGATGAAACAGAACACAGGTTATCCACGTTTTTTTTTTTTTACAGTAATAAACATTTTGTCCACAACATGAATAGGAGTTTAGAATCTATGGATCAAAAATTACAGGTCAATACAAAAAAGTTGAAGAAATCGAATGAATAACAGAGAAGAAGAATTTAACATCACCGGCTGGCTCAGCTATCAGCAGAGCTGATAACAATCAGCAAAACTTCGTTTAACCAAAACTTTTGGAAATCATCAAAGAAAGGACTAAAACTGAGTCAAATCGATTTATAAGCAATTCTCTCAGAACACAAATTGAACATATACATTCCGTAACATATAACTGTTTGTTCTAAATAATGGATTTGAAATCTTACTTAGTGAATTGTTAAATATTTCTAACAGTAATTGACAAGAGATAACATTGCTAAAGGTGAACGAAAAAAAGGTCATATCCCTGAATGAGATATAAAAACGTTGAAAAAATACTAAAATACCTAAAGTCAAACAAAGAATTTACAAAATTTGTTAATTATTTTGTCTTTCTCAATGCAAATGTTGTAAAAATCGATGATAACTCTCATTGACTCTTGAGCAAAAATGATCTCAGAACAAACCATTCAAAGTAATAAAAAAAATTGATTACTCATTCGTTATTTTTTGTACAATCATTGTACGCTTTTGTCCCCTTTAGCCTTTTAAAAAAAATACGAAAATAAATACTGAATTGTCATTCTCACACTTTTTGAAAAGCATGCAAGAGTAATTAAAATTTCTTTATTTCACTTTGATTCAGAAAGACCATTGTTCAAATTAATTTTCATCAAATAGATTTTATTGGATAACGATAGGGCGAATATTAAACTTTCCGATCGAAATTTTATCCTCTTCATTTTGTGCAAATTTATTTCTTTCAATAAAATTAGTCAATGCAACCGTAAGTAATATAGTTAAGATGAATTTGCTTTTTAACACAATTGCGTAACATCTTTTTATACTTTGTATACCAAGTTTTAGTCTTTTCTCCACTCTACAAATGTTACAGATGATTTTGAAAAACAATAAATAGAACATTCATATTTTTTTCTGTGAAAGAGGTCTATAAAATTGATTCTGGGCTATTCAGATTTTAACTGGTTGTGGTATAGAGAAGTCCATCTAAGTCAGTGCGATTGTTATCCACTGAGTACATTTTTCTTATGAAAATTCGGTTGTAAACATAAATTATGAATCAATTCGCTTTTACCGCATTGGTTTGTTTTTTAAATTTCACTATGGTCCAGAAAAGTTCAAAGACCTGTAGTTATTTTTTTTATTTTGATTTCTGAGAATGGGCCATTCCCATACTACTAAACTTTCTCAATTGAATTCTTATAATCATATAAACAACTGGGCATCCTGCTTTTTATTGCTTAAATGATTCCCTCCCTGTTCAAATACGAAATAATGTATTTTGAAAAGTAAAAGTGTAGAATCTCTATAATACGGTTTTAAAAATTACTTAAAAGTTTTACAAAATCGCCAAAATATGGAGTAATAATACTTTGAGGAAATATAGACCTGTGTAAGAAACTGATTTTTTTTTTTTTTATTTGTTAGCGGCGGTTAATTTCGAGTTTTAAAAAAAATTGTATATCAGGCGATTTCGACAACTTTAAAGATTGAATTAAGACAAAATAATCATGCTCAGATGATATATTCCCAATTGCTAGACCACAAAATTATCATTCGATCAAATCTGCTACGCCGGACACCGTGTATATATTTTGTTATTGAAAAACAAATCCAGAACTGAGCAAAATACGCTCTCTCTCTCTCTCTCTCTCTCTCTCTCTCTCTCTCTCTCTCTCTCTCTCTCTCTCTCTCTCTCTCACCGATAACGATGATAACGTTTCTTTCTGTTATGCATGTCTATTCCCTTCAATCTTATAAAAAATATATCGTTAGTTTCATTCTTTAACTGTTGCTATAATTCGTGGCCTGTCGTAAATCGTGTAAGTTAGTGAACCGAATACATTTAAATAAATTTCAAAAAATTAGAAAGGCTGATCGACTAGGTAGTACAAGGGTCAAATTTGGCCCAACCACCAAAAAGCTGTAAGTTTTGTATAAAGACTGTTTAGGATGCATTTTGTCCAGAATAATAAAAATGTTGTTGAATTTAATCAAATTATGTATGCTGGAGGCACCAAAAGTTTACCTACATAAAATGACGTTACTTCTGGTTCTATGATGTTATCGTGATTTTAATGACGTCATGCATGCACATTTTAATTTTTTGAGACTCGCTGATTTTATATATATGTGTGTGTGTGTGTGTGTGTGTGTGTGTGTGTGTGTGTGTGTGTGTGTGCAAATCACGGGGACTAAAGAACTTTGACAAAAGGCTTCTTCAAATATCAACAAAACATTCATAAGAAAAAATATATATTCGACTTAACTGCTTTATTATTTATTTTATTTTTTGTACCTTTACAAAACACACTTACTTTAAGATGCTGTGAAGTACTACGTGTATATAACATTATCATCACTGGAGGAAAAATCATTTTAATATGCTCCAAAACTTAATTTTTTTAATTGACATTAACCCTATAGAAAATCATTGAAGTGAAAGATACACTGTAATATAGACATACACTGTGATAAAGACACACACTGTGATTAAGTCATACACTGTGATATAGACATACACTGTGATTAATACATACACTGATATATAGACATACACTGTAATAAAGACATACACTGTGATAAAGACATACACTGTGATATATCGACATACACAGTGATATATACATACACTGTGATAAGACATACACTTTGATAAAGACATACACTGTGTTAAGAAGGAGAAGCAGAAGAATAGAAATTGTCATTTGTCAATTGCAAACAGAGAAATCGGTTATCCGAATAATGATTCACCTAAGATGTTGTTCATCATGCAAGCGTATCACGATGTTAGCCTAGCACATGCGACTTTATACAGAACCAATTCACAATTGACTTTGAGAGTTGGCACAATAAAGTGTAGAGTATGTATTTGAGAAAACAAAATTACGATAAAAAAAAACAGCTACTTAAACACATTGCATGTTAACAATCTTTGCAAAGCTAGTTACCACATCACTAAGTGTATTCAATAACACTTTTATTTAAGAATGCCAGTACTTAAACGAAAACTTAACTATCCACAATGGACAATTTGGATGAATTAGAGAGAAAGAAAATCATTTTACGAAGTAATGATCAACAAAGGACACGCTCGCAATATTATTAGTTTCAAATTGGTTTCGGGTTTGGGGAATGTCGCTTCAGCAGATTTTCAAACATTATCTACCATTTCCCCTAAAAGCAAACATATGGTGTGACTTTTACATGCGTTATGTATGGTAAGAAGAATATTGACATCAGGCCGTTTGTCGATAACAATTTCAATACAAATGAGCTAACATCATAGCACATATGTGAGTATTTATCCATACAATTATCGTCACAAAAAATCTAAATGTTGTACATCGTCACTGTATGTTTAAGAGAAAATATGTACACATATATAACTAGAATACATACAGTATATAACTTGACTGGAATGTACATCGCAATACTATTAAATTATCCGTATAGTTATTATTCTAAGTTCAGGAAGGTCTTGCTAATCATTCAAATAAGAACTCAAGTCAGACATCGAATTAAAAGGTGCATTTTGATGACGTGCATATCCAAGGTACAAGTTGACGGCTGCTATGTTCAAGTAGGTCGATTGAGTCTCTGAATCCTCGATTCACAATAAAAACATCATCTTCTTGCAGCCATTCTCTCATTTTTTTTCAATATTGCTGATGAGGGCATGTTTTAATATGCTGGCATCGTTATTTTTACCATCACTTAAGTATGGACCAATAACACTGACAACGTAGCCGGTTGTACTAACGACCATCATTGGTTTCACAAGTGGACGTCGTTTGTGAAGACTAAATGATCGACGTTTGAAATTAAACTGTGAACTTTTCTGTATGTATATGTAGGTACCATATATGACTAAAATTGCTGGAATGTTATTTCCACCAAAAACGGCCTGCGCCAGGCTTCTAGTATGTTGAGAGATTACAGATCCTCTGTCTATGTGTTCAAAGCCAACATATTTCGTTTTGAGCAGACACTACATGGGTAATTTCTGGGCTCACATAATCTGAAGGAAAATGACCAAATGTTAGTACTACTGGTGGTGCACGATATGATGGTCAAGGCCGGACAAAGGGCGGAGGAAATTGAGCAGTTGACCCTGGGCCCCTGCCTAGCGAGTACCTCGCAATGCAGTGAAATGGCATTTTAAAATAAGTCCTTTATCTTATTTTTGAATGGTTTTTTTTTCAGAAAAGGGTGGAGGAGGAGGGTGGGGGGGGGGCTTTTTGAAATTTATACAGGTCCTCCTACCGCCTTAATCCGGTCTCGACGACGGTAACTATACACACAAAAGATACTATTCAATGTACAGAATTCTTGATATGAAATATATGTTAGATTGGAAATTAGTGCTGTATAAAGCACTTTACAAAAATCAATGTTATGAAGTAAACTTATGCTATAAAGTGCTGTAATGTCCATGATTAAAAGTTTAAGGAATCTATAGACAACTAATCAGCAAATAGCAGCCTCAAAATGTAATATAATTATGCTGTTCATGACCTGTAGTCTGATTGTGAACATGTTGTATTTAAAGCTAAAGGACGGGACATGGTGTTTTTGGTAATTAGTGATTTTTTTCTTATTCAATTGACATTTGAGTCCTAGATGTTATTTATTCATTTGAATATTCAGTTAAATAATTAATTAGTGATATGAAATACATTTCGAGACTGCATTGCAGTCTATATACTTTTTTCTAGCACATGTCCTTGCAACAAGATGTAATTTTTAAAAATATTTTACCCATGAGGCAATTAATTTTTAACATAACAAATAATGAACTTTCTTCTTCAAGTACTGCTTTTAGAGTCAGCCATCTTTTCCTGCATCACATAATCTCCTTACTAGTAATCTTTGTCACTACATCTTCAAATTAAATGCTGAAGAATAAAACATATAACTACACTATGTATGATACTATGTACAATTAGTCTTTTTTTTTTTTTACAAAAATAAAAAAATCAGTTATGACTATTGAGATTGTTTTATAATCATCAGGAAAATACAATTATTACATGTTAATATCTTAACTTAGTATTACAATTTTTTAAAAAACTAAATAATTGGTGACCATTAAGATTTTTTCATATCATTCTGGAAAATAAATTTATTACTGATTACTATCTGTACTAAGTTGAAATGAGAAGAAATAAAAATATCCTGTTTTACTGGGAATCGAACCCAGGTTTTGGTATATAAGCGGACATTATACCATTGTACCACGAGACTATGTGTGAATAAAATGTATTTATAAGAACTATATAATCTTCTTGTACTCTGTTGCAGCCACAAGTATTTTCTTTCTACTAAATGTTTCTGGTCTTTAGCACACTGTTTATATAAGATATGGTTTTGTACTTGTTTGCAAATCAATATAAATCATATATTCATAGCGCTTTTCCTCACTAACCCTTCCAGTTATAAACGTAGTGAGTTTGGAACTAGAGTCCCCTAGAGAATCTGGCACCAGTTACCACACGATCATTAATTCTCATGGATTATTTTTGTTAATTGCTGAGAGAAAATGTACCTTATATTGAATGTTAATTATTTATTCTGCCAATTCAAATTGTACTACATTGAGTGTTCAATAAGTGATGAACGTGAGGTAGGCCTGACTGGTTCCGTACGGAAACTGCTTCAGACCTTCTATGCATATGTATGTCAATCGCTTTCTAAGATTGGACTTTTATTTACCAAAAATTTCAAAACGAATTAACAACAGTTTCACAGTATTTCATAGCACTATATATAATGCTGTTATAGAGAAATATTTGTCCAAAATACCAGTCTGATACAAATATGTTATAAACCAAGCTGGATTGCAAATCAACACCGCCTGGAAATATTTAAACTGTGAAGATTTTCCTTAATTTCTAAAGAATATGTGTGTCT
Source organism: Margaritifera margaritifera (assembly GCA_029931535.1). Lineage (NCBI taxonomy): Eukaryota > Metazoa > Mollusca > Bivalvia > Unionida > Margaritiferidae > Margaritifera > Margaritifera margaritifera. The sequence goes on from JAQPZY010001179.1 coordinate 20,110, forward strand.
GATAAAGTATAACTGCATTTAATTTCATACTTTACTCATTTATTGTTGCATAACATTTGTAAAATGAAATTTACATACCTTGTAAACTGCTGCTGCGATAAAAGCGTCACTGTTGCCTCCCATAGAATCTAACCATTTTCTTTAAAATTACCGTATCCCACATGAGTGAAACAACATACAATTTTCTGAGATTACAATTTATCTAATAAGGGAAATGTATTGAAAGTTTCCCGTTGTTTCATGACTGCGGGAATAGTTAAATTTGTATAAATACATTATAATCAGACGAATTTTTCACATTTTTCGCATTTTACACCTCACGCGCGGCTGCCGATGACGTCATCGCACGCGATAAATATGAAAATTATAACGTATTATTAAAGACAAAGGTATGTCTATACATAATAAATAAAAAAGTTTTTAAAATAAAGAAATTTTTTTGTGACATTTTCTGAGCCCATTACAGTGATCTAGAGTCCCTAGTCCTTTGTCAGGGCATTTTTCAGTATTTGCTAAATTCGGTATAAATTGTTTAATTTTTTTCATTTTTTTTTTTTTTTTTTTTTTTTTTTTAAAAAAAAATGTATATTTGTAAATGTTTCACTTGAACATTTTTCACAATTTGTCAAAATACTTGTTACAATTTTTACATTTTGGAAGCAATTTCTTTTTTTAATCTCCACTAAATTCCGTATTAGTTTAGAAATGTTAGTATTACATTTAGTCTCGGACACAAAAAAAAAAAAATTTTCCAGATTTTTTTCAGGCTCCGATAAAGTCCGTGACAGTTTAGTCAAGGTCAAAATGTTACATTTTTTCTTAAATTTGTTTGTCAGTCTCTGATAAAATTCGGGACAGTTTCGGAATTTTAGTTTTAGTACCTAGGCCATTTTAATCTAATGTTCCATGGTTTTTCTTGTCTCCGCTGAATTCTAGAACAGTTTCGTAATTTTAGCACCACTTTTAGTCTAAGCCATTTGAATCTAATGTTCTGGTTTATTGTTGTATATTTTCTTTTTCTTTCCCCGAGACAGTTTCGTAATTATAGCATTACATGTAATTATATCCATTTTAGTCTTGTTATGAGTTGGTTCCCTTGATTATAGCAATTTATAACATCAGTACAAGTATGCAAATTTGCCAACACTGCTAACATAATCTGAGGTATAAGTAATACTTGATATATAAATCTCGGATATATGCATGTGGCCACTAGGTAGCATTCTGTCCAAGGAACTTCCCTTTCTCTCTTTGATCTGTAAAAGGACGAGCGTTGGATGTGATTGTTTGTCTAAAAATAGGTGTTAATCCTCATTACATTACCCCTAATTTTACATTATACCCCAACGCATCTAATTGTAGGTGTTGATGCTGGTTAGTAAGCGTGGATGCTGGTTAGTAACACTGTGCGCCGGTTAGTATGCGTGGGTGCTTGTCAGTAGGTGTTGGTGTCGGTCAGTAAGCATGGATGCTCGTCATTCAGACAGCGTGTTGATTAGTAGGTTTTGGTGCTGGTCAGTAGAGAGTATTGCTGGTCAGTTGGTGTATACACTGGCCAGTAGGTCCATGTCAGATTCTCGTCATGCCTCATATCGACCCGCACTATTAAATTCCAATTGTACTCCATAACGGCCAACCCATGTTAACTTCCCCTTATGCGCCACAACGGCCCACATGTGTTGAACTATGAAGAAATACAGTAAAAAAGGATTTATTACAAAATTGTTACATATTAATTGGCAATATCTCATTAGCTTGAGGATTTTAACACGGCATGGATCAAATTTAGAGGTGTGTTTACAGCAGTTCTCGATGAGAGTGTCCCAATTAAAGAAGCTAGATTAAAACAAAGAACAGAACCATCGAGAACTACTGAAATTTTGGAAAATATGAAATATAGGGATTAGTTATTAAATATCAGTAGGAAAGATAAAAGTAATGCTGCTGTGTATAAATATTTTTGCAAAGTTAGAAATCAAGTGCTAAAGTTTTTATAATTTGTTTGAAATGTGATGTTAATTAATCAATTAGGTCTTTAAGAGTGTTAAATATTGAAAATACGCATGATATCCAGGAGCCTATAAGCCAGTGGTTTCCAAACACCGGGTCGCGACCCAAAGGAGGGTCGCGATAACCCTCGCGACCCTATACAGGTTCAGCATGTTGAGTCACAAAAGATGATAATTAGGGTCGTAATCAAAAAAGTTTGGGAACCACTGCTGTAAGCCTATCTTGGGTTATGTACTTAGGATAGGATTGAACATGCTTATTTCATAATGAGCATTTATTGTTAAAACGTATCTATTTCACTAATTTAGCTTTAAATCTTTTGTTTATCCTAATTTAAAGAATAAATATACACATATAGCCTGTTAATTTTCACCCAAACCATAACATGTTCCTGTAAAACGGCAGTAAGTCTATACTTAGAAAAAGATTTGCGTTTTTTCTACAAACTAACTACACCGACCTATTCAATCTAACTCGGATCAAAAACGAAACGTATCGGAACATGAATCAAACTTTCATCTCCGTTTAGTACTTGATATATTATAATGACTTTGGTATACTTAGAATGTCACGATACAATATATATATATATATATATATATATATATATATATATATATATATATATATATATATATATATATATATATTGCTATGAATTATTTTGCGTTAAAAGGGTTACAGTAGTTATTCACATTCCTTTCTGCTAATAACTGCACGAACACGAACTACATTCTGCAGATCCTTTTTGCGTGGCTTTTCATTTGGATTAAAGGTGTCACAAAATTGGGACTTTTTGCCTCTGGTCAGAGGCGTTTTGGTACGGGGATTGGGATCGGACTGAGTTTCCCCTCTCCCCACTTTACCATCACACCAGGTACAGGATTGGGAGTTTGCACAGTGGGTCCAGACTAGAGACGAGGACCGGATCTCTATCCGGTCATTTTCCTATTATTTAAGGTGTTTCGTTTTTTGCATAAAAATCTGTTCCTGAAAAAGCGCTTAAGAAATTGGTTAGTGGTTTCATACGCTGTAAATAAACTGCATCAGTCTTGTGATGGGTTTCTCGTTAAATATCGTCACAATGATTCGTCATTTGTTGCATTTGAGAAAAAAATGCATAGTCCCGAAGTTTTCCTAAACGAGCACCTTAATTTTTGCTTGTCCAAAATACTGTCAAATTATCTGTTAGTATTGTTTCGTGGTTTCGACTTTCCTTTGAAATTGGGTGCTCTTTCATGTCAGGCTTCATTACTTACTTTTTAATGGAGATATGTATTCTACATCAACCAAATTTATAAATATTGTACATGAAGAATTCGATAACTCCTATATTAGAAAGTTAGTTACGATTATTCAGCCTCCATAGTAGCTGAGTCTTAAATAGTTTTGAATCCTGCACATAGAGAAATAATTTACTGTGATCCCATTCTGTTGTTCAAAAGTGTTAACATTATTTAATTTCTATTTGTTTTTTTACCGTAAACACCTACAAGTACGTTACGAATAATAAAACCAATGTAAAACACATCTGCTGATTATAAAGAATGCTTAAACATATTCAGTTGATTACAACCATTCATGACAGTTAGAACTTTTCACTGCAGTTTCATTACAGCAGGGCAAATGTGTTGCGCTGTATTGGGTTCAAGGAACTAAATCGATTGAAAGTAGCTAAGTTTAGCATATTGTGTCAGGTCAGGCATCTACTGCTACCGTCAGTAACAGTAGACAGTACTACCTGTGACTGTTGATCCAGAGTAGACAGCTACACCTAGCTCCATCTGGAAAGTCCCTTCTGGTGGATCAGGCGGCCGAGCAGATATGCTAATCACCTGGCTGTGAAGACAGATGGCTAGAGCTATGTGGACAGCACCGGGCATCATCACAGGTGCAGTAGGAACTGATGGCCATCCACTGCATCCGGACGTGTCTCAAGGAATCTTAACATTGTCGTGCCACTGGATTCAGACAGGCCTGGACGAGAGAGTGAGGGCGACTCTGCGCAACTTTCTCTCACTTAAATCCAACTCACGCGCAAGTCATGACCCCATTCCCCTCCCCCCTCCAGATAATTTCAAGTCCTGTGGCGATGGGCGAGCGGCAAAGCAGCAGGTGTTGATACACTGGGAGCTGTAGCTGCAGACCTGCACACAGGCTGCTCAGAGTGACTGAACAGCCCTTTTTAGGATCGCACTGCTCACCTCCGTAGCATGAGGAAGAGCTATAAAAGTCGCCCTAAACATTGCCTGCTTCATCTTAATCATGGTCAGCACACCGCGGCTGACGGGGATACCACCTTAGCGGTTGAAAATCTAACAAGAAGATAAAGGTAACCCAACTCACTATCGGTACCTCAAACATACGCACACTAATGGACAGTACATCAGTAGATAGACCAGAGACAAAAGCGCGCATGACAATAGTGCACCGATCAAAGCGCGTCGACAAAAGCGCGCAAAGACAACGCGCGCAGGACAAAAAAAGCGCCGACAAAATCGCACAAACAAATAAAGTGTCAAGAAAATATTAACCAATGCGGCATTAAAGATCATTCAGCATAGTTTATTTATTAATATCTCAGTACGCAGAAAAAACAGCATTAAAGAACAAAAAACGTCATCCATTCATTAATATCTCAATATGCCTGAAGTATAGCGTTTATTTATTTTCAAACGTTCAGTTATTACAAGTGTCTATTCCAGTTTGACGTTATGCGCGAAATAGAGCAGATAGTCTATTACTGCCACATTGCCGTATGTCGGAATTAAAGTTTGCATGCGCCAATTGAGTTGCATATATTTCGACTTCGACGCTTTGGTATGCCGAACGCCGGATTGATAGTGTTCGATCTGCAGCTCTACGGGATCCTGTTCCTTGCGGAAATGGTCGATCAGCTTGTAGACCGACGGATGATGACAATCGACTGTTTGCTGGAATGAACGATGCCAAGCCTCCACTGAATTGGTGGTACGTGGCAAATTGTTATTCACGCAATCACGCATGTTCCACGAGTCGACCGGAAATCTCGGATGTACTTGACCGCGTCTTCGCTGTCTTCTGATGTACGCGTCTTTCCAACAATCGTAAAAAGCTGCTGGTATGTCAGCAGCTGGGACATAGCTGAGAGCTAACAGCATTTTGACGTGCATGCGCAAGTTTTCATCGTCACGATGCGAATCTGCTAAATGAAATTCTTGCACTTTGCGCCAAAGACACTGTCCGAGATGGAAAAAACATCCAACTCTCCGGGCTCCCTGGAAGACGGTTTTGCGCGCGTTTTGATTAGCTCTCTCGAAATGTGATAGCCATCACGTACAATATGCTCTTTCTGCAATTTGGTTCTTTCCATGACTGCATATATTTAGGTCCAAACATGTTTGTGCTATTTATACAGTGTCGGGTACGCAACTAGCTTTGAAGAATGACTCCTCAATTAATATTTGGAACTTAGAAATTAACTCACTTATTATTTCACATCTACTTCTGTGCGCTCTTTTGTCGGCGCGCTTTTGTCCAGCGCGCTTTTGTCGGGACACCCTAAATTTGTATAATGATCTAAATTTTACTCTGATACACTGACAAATTCTGTCCGTTAACCCCAACACAAGTTTCAGCGAGAGCGGAGGCTATGTCACGTGTCGCAAATTTTGTGTTGACTGCCACGAGCTTGTTTTTCTTGCATTTAACTGCAATTACAGATATATAAAGCAAAGATATATGAAAGTTCCGTCACAAGAGTTTCAACGTTTTCTGAGTTTTAAAAATTTGGTCACAGCGTCCGTTGCAGGTTAGGCACCGTGTTATTGAACAATTAAACTAGTTTGTGGAATAACTACGGTAGTCGCCTTTGTCGACTCGTTAATACCCGCAACAAATACCTCGTGATAGGCTTGTTAAACTGTTTAGTGCATAGAATTTTTGCCAACATGAAATTCTAATCTCTGCTAGGCCAGGTCACGCCTATTAAATGTTTGCATTGTACAGTAAATAAACACACGTATTAGGGGACGACAACTGAATCTTCGGGTAGGGAAAAATTATAAACATGACCGAGTTTCAATTTTAAAGTAAACAAATGATCGAGCCCTGACTTCAGAGTAAATAAGTGATCGAGGCCCAAGTACAATCAATGATTGAGCCCTAACTTCAGAGTAATTAAACGATCGAGCCACAAGTCATCTCTCCATCTACATTTTTATGAATACCAATAGCTTTAATTTATTCATTTTATTGTCAATTTGAATCAAATGATCGCCATTTAAATATATGTAGATTAAAATATATTTTATCATTCAATAAGTTTCAATTTTACAAAAATAGGTTCATTTAAAAGAGAGAAATTTTTAAATAACGCTTTAAGACTGTACTGGCACTTCAGAATGTTGGGGTTTTTTTTAAAATCACATCAGTGTGTTGTAACTAATTGTGCATGGTTAATGTACAGTGTATTTATACCCTGCACGCTAATACAGGATTGTAATTCATTGGAGAGTCGGCCGTATTCTAGTGGTCGAGCAACTATATTAATAGTTATAATAGATCAAATGGTTGTGTGTTCGATTTCCGGAACCGTTCCTGAATTGGCCGTAAAACCCAAATCCATCCATCCCTTCATTTCACTGGCTCTGATTATATATATATATATATATATATATATATATATATATATATATATATATATATATATATATATATATATATATATATATATATATATATATATATATTGCATCACGCAACATTTGATTTAACCTGCACACTCGACCTTCCGTTACGTGTGGGTTAAATCTATTACCTTTGAAAGCAATGCAATATAAATTGCTTATATTATAGCAAGGAGATTGTTCCTTTGATGTTGGTAAACAATCATCAGTCAAATAACTATGCGGTAATTTACTGTGCATGGTATTGAAGTTAGAGCACGCCATATATTGCATTGCGTCACCTTCGATCTCTTGCGGGTTAAATCAAATTCCCTATAAAATCAATACAATATGTTTTCCTTGATCTTGGTTCACGTTAATCATACAACCGATCTGTGAATAACTGTACATAATAACTATGCACGGCATTAATGTGAATAACTGTACATAATAACTATGCACCGTATTAATGTGAATAACTGTACATAATAACTATGCACCGTATTAATGTGAATAACTGTACATAATAACTATGCACGGTATTAATGTGAATAACTGTATATAATAACTATGCACCGTATTAATGTGAATAACTGTACATAATAACTATGCACGGTATTAATGTGAATAACTGTACATAATAACTATGCAACGTATTAATGTGAATAACTGTACATAATAACTATGCACCGTATTAATGTGAATAACTGTACATAATAACTATGCAACGTATTAATGTGAATAACTGTACATAATAACTATGCACGGTATTAATGTGAATAACTGTATATAATAACTATGCACCGTATTAATGTGAATAACTGTACATAATAACTATGCACCGTATTAATGTGAATAACTGTACATAATAACTATGCACGGCATTAATGTGAATAACTGTATATAATAACTATGCACCGTATTAATGTGAATAACTGTACATAATAACTATGCACGGTATTAATGTGAATAACTGTATATAATAACTATGCACCGTATTAATGTGAATAACTGTACATAATAACTATGCACGGTATTAATGTGAATAACTGTACATAATAACTATGCAACGTATTAATGTGAATAACTGTACATAATAACTATGCACGGTATTAATGTGAATAACTGTACATAATAACTATGCACCGTATTAATGTGAATAACTGTACATAATAACTATGCACCGTATTAATGTGAATAACTATACATAATAACTATGCACGGTATTAATGTGAATAACTGTACAGAATAACTATGCACCGTATTAATACCGCTAATACAACATTTTCATTGACTCTGATACAAAATATATATTTTCGGTCTCGTACAGGTTAAATCCAATGTCTTGTGAAATCAATGCAATATATATTGCGTATTGTGTAGCGAGCTACGAGGTAAGCTCTTAAAATATTCACAGAACACTACAAAAACATTTGAAGGGTTTATTTACATAATCCTTCTACTATAAGGACATCATAAGAAATGGAACACAATCTGTATTTTTTTATGAAACTAACTGTGTAAGGTAAGCATTTTACAAATTACACTAATGAGCTCGTACTCGAGCAACTATATTAATATTACGTTACATGAACGTTAGTAAGATTGTTTATTTTTAAAATGTAGTCATTTGAACATGAGCAATATCTACTCGGTTTCTTTCTGTCCCTTCATTTTTTCCTCAAACTCTTCCCAGTCACATAACATATTAAACACATTTGGATCAATCTGTCCGGATACATTGGAAAGGCATGGAATGGTATACGCTCTGTCTGTGAATTCCTTAACATAAATGGTTTAAATTCCCTTAAGTTATTTTATCATATTTGCGTCTTTTTGATTGTTTGCTAGACAAGATGATAATGACTCCTCTGAAAAATATTTTCTAAATTATAAGGGAACAAAATCCTTTATGAATATTGAGGTGTACGAGAATACACGGTTTGCTGGACATCTAATACTATCTCAAAATGATCGTGCACATTTTTAATGAAGATTGCAGATTCGGACTCGTGACCGATACCCAATGGGCTATACGGTATCCATGCATGTGTAGTCTTTCTGCCAACCTCTTCCTGTCCACAAAACACGTACACTGACGTGTCTGTAATTGTACTTAATGACAGTATTTCAAATTCTGTGGGGCCCAAGTACCACCTTCATTCATCTTTGACTGCTTGATATATTTGTTCATTGGTTGAGATTCCACACGTTTAAAAAATGGTATTGCTCTTTCCATGAAATTTACAACAGCATCACGTACAAGAAGATGGTATGTTTGTACCCCAAACAGAAAGTAACTTAATGTTCTGAAAAGACAGTTGCCGTCGCCTCTCATTGTTACCGTTTTGGTCGTCATTGCATATCGTTTCTTTGTACGAGAAACACACATTTCATTATGATTGTTTCTAACAGTCTGATCAAATAGTTTTTATTTATCACTCCCATTTGTTGTCCACAGGTTGAAACTTAATTGTACTGGGTGCATTGTACTGCCTACATATACTATATGGTCTTGTTCAACCTTTTTTCAGGTTATTGTTCAACCTTTCTTTTCTTAAAGAGCAGTTTGCTTGCTGGAATGCTCTCGGCCGATATTTCTTCAGTCTTAGGATATGTTCTGATCACCAACGCTTCCTTTATATTTGTAGAGTTTCAACCTATTCCCATGTATGTATTGATGTCTTTATACCTTGTGAAGCGAATGTTCCCTTGTTTCTTATCGAGGATATTGTAAACGGTCCAGTCAAACTAGCCGTCAACTTGCCCCCCTTCCGTGTTGCTTTTCTTGAATTGTGTAATTACACTTTTGTCGCGAACCATGAAGATCTCACTCTTTATCTTAGCATCATGGTATTACTTCTGTTTTGCTTGGGCAGACTTGATATTGTCTGAAGCAGTTCCCCGTCACACGATAACTGCATGAAGGCGTCGCATCTTCGCTTAAAAGCCACATCGTCCGCCTGGTTCTCAGATACTGTAGATATATCAAGCTCAATAGGTAAGCGCGCCTGTCTAACATCAACAAGTAAAAATGGCGTTTTCTTTGTAGGGGCATGCTCTTAACCGTTCTATAGACAAACAAAATAGGTGGCAATAGCGATCATGCCACACAAGGTTTTGTTGTATCTTTCCGTTTGACCTCCAGTCTGTGGATGGTAAGGGGACGCAATTCGGTGATCAATTCCCATTTTGGTGCAAAACAAATCATTTAGTCTGTAACATAATTCTTTCCCTGGTCCGTAATGAGTATATCTGGGAAGACGTGAGTGCAAATGAATTTTGTCAATACATCGAACACTGTAATTGCAGATTTATCAGGAATTCCCTCAGCTTCAACCCATTTTGTCCAATAGTCCGTGAAAATCTGTTAACTGAAAATATATTGTAAGATACGAAAATAAATGTGACCAACGGGACTTGAACTTCTTTTGTACAATTTTAAGAAAAAAAACCTTCATCGTAATGCAATATTTTCTGCCTTGTTTAATTCAAATATGCCCCTTTTATTTATCTGTTTCACAATTGTGGTTTGATGATAAACAGAGATAAATTTTCAAAACACGTATGTCCCACTGAGGGCATATTTTGAAGAAACATAAAGCAGGTGCGATTGAGCGCTTCCAAAATAAGAAGATGACATCACCTCCAGTTGTTCGACTGAACAACTCTTCTCCTAGAGGACTTTGAAGAACTTTCAAAAATCAAACAGAAGCAGGTAGAAGAATAAAGCTTGTCCGACTAAAAATGGCTTCGATCAGCTCAAACGATTGTGGCAACCAGTGAAAATGTGTAACTTGAGGATGATTTAAAAAGAATAATGTTCAGATGCATTAGTTTTATTTGTAAACAATTTCAATACTTCCGAAAAAGTAATAATTTAGAAATTATTTTCCGATATTTCTGGTAACAAAAATCCAACTTTTGTCACTGTTTGCGAGACACACACTTGGTAACTCCTGGGTCAATATAATAATGTATTATACTGACCCTAGTAACTCTAATAAAAATACATTTGATTTTTTAAAAATCTTGTTTTTCCTTTGGTAATGAAACGTTTGTGTTCAAAAGTCTATTGAACTCTTTTCGATTTATAAGTGGATTTCATATAAACTTCTGCTTCTTGAAGCGCTGGATCGCACCAACGCATTAAGTCGAGAAATGGGCCTTTGTAAAATTATTGGAGTATGACTTGTTTGTGATACCTTTACTCCCAAAAAATGAATAAAACCGCACTATCATTTATTTTATTTGAAATGAGCGGACACCTCGTTTTGATAAAACAATAAGTTGAAAAGGGGCATAAGGGTCAGAGCAGTATGAACCCTCTTCTCATAATGCAAAGGCATAAAAATCATAGTGCACACAATAAGTTGCTTTGAATGGTACATATTTGTTTTGTTTCAGTATCGTCTTTACAGTTATGTATTATGACAACAGAACCGATTTATTGTGCGTCAACACAAGTACCATTTAACGTCATTGAAATTTTCTTATCATCTGAAATTATAGCCTATCTGCATTACAAGAAGTCATCAGCCTAAAATCATGCGTGTTGCGACCCAAAATCAAATCAAGCGACGCCATGTGTGGACGTGATCATTATGTGAACTGAAAGTTAAACTTGAACGATACCAGATTGATCACAAAAGCTCTCATTTCCTCTGAATAATATTTGAAATTACAATTAGGATCACATGATTATGCCAGCTCCACCATCTTCTCTTCGTAACACTTGATTAAACTTTAAAATGAAAGCGTATTTGTTTCTAACCTTCCTCTGATATAATAAAAAAATACCAAGATTCTAATTACCTCGTTCCGTCTCTTCTAACGGTCCAACTGTGTCCATTCCAATTTTATGAAATGCAATGGGCGAAACTGGAATTGGTTTAAGGGGTTTCTTTGCCTTTTGAAGCCACGCCTTTCTCTGACATTAGTCACATTGACTGACATATTTCTTAACGTCACTGAATGAGCCTTTATAATAATACCGCTGTCGGATCTTTTTCCACCGTGAAATACAAGGACGAATTAAGCTGAGTTCTTGTGGAAAAATAATTCATGGTGCATTGATTTCCACTTCACAAGCCTGTCCTCTTGGGACAATATTCAATGTTGAAAAATGACCCTGGGGACAGATTTTAACGTTGAAACATTACCCCGGGGGTTAGTTTTCAACTTTGAAACATACCCTTGAGGATAGTTTTCAACATTGAAAACCAACCCCCGGTGTCATTTTTCAACATTGAAAAGTGACCACCGCGATAATGTTTAACGTTGAAAAAAGGAGCCGGGATAACATCCAGATTCTGGTGTGCAGACTGGCTAAAAACGTATCATTGCGTATCATTTGTATGCACAAACACCACTATCTTCGCGTTAATAGCCATAAAATCAGTAATGTTCCCGTTCAGACTGACTAAATGGAAATGCGTTTATTGGCATAGTGTTCACATAAAAGGTTAAATCGGTTCAGACGTCGGCAATTGTTGCATCACTAATCAGACAGTAAGAACTTAAAAGTGTGGGAATGCTTAAAGTGGAGGATAGAGTGAAACAATTAAGACTTAATCATGCTCATCAATTTTTTTTTATTGAGAAATATCCATCTTACATGAGCCAGATATTTGTGAAAATGAGTAATTATCACCATTTTGTCACTAGAAGCAGTAAATTTAATTTTGTTACACCATAGTAGCGTAGCTTCGACAACTTTCTATTATAACACCATAAATAATTGGAACGTATTACCCAGTTTTATCAAGAATATTAAAAATATAGATCATTTCAAATCGGCTGTTAAAGTCATACCTTTTAAAACAAAGCAGATCACGAAAACAGAGTTCAATAGTATTTTACTACAGTGGATTGGTTTTTTAGTTATATTTTTAGTTCTGAAATCAGTTTTTAATACTTAATAGTAATATTTAGCTTAGTCGAATATATAATTTTAATTTGCAAAATGTAACCTGCCCCAGGATCTTGATCCGTCAGGACCCCATTGGAAATAAGGTTTTATAAACATGTATGGGTCATCCCTGGTGGATTATATATTTTCGTGTTTGTATTACCACTGTTTGTATGTATGCATGTACGTACTGTGTCATTGTTATGGGACCTATTTATATTTGTCATATGCAATACTAATTGTGTTACTTAGTGATACTACCTAGATAAATTTATTATATTATTATTATCGAAGTAGGCTAAAGTTCTCTAGGGGAGAGTAATCTTTAAGGAAAACTTTTTTGTTGATTGAGTTGTTTCCCTTAATAAACCATGCGCCTTAGGGACACCGATTTCAACGCTAGAAACTCGAATAACCGCGCCAAAATCAACGCGTTGTAAACACCAATGACCAAGATTCTCTGAATTAGAAAACAATGTCGTCCCTTGAAGAGTTAGAAGATGAAAGCGGTGACGAAGTAGAAGCGATGACAGCAGCAGAAGTCCTGAAAAAATTAGAGGAAGTAATAAATTGATACTAAATATAGGCCAAATTAAAAAGGGGGAGGGGGAGGGGGATGATGTGTGGGATGGTCATCCAGTGTAACCATACTTTACATGTGACGAGTCCAGTATAGAGTTCATCAAAAATGATTGTTTTAAAAATTATAATGTCATTTTATGTATTTTCCAGTGCAAAAGCATTTGATAATTGAATTGTCTCTGTGTAACTACAGCAGGGTGGGATGGGTATCCAGTGTAACCATACTTTACATGTGACGAGTCCAGTATTGAGTTCATCAAAAATGATTGTTTTAAAAATTATAATGTCATTTTATGTATTTTCCAGTGCAAAAACATTTGATAATTGAATTGTCTCTGTGTAACTACAGCAGGGTGCCCAAATTATTTCTATATAATTCTATAGTTGAGTGTTGGGTGATTGATGTTGGTAATCCACATGTATGATATACTAATCATCTGATTAAATAAGCAGAATTCATACTACCAGTCCCTCGGGAAGATACCCTTGAAGAAACAAGACTTGCGAATGTTTGTTTTTTGTCAACACAGCAACAGATGGTAATGATTTTTTTTCATCTTTGGCTTGACACACTGAATGCCTATGATCTAGTATATGTATTACGCTTTCACACTGGAATCATTCACAACTTCGAGGTAAATCCTATGGATCATACCTTGTATGTGTTGCGATAACTGCCATTCTGACCATCTTAGCTACATGTACTTATGAAACAAGGAATGACAGGAGTTGCAAATGCATCAAACTATATATATATTTTCTCGTACATAATTTCACTGTCAATCCTACAATCCAATTGTAGAAATAGCCACCGTGGTCTGAATAGATTAGCAGTTTCAGGTTTTTTCAGGAGAAATTTCCGGTGAATAAAATGGATGATTTTAATAGCTGTAGTACATTACTTGCAACTATTGAATTGTTTTCCTTTTCCGGGATGCTAAGTTCCCAGTCCAAGCTAATACTCCCTCCTCCAATTAGTAATTGGAAGCTCAGAATTGAAAAGAAGACAATCCCAGTCTGACTCTTTAGTCATAGCCAGCATATGGAATACTGTCCCTCTTTTTCCTTGGACTGATCATGCGAGTTCACATGTCAGGATGTTCCAACGAATTTAACCTTTGTTGTTGTTAATATCAGCAATACAGTAGCTATTGCTATTGCATAGCTTACCTTTCAGGGATGGAAATTATCCTCATCTGTATAATACAAATTCCATCCTCCCATGACATCGAAAGATTTGGAAAGTTCAGAACTTGAACACCAGTCTGTTTCTCACTTCATAGGCCCATGTGCAGTAGCCATCATCCTTTTTAAGTATGCCATTTGCATCAGTTCAATTCAAAAATGTTCCTAAGAAATATTGCCTTCTCTTATGTCAAGAATGTGTATCTGGCATCTCAATGTGGTTTTCCGTGTTCCTTCAGTGTTTATACCCTCAGTCCATTGCATATTTGGTCACGGGATTTGTTCTTTTGAGAGTTTTAGGTATTTGTTGCTCCATTAATAGCAGTGCCCTTTTACCCATTCACTACATTGATTGGGTATTCCATAATTGTGTCTAATTCAATTATAATTGTTTTCCAAACTCTTGGGTAGATATTGTCTTCCCATTCATCTCTGGATTTGTTTGTGACCTCTGTTTTAGTCTTCCTTTATTAAGTGAACATTGGGTTTGATGATTCATTTACTAACGCTTTGCGTTTACGTTTAGACTTGTTGGAGGGGTCGCACACCAGCATTATCTTCTATTATGGTGTTCAGGTGGTCGCACACCAGTCATTTTAATTATAGTGAGTTGAGATTGCACTCCACTTGTTTTTATGTATGTTAATTATGTTACATTTTGCTGGTTTCACTATTTTCATTATCATTAATAACACAGGAGGCCGGTAAGGTACTGCTGTTATTACACTGCATTTGACTTAAGGTCTCACACCTTTCAATATTATAATCATCATTTTTTATTATTATTCCTTGTTTTCAGATTTCTAAGAAATGTTCTTATCCTCCTGAGACACTCGAGGAAGGTCAAGAAATGTCCTCATCCTCCTGACGTGTGGGTACGTTCTACTTTAGGGAAGGACTACCAGCTTCATTTTTGGTACCATCCTCTATCATGAATCCCCATTCCATTTCACCAGTACAAACTGATTCAGCTAAGGGAAGAGGTAAGCACCCTTTTATGGAACGGCACAGTCGAGAGGGTGAAAACTGACCAAATCCTGGGTTTGTACTTCTGGATCTTTTTGGTGTCCAGAAAACCTGGAAAGTTTCAACTCATGATCGATCTTTCTGCCTTAAACAAATGTATGTAGACAACAGCCTTGGTCGGGGATGCCATAAGGCCCTACGACTGGGCAGTCTCCATAGATCTCCAGGGTGATGGGGGGTAATAGTGGCGTACATGAGGTCTTCATGGATCCCCATCCTCCAGTATTTTGACAACTGGTTGATGCACAGTGTCCTCAGAGATTCTTTTCTGAAGGACCTTTCCCTATGTAGGTTGATGGTGACTTGTCTCAGTCTAATCCACAATCTGGAGAAGTCGGATCTCATCCCTTCTCAGAACTTTGTGTTTGTGGGGATGAATTTCCTCACCAATCAAGGGACGGTTCGCATTCCACTAGAGAGGATTGCACAGATTCTGGCACTCAAAGTAGGTCTTATGGGCAAGATTTCATTGACGGCCCATCTTTACCTCTCTCTCTCCTGGGAACTTTGAATGCTGCTGTGGAATTAGGCACTTTTTTTGTGTGCGGGGAAGGCCAATAGTGGACTTGTTTGATATGAAATTCAAGAACAATCTCCCTCTTCGTGTCTCTTCAGTGTCAGATCATATAGCCTGGGTGGATGCCTTCAGTCTAAATTGGGATTGTCAGTACACTTTCACCTTCTCACCTTTCAAATAATTCTGCAGGTTCTCCACCAAGTTAGGATCTCCATGTCTCGACTCATCCTGGTAGCCCCCCTGTGGCCCCAGCAGTCATGGTTCAGCGATCTACTTGACCTGTTGGTAGATGGAACCAGGTGATTATCACATAAGTGGGACCTGCTCTCACAGCACAGGGGGTCTCTCCTACACAACAATCCACAGATTCTTCACCTTCAGCATCTTAAACGATTGATTTACCAAGTCTGTTGTTCAAGTAAGGTTGCCAACTGCATCACTTAAGCAGGAGGCAATCAACTTTCAAGGTTTACAATGCCAGGTGGAGAATCTTATGTAATTGGTGCAGTAGGATTGGGGTTGATCCTAGTTGTCAACCTTTAACTGCAGTAGCAGACTTTCTTCTCTTCCTTTTCAAGGAAAGAGAATGTTCTGTTAATACCATTAATGGTTATAGGGCAGCCCTTTTATACACTCTCAAATTCTCTAGGGGTTCTGCCATTGGGTTGGACCCTCACCTTTCGGATCTCATCAGGTATTCTGGGCTTCATTGACCTCACTTATTAATGCCTGGTTGCAACCTTTTGTGTTTTTTGGGCATTGTCAAAACCTCTTTATGAACCTTGAGTGAAGCTTTCTTCAGGAACCTTACCCATAAGACCATCTTACTGCTGTCCTTAGCATTGGCAAGGAGGAGTGAGATTCATGCCTCATCAGTGGAAAATGATTGTCTAGAGTTCAGTGATAACTATGATTTAGTTTCTCTTCTTTGCTAGACTGGGTTTCTGGTGAAGAATCATCTACCTTGAGTAGCTCCAATTCCTATTGAGATTCCGTCTCAGTCATATCTATGATCAAGATAGGCTTTTTTGCCCAGTTGGAGCCTTATGTTTTATTTTGGCTTCCTCTAAGGTACAAGGAAGGTTGGAATTGTCTCTTTCTCCCTCTCAAGGGTTCCTTTTATATTTCGGCAGCCTTCATTCCAAGTGGATTGCCCTCACTATCTAGAGAGCCTGTCCATCCCTTACAGAGAGGGACCTACTTTCATTAGAATTAAGACCATGAGTTTAAGGCTATTGCTGCATCTTGGGCCTACTTGAATCACTCCTCATTGGATACTTTATGAGAGCTGCCTTCATGCACTCTCACACTACCTTTTCATGATTTTACCTTCGCTCTTGGTGCACCAGAGCAAAGGTATGTATTCGTTTGGTTCTGTTGTGGAAGCACAACATGTGGCAAGAAGCCATATAACAGCTCACAGAAGCCAACATGCCTACTTGTAAGGGTAAGTTCATTTATTTCTTATACCATTTTTAGCTCTACTGGTCATGGACCATAAGAGCTTATGGAATGGTCTTTTGTCTGTCATCCGTTAGCATGTGTTTGTTATCGGTACTCTTCCTAAACTATTTGGAGGATTGCCATGAAACTTTGCACACACATTTATCCAATGGTCTAGCTGGTCCTAAATGAAAATGGTGCTGCTTGGACATCCAGTATGGCCGCCACAGTGGCTATCTTGAAAATCTTGTTATTACTACTTCTGCATGGATGGCCATATCAACATGGAGTTTTCACTAAAAGACTTCTTATGACGTCTAGCTGGTCCTAAATAAAAATGGTACCGATCTGACATCCAGTATGACTGCCACAGTGGCCATCATGAAAATCTTGCTACTCCCCCTGCATGGATGGTGATATCAACATATGGTTTTCACCAATAGACTTCTTATGATGTCTACCTCATCCCAAATGAAAGTGGTGCCACGCTGACATCCAATATGTACATCACAGCAGCTAATTTGAAAATTTTCATATCGCTGAAGAAGATCAAAGATGGTTTCAACACTGGACAGTTAAAATGAAGAAAAGATCTTATCTTGAATTCCTGGAAATTCTTTTAGGCCAGTAGAGTATCAGTCCCTTTGATTTACTCTTGTTTCTGGAGGCCATCAGCCTCCCTCCTAACTGGTAAATTCAGCAATTCAATAGTAGCAGGTAATTTATTACTGATATTAAAATGTAGTTTTTCAGGGGTAAAACTAATTTGAAGTATGTAATACTTACATCCTACTATTGCAAAGATTCCTTCCTCCCATAACCGCTCTGATATCCTGTAGTCTGGGTCCAAGTCAAAAGAGGAAGGGTATTCCGTATGTTGGAGTCGGGCTAGAATCATGTTCTCTATTCAATTTGTTGTCTCCAGTTACTAATTGGAGGAGGGAATATTAGCTTGGTGTGCCAGAAAAGGAAAGCAATGCAGTAGTAGTAGCAGTTAAGTATTACATAATTAAAATTAGTTCTACCCCCCCAAACTACATTTTTGTGTAAATTACTATGCCAATACACTTGTTAGGCATATTTTTGTATTGCAGAAATAGCCAAGGTGGTCCGAAAGTGAAAACTAAAGGAATATTGCAAGTTTAAATAATCAAACCAGTCGCAATTGTTGTTGCATGCTACAGTGGTTTTTGCGTAATGTCTAAACAAAAATCCCCCATGGAAGGTTAACAGCTCCCTGACAGTTTAGACACAGAATTAATCGTATCAGATTAACAATAACATGCACCATAATGATGTAAATTGAGATAAACATGAAATATGATGTTTCTCATAAGGGTTGTCCAATTACTAGAAAGCTGACAGTCACAGACAGCAAGACACCATCAAAATAAGGAAATTGTTGGATTGTCTTTTATTTGTTGATCTCAAATAGAGTAAATATGTTTGTAAACGTCAGTGACACTTTCCATTAACAGGACTGATGGTGAGTTACAAGTAGTGTGTGCTTTGAGAACTAGCTATATACATGAAAAAAGTTGGTGAAAAATGTTGATTGCAGTAATCTTGGGGGCAAGTGTAGTAATTTACTGAGCAACCAGAAAAATCTGCTGGGAAACCAGATTTTCAAAGCTGGTTGTGCAGAGACAACTATGGATTTTCACAAGATTTGTCACCCCTAAAGACCAGTATCTCTCCTGCTGATAACTATGTTGCAATCTCAGATGTTCAGAGATTCTGTAATTTTCCAACAAAGAAGGAGAAACACCTGGCACCATCAATTGTAGCTTGCTCGCTTTTTGCATTTCATGCTTTGGTCCAAAATTTTGTGATGTTCAGGACTATGAGATATATCTAAAAATCCCAAATTGATCTCAATCTCTCACGCTTTAGTATTAAGCCAATATCTAGTTTATTTAGTTTTCTTCTTTATTGGGAAGATGTGTAGTTATCTCTGATGCTTGATCATTGTCAACATTATCATTTTAATTTGTTCATGGTTCTTATGCAAAGTAACCTATAAAGTGCCTTGCCCAGGGGCACAAGACGGTATCCATCCCAGGCCAACCATCTCCAATTGCCTTGGCACTTTAATAACCTTGAATTCATGTGTTGCTGTGCAGTAAAAAACCAAAACAAAATAAACCAAGCCTAATGTATGTCAAATCATGTGTGTTTTTTTAATTCTGCAAACAGAAAAACCTTTCCCGTCTGATATCCAGGATTGTTTTATGTAGCTTTTATCCAAAGTGGAGTTGAGTGAAAGTTACAGCTGGTGAGTGAATTTAGATAGAGACAGGACAGGAGATTTCACATAGTTCACTGAACTACACTCAGTAGCACCCTCCACCAGCATGAGTAAAATATGGTCATTACACTTTGTACCTACCATATTTCCTTACTGTGTTTTTGCAGGCCTTGCATCTCTTTTGTCATGGATTCAGTGCCCAGTTGAAGTATATGACTGTTTCATTCCTCAGGGTTATAAGATTTTCTTCCGTTACAAACGTTATCTTCAGCTACCATCTGAGCTGTTTAGAGAATTTTATAACAGTTGTCAGAACTTTCAGAATCAATGTAAGATGCTTAGTTCAAACATTGATTTTGTGCATGCACAAATGTAATCCTGCTTTGTTCTCCTCCTTCAGGCCTGGCGTAATGAGAAATTTGCAGAAGACTTGCTTGAGGCTAAGACAGACCTGGTGGAGTGTATGATGGAGCAGATTTCAGAGATGGAAGATAATATTCAACAAGCCAAAAAGGGTGATTTTAAAGTCAGCATCCATAGGTTAGAGGTGAGAAAATATATTCTGATGCATGGACAGCATAATTTTCTGAGTAATGCTACATATGGTACAGAATTTGATGTCATAAAATAATTGTTGCATCTCTAAAAAAAAATGGCAGTATATCCTGACAGTCAACAAAACTTAAAGCTCTTATGCCACTTGAAGTCAACAATGGAGAGATAACAGAGATATATCTTTAATTGATGTATGCTTTCTTTAGTAACTCTTTTGGACTATTTTCCTTTCCTATTGTATTAATGAAAGCTCTGTGTGGGTGAAATGATTAATGAAGTAATTTATCATATGTTACAACACCAACATAGTAAAATTTTATAAGAAAAATGTAGGTAAAAAGCAAAGCATACAATAGACACATCTACACAAAAGAAACCCAACCACTGTCTACCATGTCATCATTTTATTTACACCATAGCACACGACAGAGGGTAGTTAATGGGTTATGGGCACATACACAGATATCTAAAGGATTTGCTAAATATAAGTGTTAAAATGGAAGCAGCAAATTTGAACACCAAAGGTAAAATTACACAAGTTCCATATAGTGACACTGCCATGCACTACATGCATGGTTAAGCAGAAACACGCAAAATTGTTAAAAAAATTAAAGTACACTACATGCAGGAGTGGTTAAGTTCTGGTGCATTTTTGCTATTTGAAAATGCAACACAGTACAGTGTAAAAACACAGAGACATGCACACCAGATTATTTTCTATTCTTGGCAACTGTGGCACAAAAATTGGGTTTTCTCTGGCCTCTTTATCATTGATTTACCATTGAGTATTCTGGCTAATTGACCATCCAGCCTAAAATATTGGTCCCTTTGGTGGCTCGTTTACACATTCTCTTAAGTTGTTCCGCAAATACATCTATTAAAAGTAGACTACATTCAATTTATCTAAATATTAGGATCATTCTGTACATTATAATAGAGGTCTCTGAAGTATAAGTGGGTTCGACATGATACTTCTCATCAGAAACCTGTGTTAATGAGACATCTGCAAGAACAGAAAGCGGTTAAAAATTACCCAACTTGCATGGTTGGATGATAAAAGGGATGATGTCATGAGACCATGAGCACTTCAAATGACCAAAAAGGAGTGAAAAACTCTTGTCTTGGATGTAACTGGGATAGAAAAATGCCATCTAAGTAATTTAAGAGTTATAAACCTATAAAACTGCAAAATAAAAGGATCTGAAAAATTTATGTCAGCTTCATTGTTTCAAATGGATGATCATTCATTTGGATAGCCATCTGATGTATTTCACAATCATTGTGAAAAAGCAAAAATGGTATCCTGTTACATCTGCAACATATTAATGCATATCCTGACCTATATGTTAAATATAAGAATTAAGATTTGTGCTTTGCATTCCACAATCACAATATCATTTGGATATTTGTCAGTGATAATATGATAATTAATTTTAGTTTATACACAACTTGGTGATCTTAATTAATTGTAATTACACATAGTCAGTTTTATAATAGGCTATATCCTACTAATAACCATAAGGGAAGTGTTAATAGCATTGAAGGCTGATATGATGATATCAAGTTAGAATTGTCTAGTCATAACAAACACTTGTATTGGGGTGTTGTACATGTACCTTGAAATTGGGATGTAAACAGTGACTCATGCAAAAAGCTATTAGGCCAAAAAAAAAATGTGTGTTTCCAGTTGGCCGACCATCCCTGTTTCTCATTGCTGACCCTTTTTTCCCCCATATTTAAAAAAAAAAAAAAAAACATTGCCGAAATTAATTTGTGCATCTAATTGAGCCAGTTTTGCCCAGTTCTTTGAAGTGCTTGAAATATTATTTGATTTATATATAATGTTTATATAACAAAAAAAAATACCTGCCTGCCAACCCGAATTTTGAAACCAGTACAATAGGAAACACACATATTTTTTTTTTCTTGCCTTATTAGCCCCCTAACTTGCTGCATGGGGCTAGTTGTAAGATCACATTCAATGTGCATGATCAGAAATCTTGGTATTTTTCCCCAAATCGGATCACATATTCTATGGTGATAATATAAATGCCATGCCTATTTTAATACATTTCTCGTTGTATGGTTGTTAAATAGGTGATCATCCCCCCTCCCCCTCTTTTATCAGGAGATTTCTGGGATCAGCCCAGACTATATAAGTCTTGTAGACTGGGATCAGCCAGGTGATTAGTTTTTGTTAGGATACATATAATTTGAAATCAGAATACTTTTAATGCTGGGATCAGCCTAGCACTATTTGACTTAAGCTGGGATCAACCCAGAATACACTTATGCAGGAATCAGCCTAGCATCAGAGATGTTGCTAGGGCATGTGACTAAGCCAATCGCGCAAAAGTTGTACAAATTCGCGCACTTGGAAAGCAGCGATGCGTGAGAACTCCCGTAAATTGGTTTAAAGTTGCGCATATAAAAACGTACTCTGTGCAGTATACAATTTTTATTTAACTGTTAACACTTAAAGTGCTTGTCGGGGCATAAGTCGCACTGCCATTAGAAGTCTCATAGCGCTTGTCTGGTTATCGGTCTTCTTTCCAGTAGGCAACTGTTTACAGTTTGTTCGGCTTGATATGAAAGGTTGTTAAACTAAATTTGATTGGCACATTTGGCCCTGGAACAAGCATTGTCGAGTTTTAAATTTGCATTCATGAAGGAAGTCTTACAACTGCTTGTTTAAAACAAGGGCCCCTAGAAAATCTAAAATGTCTGACTCCCAGCATGGTTCATCTTCAGATGACAATTTAGTTCGGCAAATACTGGCTAATTATAGCGATGATGACGATGGTTTCTAAAGTTTTGAAGTATATGAGATTAGTGGAGCCCAGGAAGTGTTACTGGAAATACCAGTGAGTAATTTTGAACCTGAAAATGATGTTGAATACTAGTCTGATGTACATGCTGGATGGACAAAAACAAACGGCATGCCGGTCAACCCCCTATTATGTGGTCCTTCCAAATTAAATGTCAAATAGGCAGAATACTAAGCCTAATTAAAGTACATGCAATTTAAAAGTAGAGTGCAATTTTTTATTTCTTTTCTCAAACGAATCTGCCTTGAGGGATCTTGTGCTACAAAACTATATAGCACTAAGGGTTAAGATAAATTGTATAAATAAAAATCTAAAAAGAAATTAAAAAGTAAGGATATTTATTTTTGATCAGAATAATTCTGTCTGAACAAGCTGACTATGGCATTGTTGGACTTAAAACCCTATTACAAAATTGTGGAACAGATAAGAAATCTGGCATACATGTAATAGTCAGCAAAGCACTGATTCAAGAAAGTGAAACTTTGCAGAGCTCTTGTTAGTGAAAAATATTATTTTGGAGTAGAGATATCCAAGAAACAATACCTATGAGCTGCAGAAAAGTGTACATAATAACCATAAAGAACATTTTCCCAACTTGTTCAAGCTGGCTTAGCTAGCTAAGCGTACAGTATGTGAAAGAGTTCTCAGCACAGAACAATATTCATACAGATAAGGAGCAAATTAAGCTCAAAAATGATCAACAGATTAATGGTTATACAACTAAAGGAGACATCTTTTGAGGATTTTGATTTCAATAGAGCAGGAAGAAAGAAAGAGAAGGATATTTCTGTGTTAGGTAAATATTGAACTATGGCCATTTCCTCCTCCCCCTCATTTTTTCTACCCCCCCCCTTATTTTGGTGACAAGTGGGGAGCTCCCCGCTTTAGATAAAATCCTGGCAGCATCTCTGTAGCATGGATTTACTTAAGCTAGGATCAGCCCAGAATACACTCTTATGCTGGGATCAGCCCAGAATACACTCTTATGCTGGGATCAACCAAGAATACACTCTTATGCGGGTATCAGACTATCATAGATTTACTTAAGCTTGGATCAGCCCAGAATACACTCTAATGCTAGGATCAGCCTAGTACAGATTCTGCTTAGCTGGGATCAGCCCATAATACGCTTTAAGACTGGGATTAGCCTAGCACAGTTTCTGCTTAATCGGGGATCAGCCCAGAATACAAAATCTAATGCTTGGATCGGCCTTGTACAGATTCTACTTTATCTAGGATCATGCCCAATATACACTCTTATGCTGAGATCAGCCTAGCACAGATTTGGAATCATCATAGTCATGCACAGTGTTTCATTCAGATTCTATCTCATTGAGAGAGCCCACATTTTTCTAATTTTTTTAATTCAAGTAGTGAAGTTATTGTATATATATACACTGTGAAATAGAGACGTTTGTTGAATTGAGAGAGAGAGAATGCAATATACTCATGTAACCTTTATTTTCATACAAGCCAAGTATTAAACATTTTTTTGCTCAAGTCTATATTTTGTTGTGTATAAAGTTGAAATCGTTTGAAAAAAATCTCATTGGTTTTTAAGCCACCAGAAAAAACAAAAGTAGAATGAGAATGAGATCAAAGAAAGGAATGATGCTTATAATAGGGAAAAATGTAAATGAATGTTTCAGTAGACATGGACAAAAGACAGGGAATGGCTGATTCATGATGTGGAGAACAGCGTTATGTGGGGTAACTGTACCAAGTTCGCAAAAATAGAAGATTTGTACTTCTGTATTATGCATGATGCTTATATTTCAGAAAAAAAAGTGTTGTTAATCTCGATATGCATCTGATACTGTTTTGTGGAAAGGACTAGTGAAGATTCAGCAGGACTAGTAAATTTCTCAATATAGTAGTCCTTCTACAGAGAAATTTATGTTAAATTCTAGGCCTGAAATATGCACATTGGAGGTTAAAACTATGAGTAAAAATTCGACAAAACAAAATCAGTTATCTTATAAGATTTAATTCTAAATTACAACTTTAAAACTCAAAAGTCAGAATGGAAAAACTTAACTTTATGCACATTTTCAGTTTGTTTCAACATTTACTGAACTTATTAATAAGCTAGGTATTACTACACAGTGGGGGGTGGAGATAACGATTAACCAGTTACCAAATTTTGTGACCAGTTACCACTAATTCTCGAACTGTCAACGGTTATCCAGGTAATCATTTCGGCCCTAATAAAGTCAGACTCCATCAACCAAGAGTTCTAAAATTTAGCTTTGCTTGTTTCATTGATGGCTCATCCTTCCCTGAATCTCAACTACATTTCAACATTTTGCCTTCAAACATGAATCACACTTATACACAGTATTTCAGCTATTGTAGAATCCAACTAAAAATAAACATTGGCGCTGATCACGAACTACCCAATAATCTTTGATAAAGACGGCTTAAAAATTTTCATTCAAGGCCTATTCTGCATCTTCAATTCTGCTGGGGGTTTAGCTAAGTAAAGACACCAATTTGTATATGTTTGCCATAAGGCAGAGCATATTTTATTATGATCTTGTCTGTCCTTCCATCTACCTTTTACCAAATTCATTTCCACACAATAACTCGAGTTCTTCACCGTCTGTAGTTACCAAACTTTCTGGATGGCTTGCATTTATGGTAAAGAAGACGCCTATCAATTTATGGTTCAAAAGGTCAATGCCAGTGACTGAAAGAATACAAATTGTTTCTGCACAATAACATTAGTTTACATCCCATACCTGGACCAAACTTTGTGAATGACTTGCAGTTGGGGTAAAGAAAAAGCTTATTGATTTGGGGGACAAAAGGTCACTAAGACTGAAAGAAGAAAAATAGTTTCAGCACAATAACATCTGTTCTTCATCACAGACATGTGGATGACTTGCACTTGAGATAAGAGAGGAGGCTGTTGATTTGGGGGTCAAAAGTTAAAAGGTGAAGGTGACTTTGAATGAAGAAAAATTGTTTCACACAAAAATTTCAGTTTTCAACCATGTACCTTCACCAAAGTTTGTGGGTGACTTGTATGTTAGGTAGGAAAGAAGCTAATTGATTTGATGGTCAAACAGTCGAGATCAGTGTGAATACATTCCATCTTAAAGTGTAAATTCTCAAACCTTCCACTTTGTTGTCTCACTATTTTTGCACTGTATATACACAATGTATCTAGTTGGAGCATGTTCTTACAAAATTTTCAAGTTATTATGTCCATACATAAATGTAGCATATTTTCATTGCTTTTTTTATTGTGTGTATAACTATGTACATGTACTCTATATGTAAATATACATATAACAGAAGGCCACAAGGAGGATTAGTTCCATGCAACTAATTGTGTCACCCACTTTAAATAGAGTCGTTTTTATTATTATTATTATTATTATTATTATTATTTTACTAAAACTGAAAGAAGAAAAATAGTTCATGCATAATAATCTTAGTTTTGGATCTTTTACCTCGACCAAAGTTTGTGAAAGGCTTGCACTTAAGGTATTGAAAAGACTTATTGATTTTGGGGTAAGAATGTCAAAGGTTAGGGTCATTGTGGCCCAAACAAATATGGGTTTTTGAGAATAACTTTAGTTCTAGAGTAAGTTTCTTGACCAAACTTTGTTTATGGCTTGCTCTTACGGTAATAAAGAAACCTATAGATTCTGGGGTCTAAAGGTCAGAGGTCACAATCTTAGTAACTTTAATCAGAAAATAATGGAATCTGCACCTTAAGTTTAGTTGAAGAACGCATACCTTGACAAAAGTCTAGGTCATTGAGATCCATTGATCAGTAATCTCCCAGAGTCAACCATGCCCTACATAGATGAATATTAAGCATTGGATGGGTGTATAATGTGCCATTCATGGTACTCTTGTTTAAAACATTTAATACTCACATTTCTTCTCCAGATATGTTACCTGATAGTGCCTTACGAGTATGATCACTACCTCACAAATCCAGGCCCCCCAAGTTAACTTTAAGCTTTTAAAAAGTCAAAAGTTGTCTGCCCACATAGGTGGGAATCAGACTAGAGTGATCTCCCCTTGGATATAGGGATTGGTGCCAACTCCCATTCATACTACAGTTACTATTTCCACTTGTGCTAGGAAGCATGCACTTTTAGAAACCTTGCAAAAATCCTGTATCAAGTGATATTTTCCCACTATGGAGTGAGTTGAAGGAGTTGCTCACATAAGGGAAGTATACTCCATCTATATTTCTAACTATTTCTTGCTCATTTCTTTCTAAGACAAAGTTTTTCTAACTTTATTAGAATAAAAACTTCCATGTACGAGACGCATGTCAGTACCATTTTGTTATATCCTGCCCTAGTCGCTTGTACATTCATTCAATAATGTGTACTATCCTATTATATGCTTGCAGTCACTGACTGAGAATTAACAGACCAGAAAAGGTCATGCAGATAATTTCTATAGACATTTATTTGTTTCTTTAGCATCCACTTCATGGTAAGTTAATGTGACATTTTGAGTCACTGACTCTGTAATTATGGACCATTGGGTCGTATAGGTAATTCATGTAGTCATTTATATTGTTCACTTGTCAGTAAGTTAGGCAATGCTTGAATAATTTCACCTGTATATGCTATCAATTAGCTCCCTTTATTTACAGGTGTCGACAAATGGCTGGACAAAGTGCACTCAGTGCAAGCGATTTAAACTGGCAGAGGATACTCATATGACATGCCTGGAAAGGGATGTCACTTGAGCCATACATGTGAAATTTGCACATGCTTGACAGAAAGTCAATGGGCTTCGGTTTTGGCGAGACAAACATGATGTAAAGGAAGGCAAATAAGTGCACCATCAAAGAGGAGGACATCTTTATCATAGCCGCCGATGCCACCACAGTGAGTAATTTCCTTATGGAAGCAGAGCACACCAACGGAAAAGAAAAGTAGGCAAACCAAGTGTCACTTACAGCCCCCACTCCATCCTCAACCCAAGCAAAAGATGTTATCAACAGCACCATTCTTCTCACAGGAAAGAACCCACCCAGGATAGTGCCATGGCAGACTGATGTTACTCTATTGCCAGTAGTGTGCCACTGTGCCCTGTTTCTGTGATATAGCCATCAAGAGGTCCATACTTATGACAGATTAAAGTAGACCTGGTACTTTTACGGTTCCAGATGATCCCTGTGCCATCACCGAACGATGTTGAATGCCTACAGGATGGCCCGTCAAACCTTATCATTACAGCACCCGCTATGGCGACGTTTCAGTCCCAGTTGCCCGAAACCATGCCTGGGCCGCATACGATTCAGTCAGTGATTGCCTTCAAGTTACAATATCACATTCTGAACAGACTTCAAGAATGGTTTTTCGCAGTCAGTCTAGGCAAGCTTTGCCAATACCGTCTTATCACAGGAGGCGTCTGCATCATCCCACTCTTTGCTATATGATGAATCACACTGATAAGCTTCCTGTTCTTTACTTAATCCAACAATGACTAGGAAAGACTCAGCCATTTGTACATCAATCAAGGAAGTTTTTTCCTGCTGCAGCCTGAATTTTGCCTGCTCCATCAGCATGTTTAAGAATGGAGATGACGAGACTGGTTCTAAATGCCATTCAGGAGGGAGACTTCACAATAAGTCTAGATCTGCAAGATTTGTACCTCCATGTTCCAATACGCAAGTCCTTCAGGAAATTCCTGAGGTTTGCTTTCAGAGATACATTATTCCAGTTCAGTGCACTCCCATTTGGTCTCAACATCAGTCCCTGGGTCTTCACAAGAATTAGGGGCAGAGTACTGTCTCACTTCAGGACCATCTCCACAACCATGACATCCAGCTACCTGGATGATATACTACCAAAACACCAGATGAGTTATATTTTAAGAGATGAATTCCCTTGTTTCACTTCTACTCTGCCTTGGATTCCTTGTCAACAAGGATGAATCCAACATCATCCCATCTCAACATTTTACCCACTTTGGGATGGAGTTCAGAACGCATGTGAACAGGATCCATCTCCCCAGGAATGAGCATTGAAGATCATCTTGATTGTGTCTTCAATACAACCAAAGAATCATGTCTCAGCCAGAGAATTTCTTCGAATACTGAGTCTCCTCAATGCGGCAGCCGATCTCTTAGTTCTTGGTCGCCTGTACATGAGACCAATCCAAATGCTCCTGCTATCCCAGTGGCAACCAAGGCTTTACACACTGGAGCAAACAGTCCTAGTTTAATATAAGTAATACATAAGCTGTTGCTATTGCGTAGTTTACTCTTTTCCAGACGGAAAATACCCTCGATCCATAGGATGACTTCTGGAAAAATCTCACGTCTAACCCATGACCCTGGCCCAAGCACACTAGCCCTCATTCTTTTTCAGTTGCCACCATCATTGCAGCAGTTTAAATTTCTCTTAAAAAAAATTGCCTTCTCTTTGAGACATTTGTTGCGAATTGAGCATTTTCATTACGTGCATCATTTTTACAGTGTGAAATTACCCACAGATCAAGTATTATTCCTTTTGGGAATTAACTCTCTTGAGAGTTATTGGCATTTTTGGGGTACGTTTTTTCATAACCTTGCATTTAGGTCCCTCCCCACCTACAGGGGTGTCTGGATAACATTTATTGTGAATGAAAATTATTTTATTCATTTTTCTAGCTCTGGTAGGTATTTAATTATCCCAATCCTTGCCGATTTGGTCTGTGACCTCATCTTGATTCTGTTTTGTTTGTTTTAATACTGTACGAATCATCAGAATTCATATTCAATTTAATCTGACTTGCTATTTTTATTCTGCGGAATGGGGTCGCACACCAGAACTTACAATTATGTGTGTTTTAACTGTTTAGTGATCGAACACCTTTCATTCTTAAAAGGCAGTATATGATAGTATTCCTTTATATTATTATTTTATTATTAGCATCTTACCAGCTGTATTGCTGATGTCATTGTCATTAAAACATCAGTATTGTTGTTGTTTTAGTTCTTTTAACCCAGTATTCAGCATAAGCAGTGCTGACTTTATTGTAATTAAAGCATCAGTTTTGTGGTTATTTTAATTCATTAAGTTGAGACAACACATGGGTGGGTAAGTTCTTGCTGTTTAAATTGTGTTGACTTAGTTCCATGCAAATATTCTTGTGTAATACATTATAGAAGCTTTTATTCTTGTTTTCAGAGTTTTTCTCTTGCGGCAATGTCTAAGCAGAGTGTGTGAAGGCGTGGGCACAAGAAAACACCCACCCCACATGCCTAGCTTGTACAAATTGTAAAATGACAGATGGTTGTCCTTTTTGCAGTCTCTGGTCAGACAAGGTCTGGGACCTGGTTCAAAACAGATGGACATAACAATAAAGGAAGAAAGGGCCTTCCTCTTCTTCCTCTGAATTTCCTGGGTTTTCCATTGCCCAGTCCCTTGTGTTTCAGCATAGCCTTGGAAAAGTCTCTTTGGAGATGCATAAGGCCCATGGGACCCCTCCCACGAGAGGAAATAAGTGGGCGGAGAGTGAGTCACACCCTCCCTTGATGGAGGAGCAGCTTCCTCTCCAATTCCATAGGGCTGTAAGCGAGACAGGAGCAGCACCCTCTACTGGCTCACAGCTCGGTGTTGGCTGAGGAGTGGCATGCGCCCCACCCCAGTTAGGGAGGAGCAGCACCTTTTCAGTCCCAGAAGCCAGTTGTTTGTGACAGGATTAAGCAACCCAGAAAAGGGAGAGCTACAGTGCAAGTCTTTAAGATCTGAGGAAGGGTCTTCCTGTGGATCAGAGTCGCCTGACCGGTCACCGGTTTATGAGTACCAGTCACTGGAGCCCCTTCAGTACGAAGATAGGGATCGGATCAAGACCCCCACCATTGAATCCTGCTTGGGATTGTGAATCAGCGTACAGATGCCAAATTAGGGCAGGGGATCGAATCGGCATTTTTTCTACCCCCCCCCCTCACTTTCTGATAATCCCACTAAATTCCTGTGGGATGTGGGGCCTTCCTCCACAGGGAAGTGATTGGTCCTTCCCCTGCATGCAGCCATGGACTTCAGGGCCTTGACCCCATGGTAGAGAGGTCATTGTTGAAGTCTGTGGGTCAACCTTGCCCTCTGACAAGGTGGGTCAAAAAAGAGGGAGGGGGACAGACCTTCTTCCCCCAAACATCTTACCCACCCACCAAGTCTGCCACTAGGGACAGTCCCTTAGTTCCATGTAAGGAGTTACGGGTCAATGTCTTTGTTACCCCCAAGTCTCCCCCAAAACAGAGATGTTGATTCAAAAAGTTCTGCCTCCCAGGAGTGAGAGCAAGATGAAGATGTCCCGTGAGTCCTCATAGATTCTCACGAGTTTGACATAGAACAGGCTAAAGTGGTACCTCCTCCCTTTGGGTTCCCTACCTCCTCCCAATCATCAATCAAGGCAGCAGAGGAAGAAGAGCTCTGGTCCTTTGATAAGGCGGTTAACAAGGTTTACCATCTTTTACCCCGGGATCTGTGTCCCAAGCCTTCATGCTCCAAGAACACTTATATTCTCTCCAGCTTGGAGAGATTCTCTGGGCTATCTCCTGCCCAGATCTCTTATTGCTTCCTTAATTTGGCCATGGTTTAGGAGCTTTCACAGAGGTTTAGTAAGGGCCAGGAGTTTGCTAGACAGCATAAGTGGTATTCTGCCCCTTCCTCTCTATATTGAGACCTTCTGCAGCTAGTTATATGGTTCACACCCCTTCCTGGCCCCTTAACCCCCCCACACACACACACTTTGGATGCTCGAGCGGCACAGGTGGGTATTTCCACAGGGACATGGGCTCGCCTTCCAGTTTAAACACTGGAGACCTTAGAACTAAAGGCTAGATCTCTAGTTACCATAGCCTGCCATGCCCACCTTTTTTCTGCAGCCTCTTTCAGCCTGCTGAAGAAGGAATCTCTGTCACCAGCAGCTCTTCACCGTTTGTTGGAAGCAGTTGCCAAAACATATAGGCATGCGTTATCCATATCCATGGCTTTATCAGTAGAGCTCCTCCACTTCCACAGGGATGTTGCCATGGGCACATTCAAGGTCTTACTAGAGTGCTGTAAGAACCTTATGAGGGCTGCTCCCCTGGAGGCTCAGACCCTCTTTCGAGAGTTCTTTCCCTCCATGGCTTCCCTGGATTTGAGAGACCTGCAACATCAGTCCCTCGCATCTGCTCCTGGCCCATCGAAACCAGAGAAGAAGCGGAACTATCCTGATCACACACAGCTCCATCAGCTAAGTTCTTCCAAGTCCTGCAGCTACAGTCCAAGCAACAACCACAACTGCTTCCCCTCTGCAGTAAGGCCCTTAAAGGGCCTGCCACAAAAGCCCAGGGAGGAAGTTTGCGGGTCCTTTCCAAAGGAAAGGCGGTGGAGCGGACAGCCCTAGTGACTCGCACCCTCTTCCATTGGTTCATATAGGTGCCAGGCTAAACCATTTTTGAGTGGTTTGGTCAGGCATCACGGATGATGGGTGGGTCCTCTCCATCATAAAAGAAGGATATTGACTTTGGTTTTGAGATCTTCCTCCTCTAGTAAGGTCCCCCATGTCCTTCAACCAGTTGAACATGGTGCAATTAAGGAAGAGGTTCACTCCCTTCTCCAGAAGGGTGCAGTAGAGAGGGTGTTCAATGACCAGTCTCCGGCCTTATACTCCCTGATTTTCTTTGTACCAGAAACAGGTGGAAAGTATAGACTAATTATCGACTTTCCTCCTTAAACAAGTTTCTGCAGGAGGAACCTTTCAAGATGGAGACCACAGCCTCAGTCAAGAATGCCATAAGAGGACCTGGTTTTGCTTGGACGGGTCTTCCAATTGTACACTCTGCCATTCGGTCTATCCTCTGCACCCTGAGCGTTTACCAGGGTCATGGGAATAGTTGCTGTCCACTTAAGGTCACTGGGGATCCCAATCCTCCAATATTTTGACGATTGGTTGATTCACAGTGGCTGGCTAGAGTCCTTCAGACTAGATCTGTCTCGCTGTTGGTCCATAGTGACAAGGCTGGGTCTTGTCCCCAATCTAGAGAAATCAGAGCTTACTCCATCTCAAGATCTCGTATAAGTGTGGATGAATTACCTCATGAACAGAGGATTGGTCATTGTCTCACGGGACAGAGTAGACAAGATCCTGACCCTGCTAGAGTATCTGAGAGCCAAGACCACGTTTCTATCTCTTCTGGGGACCCTGAACTCAGCAGTGGACCTGGTTCCCTTAGGCAGATTGCACTTGCAGTCTCTCTAGTTTCTCCTTCTAGCAAACTGGAAACCACACTGAGACCCTCTGTCTGCTCAGATTTCTCTTGGTCTGGATTTCCACCATCATCAGATTTGGATCCTCATGCACACCTCCAAACCCCATTCCTATCTGAGTGCAGATGCATCAGATTCAGGGTCGGGCACTCATCTAGAGCCAGAAGGGTTAATTCTTCAAGGTTCGTGGTCTCAGGAACATCAACAGTTTGGAAATGACGGTAGTTTTTTTTAGCCCTTTAGGGGTGTGTCATCAAAATAAGAAGTCACCGTATGATGGTCTCCTCTGACAACACATCGGCAGTAGCATACCTGAAGCAACAAGGAGGCACACATGCCCCTTCTCTCTGCATGGAGGTTTCAAACCTCCTTCACTGGGCAACTTCGGAAGCGATTACCATCCAAGTTCACATTCCTGGCAACAAGAATATTTTGGAGGACAGTCTGTTGAGGAGGGGCAAGATAGTCCTCAAGGAATGTTCTCTGCACCAATCCATAGCAGATTCCCTGTTCAGACTTTGGGCGAGACCCTTGGTGGACTTGTTTGCGACAAGGCTAAACAACAAGCTCCCCTTTTATGTTTCCCCAGTCCCAGGCCAGAGAGCCTGGGCCCTTTCGGCCTGAAGTGGGATC
This sequence comes from Margaritifera margaritifera, assembly GCA_029931535.1. Classification (NCBI taxonomy): domain Eukaryota; kingdom Metazoa; phylum Mollusca; class Bivalvia; order Unionida; family Margaritiferidae; genus Margaritifera; species Margaritifera margaritifera. The sequence continues at coordinate 53,917 of JAQPZY010001179.1, forward strand.
GTCTGTTCGCTTATACCTTCCCACCCTTCAGGTTGATCCCACAAGTACCTCAAAAAGTAAGGATCTCCCCTGATCAGCTCATTTTGTGGCCCCAGCAATCATGGTTCAATGATCTTCTCAACCTGCTGGTAGACCATCCCAGGACATTACCCAAGAGGAGGTACATTCTGTCACAGTACAGGGGGTCTCTCCTCTACAACAGCCTGCTGATTCTCCAACTTCATGCTTGGCTCATCTCAAACAATCTCTCCACCAGAACAAGAGGTGGAGAATCGTTTTGCGATTGGTGTAGTAGGAAACATGTTAATCATAGCTGCCCCTCTCTGAGCACAGTGACTGAATTTCTTCTCTTCCTTTTTGAAGAGAGACAGTACTCGGTTTCTACTATGAAGGACTATAGGGCAGCCCCATCCAGCACACTCAAATTTTCAAAAGGCCCAGCCAGGCCTAGATGGAATCTCTCGTGTATCTTGTGGTCTCTAATTAAACCCCCCCTTTGTGAACCTTTGGGTGAAGCTTCTTTCCAGAACCTTACCCTAAAGACTTTCTTGCTCTTCTAAGTGTCTGACTGAGTGAGCTTCATGCCGTATCCATAGAGCAAGGCTGTCTAAGGTTCGATGTAAATTATGGATCAGTTTCTCTCCTTTGCCAACCAGGTTTCTTAGCAAAAAGACAGCTTCCATCAGTTGCTCCACTTCAGATTGAGATCCCCAGTCTCAGTCGCTTCTGTGCTGGGGATGATCAAGATAGACTTTTATGCCCAGTTCGGGCTTTACATTTTTATTTGGCAGCTTCTAAAAGGAGAAGAGATGGTAGCAAGCCTCTTTTCCTCCCCCTTAAGGGCTCAGCTGATATTTGGCTTCCACCATTTTGATGTGGATTACCATAACCATCAAGAGAGCTTATCAGTCCCTTACGGAAAGAGACCTTTCATTCAATAAGATTAAGGCCATGAGATTCAAGCCATTGCTACCTCATTGGCCTATCTAACTCATTCGTCTCTGGAGGTTGTGATGAAAGCCGCATTTTGGTGATCTCACATGACCTTCTCCGCCTTCTACCTTCGATTGTTGTCTTACAAAAGCAAAAGCATATTTTCTTTGGGGCTGATAGTAGTAGCACAAAAAATGGTCCATGTGGATACCATCCAGCAGTAGTCTACACTTCTACAGTAAGAATGAATATTCCTTCCTTTTTCCTTCACCAGTTTGTGGGATCATCAGCCTTCCACCAAACTGGTAAATTCAGCTATGCAATAGCAATAGGTTATGTATTACTGATATTAAAATGTAGTTTTTTTGTAGGGGAGTAAACTAATTTTAATGATGTAATTATGGGAGGAGGAATTCTTATTGTACGGTCGAGGGTATTTTCCGTCCGGAAAAGAGTAAGCTATGCAATAGCAACAGGTTAGTATTACATCATTAAAATTAGTTTACCCCCCCCCCCCCCCCAAAAAAAAAAAAAACTACATTCTCCAATTATACATGGACACATCACAGCAAATGGGAGAACTTCACTTGGCTTACAGCGGGTATTCCCTTGCAGCTCAAGCCTCTGTGAATCATAATTTGTACGGATGCCAGCACAGAGGGCTGTGGTGCACACCTCCTGTCATCACTTTGGGAAACCAGTGGGTTGTGACCTCCTCATGACCAACTTTGCATATCAGTATCCTAGAGATGAAGGCCATTGTGAATGCATGTCATTGATGGCAGGACATGCTACATGGAAAGGGTGTACTCATTCTAAATGACAACTCCTTTGTGGTGAATTATCTCAGAAGGCAAGGGGGGACCAAATCCCCATCCCTGTGCCTCTTAGTTTGGGATTTTCACGTGTGGTGTCATCAACGACAAACACACATTCAAGTCTGTCTAATCTGTGTGGCTCAAAGTATTGGCGGACTCGTCCCACCGGAATCAGCTAATCCAAACCAAATGATCAATTCACTCAGTATTCAGTCAAATCTGGATCCGCTTAGGCTGACCACTAATAAACCTATTTGCGACAATGTGGAATGCAAAACTCCCAACCTTTCTTTCTCCAGTCCCAGATCCGAAACCTGGGCAGTTGACGCTCTCTCCATAGATTGGAGCAGTATGGACGCATAGGTTTTTTATTCTCAACACCTCTGATACTAAAAATCCTGAAAAAGGCAAGGGAATTAGAGTGCAGCCTTATCCTGATTGCTCCCCTCAGATGGGAAAGTCATAGATAAAGGACCTGTTAACACTGGCAGCGGAAATCCCAAGGAAAATTGGTCTTTCCTCACCTGCTCAAACAACCCCGGACTTGTTAACACTGGCAGCGGAAATCCCAAGGAAAATTGGTCTTTCCTCACCTGCTCAAACAACCCCGGACTTGTTAACACTGGCAGCGGAAATCCCAAGGAAAATTGGTCTTTCCTCACCTGCTCAAACAACCCCAATGGTAGGCTTTTCATCTGAATCCATATTTATGGAACCAGCACATCTGGGTCATATCAAACAAGCCCACATGGGCAAACATTTCCCATAACAAAGGGTGGCCAGAATCGTTTGAGTGAGAAGGCCCACCACTCTGAAAGCATATGAGGGTAAGTGGAGAATTTTCTCACAGTGGTTTGAGTGAGAACACATCATGCCGCTTATAGCATTATTTCCCAGCAATCTAACTTTTTCCTGTGACTTTTTGAGGTAAAGAAGTTAGCACTCATCACTACAGAAGGTTACCATTCCACAATCTCAGACACGTTTCAGTAACATGGAAGGGAGGATATAGGAAAGACCTCTCCGACCTTCTGGCTAACTTTGACCTATAATGACTGAAGGCCTTGGCTTTGTGCGCAAAATGGAATCTACCACGGGTTCTGACATGGTTGAATAATGCATCCTTTGAACCACGATGTAGAGCATCGTTAGCTTATCTCTCATAAAACCTGTTTCCTAGTTGCTCTAGCTACAGCAGGAAGAATCAGTGAAATACATAACTTGTAGGTCAATCCAAACTATAACAGTTCGTTCTTGATGGTTCGATTTCACTCATGACGGCCCCTGCTTTCATTGCTAAGAACATTTGTGTCATTTGTGGTGTAACCTCTGTTGTCATTAGATCCTTCACTGCAGGGTCATCTATAGTACTAATATTAGTACCCCTACCTCCTTCATTGGCTGATTACTATAACGATTCTATATGTATCAGTGGAGAAGCTGAGTGTGATTTACACCTTGCACTTTTTCAGCACATTGTCAGAATGTTTGAGGATGTTGCATGCATATCCTTAAACAAATCAAATAGTCCTCTTATTTAAACCAGAATTGCTAAAATTCATGGTAGAAACATGTGTAAAATAGTATTTACCTTCATATGAATTTTACTGTTGGATCATCCACCATAATAGTTCATCTAATACAACTTCCATTTTCAGTCTAGTTTTCAGTGTACCATATAATGGTATTGCATCTTTATTTGGAAACATAGTAAATATGGTGTGCTTCAAAATGTAACGTATTGTAGAATGTCCAAATATGGTATAGCAAGCTTTATTTGGAAAATTAATTACCGTGAGAATCTCGTGTTATCTGTTATGCTGGACAAAGTACGGTTAGTGTAAACATACCAATATATTTGAGCCTGTACATTGGAAACTGCCTCTCATATCTTGGGAGACCAGAGATGGGCCTTCTCTGGGGTAAGGGGATGTAACTCTCAACCGCCTACGTATTCCCTTAAGGTATTATGATAGGGTAACGATTTGAAGAAGAAACCAATTTTATTAGTACAAAATGTTTCTTCAATAATACTTAACCAACAATAATAGGGATACACCCTCCCAACCTCCCTGCAGTTCCGCTCCAGTAGTAACTGAAGTATAGATGGGATTTGGCACTCTAGTCTGACTCCCACCTATGTGGGTAGACAACTTTTGACTTTTTTTATAGCTAAAAGTTTTCTTGGGAGGGCTGGATTTACGAGGTAGTGGTCATACGCCTAAGGTATTATGAAAGGGTAAGTATTACCAAAGAAACATTTTAGTCGAAAAACTGGTTTCACAAGCGAGCATTCTTAATTAAAAACTTTGGTTCAGGGATCAGTCTAAGCAAAATAGGATTGTATGGAAGATGTGATCCTTATTAGACGAAATTCCATGCTGTTTTCTATGTAGAATCTGTGATTTGATGTAAAACCAAGATTTTGTTATGTACTATATTTATACACACTTCATTAGTTTAGATAGTCAACACAATCTATGATCTGATGTAAAGCCAAGATTTTGTTATGTACTATATTTATACACACATCATTAGTTTAGATAGTCCACACATTAGAGTTTCTGAACCTCCTCTACACATTCTCTTAATAAGATCCATGTATTGTAATAACAGAGAGCATGTTGCTTTTCAGATTGACAGAATCAGATATGTCCTTAGTAGTTACCTCAGATGTAGACTCACCAAGGTAAGTGAACTAGGTAATATATAACCCATTAGCTTAGGCCCCACCCCCACCCCACCCCCAGTTTGTGTCTCACTTGCAATAGCTAATCTTGTGCCCTGGGGCTAGGGGCTACCAAAATGCTAGGTCTGAGCTACCATATATTGAAGTCAAATAGCCCATTGGGCTAACAGAATGCTTGGTCTGGGCTACCATGTATTGATGTCAGGTAGCTCAGTGGGCTACCAGAATGTCAGGTCTGGGCTACCATATACTGAAGTCAGGTAGCCCAGTGGGCTACCAGAATGCTGGGTCTGAGCTACCATTTATTAAAGTCAGGTAGTTAAGTGGACTATCATAATTCTTGGTCTAGGCTATCAGTTATTAATAGTCAGGTTATTCAGTGGGGTTTCAACATGCTGGGTCTGGACTACCATATATATATTTCAGGTAGCTCAGTGGGCTACCAGAAAGCCAGATCTGGGCTACCATATCCTGAAGTCAGGTAACCCAGTGGGCTACCAGAATGCTGGGTCTGAGCTACCATTTACTGAAGTCAGGTAGTCCAGTGGGCTACAAGAATGCTTGGTCTAGGCTACCAGTTATTAATAGTCAGGTAGTCCAGTGGGCTTTAAATGCTTGGTCTGGGCTACCATATGTCAAAGTCAGGTAGTCCAGTGGGCTACCAAAATTGGTCTGGGTTACCATATATCATAGTCAGGTAGTCCAGTGGGCTAAAAAGATGCTGAATCTGGCTACCATATATTGATGTCAGGTAGCACAATGGGCTACCTTATGACATCATGAATTGTTCAATAATTTCTTTTAAAATATACTTTATAAAATGCTTTACAAAGGATAATAATTGCTGGTGATACATAAAAAGCTTAAAGGATAGTGTTAAAGTTAAAAGTTTCATTTTCATGTGCCTTTGAGCTGCAGAATTTAAGCTGGGCTAGCATGTTCTCTTCCTGGTAGCCCGCTGGGCTACCATCTGATCTTGAAATTGAGTTGAATTTCAAGCATTCCACATCATCGTTCCTGGGAACCTTGGCCCATCTTCCCACCTAACTTTATTTTCCTAACACAAGTTCCTCTGTTTACAGATCTATGGAGCAAATTGTAGTGAGTATTATCCTTTTCAGTACACCCATCATTAATAGATCTAGTCTTCATGCTTTAAAATGTACATTTTCTTTTTGGATCTTGCACCAAAGGAGCAGGTGAAATGGAGTATTCTGTGGAATTTATGTTGAATAATTTGATGTTCTTCTGGCTAAAAGTGGTCTTAGGTTCACTCACGACTTTGTCATTGCTCTTGGTCTATGATCCGTCCAGTTGATAGTTTTTTTTTTTCTTTCATTTTTTTCATCATGTAATCCGTCCTTTGAATTTTTTTCATTTTTTCAGCATATAATCTGTCCTTTGATAGTTTTTTTTTTTCATCAATGCAGTTGAAGATGCATCAATTCTAACAAATGCAAATAGATTTTAAGTCAGGATTCTTGACTTTAGCTTAAATAACAAAACAAACAAAAATGTTTTGCTAAACAGTTGGATTGTGAAATTGACACTGGATCATGTTGCAGATTTTTGTATCGCCCTGCTATGTAATACAGAGGGATATAGCTATCACTGTCGGTCAGTCTGTCTGTATGTATGTAAACATTTTGATTTCCTGAGCAGGGCTCTCAAACCATTTGAGGTATCTCTTTAAAATTTGGTACACATATTGGACTAGTGGCCCAGATGTGTCCTTGCTGTTTACAGTAGTCAGTTTCCATATTTGTAATGTTTTTGTCCATTTGTCCATCCATCCTTCCATCCATTATTCACATTTTTCTTTCTGGGGCAAAGCACCAAAACTGTTTAAGTTACCTGTATGAAATGGGGGGGGGGGTTATTGTTAAGTCAACTGTCTGTCAGTCCGTAAACTGGAGCAAAATGCTCAATCCATTCAAGATATTTCAGCTAAACTTGGTACACATGTCTAGCAAGTTGCTTTTGATATTTAGAGTTTTCAGCATTCAATATTGTTAATGTTACCATGGAGACAATGTGTAGCATATATAAATTGAGTGCTGGACAATAGGGTAGTGTCAGGAAGAGTTTTTACATAAGTATCAGATATTACCACTGCCATAACAAAGGACTAACTAGATATGAACTATGGTATGAAACACTGCCATAACAAAGGACTAACTAGATATGAACTATGGTATGAAACACTGCCATAAGAAAGGACTAACTAGATATGAACTATGGTATGAAACACTGCCATAACAAAGGACTAACTAGATATGAACTATGGTATGAAACACTGCCATAACAAAGGACTAACTAGATTTGAACTATGGTATGAAACACTGCCATAACAAAGGACTAACTAGATATGAACTATGGTATGAAACACTGCCATAACAAAGGACTAACTAGATATGAACTATGGTATGAAACACTGCCATAACAAAGGACTAACTAGATATGAACTATGGTATGAAACACTGCCATAACAAAGGACTAACTAGATATGAACTATGGTATGAAACGCTATTGCAATGAAAAGCTCCTGAAGTTCATTTCATCACCACCACCCATCTCTATCCGTCTCTGTCTCTGTCTCTCTCTGTCTCTGTCTCTCTCTCTCTCTCTCTCTCTCTCTCTCTCTCTCTCTCTCTCTCACACATCTTTGTAAGACCTGCCAACTGAAGACTTCTATTGTATTCCATTAATTGACCCTTCGGCTAACAGGAGATAACAACACCTTGATAGAATCATATGATCATTTCCTGGCTGCCATGCCCACACTCAGACACTTGCATTGGATTTTTTAGAGACTTTGTGTCATACTTTAATTTTTGTTTGTTTTACCAATCAATATACATGTAAGATATACCTTTATGCTAATACTTTAATGTTTGTGTGCTTTACCAGGAATCACTTTTGAAGTGAGATATTTTAATCATTCAAGCTTCCTTATGTATTAAATTAGAAGAAACATAAATTTAACTTTTAAACAGTGTGAACAGTCATGGGCGTTACTTGTTTTTACTGTTATTGTAATAGAGGTATTATTTTTAATTTAAAGTTTCCCAAGGTAATACACGTTAGGAGTCTTTAACTTCTCGTCCCTTTTATTTACTACTTATCAAAGTCAATGAGTTAAATCAGTCATTTATTTTTCTCCTAATGTAAGGCTAGTCTTGGCCAGATTGACTACTAAAACTTGTCAAACCAGTTTTGGTCATATGACCAGGGCTGACCACGCATTGAGCAAAGAGAACCCTTATGATCACATGTGCTTCAGTACTAGTCGAGCAGTAGAGCAAAATATTTGTTTTAACAACAAGATCCTCATGAGCTGTATTTTACTTGGAATAAAACCCTTTTTTTTTTTTACAAGCATATGAATAAACTACTTGCAAGAACTCCTGTGTAGTCCTTGTTACATGAATGCACACAAGCACACCCATTACATTACAACACATGGTGCAGAAGGTTTTTATGAATACTGAGGCTGATTTTTGTTGTTTTTTTATGATAATTCTAATGTTGTTCCATGTTCTATATAGCAGAGTAATGTCCAAAATCAGCAGGTATGTTTCTGTCGGGCTACACACTCCACACAGCTAGCAGCATGCTTCATTTGGATTAGTCAATCACAACTAATTCACTAGGTTGCCATAGGCTCAGCTGGTCTCTTATTGTTCTCAGTTACTCACTTATACAGAGAAAAATCCAGAAATCCAAATGAAACTAAAAACCAGTGCTTTCCACTGGGTACCAGCTGTTCTGTTCAGATTTGTCATTATGAATCTTTTGTATGATTCCTAGGTTGAAAGTCAACACACAAATATTGAATGCTTGTTAGCAGAGTATAGATGGACTCAAGCATGGTAGATTGTTCAAAAGCATGTGTTCTCTGACACATGACATCTTGCCTTTGGACAATTGAAGAAAAGCATAATAAATTAAGGCTAACACAAAACTGAACCTGGTCTGATGCTGAAGACAACAATTTCCAGAAAAGATTGCTTTGTCATGCTTATTTTTGCATCAAGAAAGCTAGCTGTATTCAGCTCCAGAATGCAAAAATGTGGATTAAAAGAAAGTTAATCAAGAGCTTTCGTTATGTTAAGTTGGTAGGTACATTTTTAGGTATTTTGGTCTCACCTGCAGTGAATGTCACAGAATGCTAGACATAGTGGACTCAGTTGTCCATCCATTAATCTGTCCCCGGCATCAGCTTTTAATTAAAGTTTTTTAAAGCAGTATCTCATGTTTTAATCAGTTGATCATCATCATCAGGCTTTGCCCCCAAATGATTCGAGGAGGTAGCAGTATTCCTGGATATTGAAGGCCAAGGAGGTCAAAGGTCAAGGTAACATGGAGCAATTGTTTAAATTTTAGATGGGTGGTCAGTGGTAAAAGTTTTTGGATCTGGCTGAATTATTGTCAAAATGTCGAAGGTCAGTGTCACAGTGGTCATTTTCTTGTATGGGGTGGTGGAACTTGTATGTTTGTTGTTTATGGATAGGCATTAGACTTGTAACCAGATTCACCAGTTTATATGGTGCATCTCCAAGGATGATGGATCCTAGTATCAAAGGTCAAGGTCACATGGTGAATTGTTTAGCTTTTGGGGTAGAATTTTAGGAGTTGTATGAAGGGGCTGTATCTTCTGTGTCCATACATGTATTGTCCTCAGATTTTTCACATATTAGCATAGGAATGGGGTGGTTAAAAGGTCAGAGGTAAAGGTCGCAGGGGCTATTTAATCATGTGTTACTGCTACTGCAGCAACATCATTGCAGGCAGGACAATATATTCAGGGATTTTTTGGGGGGTATATTGTGTATTGGGAAGTTTTTCTGCCACTTTAGTTTTTCAAATGACCATCTCTTTCCCCAGTGTAGTCTGGTTATTGACATATTTTACATATAAAAATTTTAGATTAAGCATTTCACTGTTCAGGAAGACAAATGTGAGCTTATTCTGCAGTGTCCTCATTCCAGATAGAAAAATTTGCCACACATTTGTTAGAAGAGGAAAAACAGAGAAAGGAGGATGAACCTTCCAGATTGTCTGCTGAAGAATTCACATTTGCAAAAGAGTAAGTACAATCACATATTTACATATTTAATTCAAGCTCTCTACATTTTTAACTGTTTAAATTCCATCAGGCATTGTTTTGTTTTTTTACCAAACCAGACCACTAATTTTTGTAAAAGTGGATATCAATGTTAACATTTGGGAAAATAAAATTATTTTTTGCAGTAGATGACCCTATATACAACACATGTATTTCTTGATTGACTTCCTTGCAAACTTAATGAATAATTAAAATGAGAGGCTTTGCTGCATTTTTTAAACATAATTTTCCAAAAGCTACCTTAATCAACACTCTTAAATTGAGTGGGCACATAATTTTGTTTGTTCTGAAAAGAAAAATAAATTCATAAATTTCCAACACTGTATCAGAAATTTAAAGCACTTACATGTCCATGCTGATATTGTAGCCAGTTGATTGATCTTTTAGAATTAAGCATGTTGTTCAATGTTCCATGTTGGACTATTACCCAATTAGCAGTCAGAATCCTGTATCTAATTTAGAAACAGCAGATCTCTTTTGGTCCTTAAGCACCATGTTTTCTTTTTAGTTGTATTCAAAACTTCTGTGCTTGTTTTAGATTTTGAGGGGGGGGGGAGTTGTTCCAATATGTATTGCTTGTTAATGAACTTCACAACTGTCAATTGTTTTTTTACATTAACAGAGCTGTATTTACCACATGTAGTTTTTGGATTTGCATTCTGCATGGAATTCATGTATACAATTAAGAAACAATAATGTTAGAACTTTCTGATCATGCCAAGATCACAGCTACATGTGTGATATTTTTCGTTTTTTTTTTTCTTTTAAGTTGTTAATATAATCCTATTTCAGAGATTGTTACAATTTGGGGTGGAGGAGGGGAATTCACTGTTGTTTAGGTCTCTATGGTGTTGTCCTAAGGATGGGTTACCTCCCCTACATCATGTAGTCAGAAATAACTACCCTCATATTACCTTGTTCAGTAGTTGGACTTAAAAAGAAAATTTAAAGACTTTAATTGGCATAGTAAACTTGAAATTTGTGAACCATTATTTGTGAAAATAGTGAACATCCTCATGTGTTGAAAGAGAATTCAAATGAAAAATATATATCTTGTTATATAAATGTAACCTGCTGATTCGTTGAACTAAAAAAACAAAAAGTTGAATCTATTCACCTAGGAAATATTCGTCTTTATTTAATGTTCTTGATAATTATTAAGTAACTTTATGTCTTGACTACTACAGAACCAGTTTTATGGATGTATAGAATATTGGAAAGAATGTGAGGTTTTTATATGACCCCACTGTTTGCGGTAGGGGCATCTTGAGTTTGTGCTGTCCATCCATCCATCCTGAAAAGCTTGTTAGCAAGATTGGGCAAAAACCACTCAGCATGGACAATTAAAATTTGGCTAGCAATTTTGTGTCCATATGTAGATGACCTGATTAGATTTACAGGCCATTAAAGCAATGTGTGAATGTTTTTACAACATTTTCAACTGTTTGGACTTATACATATTTTTAAAACAAAAACCTTGTTAGCACAATCAAGCAAAATCCACTTAAGATAGACATGAAATTTTATAGGCATCTATAGAGGACCAGAACTCTTATTCATAGGCAGATGATCAGGCCCTGTATTCATATGTAGATGACAAGGCCCTATATTCATCTATAGATGAACAGGCCCTATATTCATCTATAGATAACCAGGCCTCTTATTCATCTATTGATGATCAGGCCCTGTATTCATATGTAGATGACCAGGCCTGTATTTACCTATAGATGGCCAGGCCCAAATACATATGTAGATGGCCAGGTCCCATATTCATCTATAGGTCAGGTCCTGTATTCATCTATAGATGACCAGGCCCAAATACATATGTAGATGGCCAGGTCCCATATTCATATATAGATGACCAGGCCCCATATTCATCTATAGATGACCAGGCCCCATATTTATCTATAGATGACCAGGCCCCATATTCATCTATATATGACCAGACCCCGTATTCATCTGTAGATGGCCAGGCCCTGTATTCATCTATATGGCCAGCTCCATATTCATCTATAGATGGCCAGGCCCAGTATTCAACTATATATGGCTGGGCCCAGAATTCATCTATATATGGTGGGCCCCGTATTCATCTATAGATGGCTAGGCCCTGTATTCATTTATCGATGGCCAGGCGCAGTATTCATCTAGCAATGGCCAGGTCAAATATTCTTGAAACTTTCTGAGTACAAAACTCAAGCTCAAGCTCAAAGTCACAAAACTTTGACTGTCACTAATTTTTAGTAAAATAAAGTTAGGGTCATCTTGGGTCCCTTTATAGAATCCATAATTTCACTGAGCTAGATTCACTCCAAGTATTGTATCTGATTTGGAGGTTCTTTGTTCAAGTTTTTATCTTCTTGGGTATGGCAAGACAGTAGGTATCATTTGTCTGGTGAAAGTGCTTATATCAACAATGCTGAGTTTCTGTGTTCAAGTTTTTAACTTGCTTTGTGTGGAAAGGCATAGGTGTCATTTGTCTGGTGGAAGTGCTTGCATCAACAATGCTGTGTTCTGTGTTCAGGTTTTTGAAAGTTTATACCTTCTGCATCAGTTGCTGTATTCAGCTTAGGTACAGTAAAAAAAAAGTTATACAGGTTGATATGGGTGCCAATCACCAGCCTGAGTTTTTAAATACCCCAAACGGTACCACAGGCAAGAGGTAGGGGTATGTACAAGTCAGGCACGTGATATTACCCAGACAAGTGATTTGCATCACCTGCCTATCAACCTTTATGACAAATTTGTCACTCTGCAGAATGTTTTGTTTTTTCAACTCTGATTGTACTTGGTAACTACTAATACTTTCAATCATACCATATGAAAGATGAAGCAGCTACCGTTCATCCAGATAAGGCTAATCCATTTCTGATCGATTTCATGGCATAAGCAATGGGATATCTTCAATGGTGTTTGTGTGTGTGTGTGTGTTTTCTGTCTACGAGTATGCAAGAGAGAGATATTTGGAATTTGCCAGGCCATAAATTCAATAAATAGGCATGATTGGACTTAACAGTTGAAGAAAAAGGCTGATTAGACTTTCCAATAGAAGGGAAAAGGGCATATTGGACTTCCTGGTAGAAGGGAAATGATTGATAGGACTTACCAATAGAAGAAAAAGGCTGGTTGGACTTACCAGTAGAATGAAATGTAGGTTGGACATGCTGGTCGGAGGAAAAGCCTGATGGACTTATCATGAGAAGGAAAAGACTGATTGGACTTATCATGAGAAGGAAAAGAATCATTGGACTTATCATGAGAAGGAAAAGAATCATTGGACTTACTGGTAGGAGGAAATGTCTGATTGGACTTATCATGAGAAGGAAAAGACTGATTGGACTTATCATGAGAAGGAAAAGAATCATTGGACTTACTGGTAGGAGGAAATGTCTGATTGGATTTAACATTAGAAGGAAAAGAATCATTGGACTTACTTGTAGGAGGAAATGTCTGATTGGACTTAACATTAGAAGGAAAAGAATCATTGGACTTACTGGTAGGAGGAAATGTCTGATTGGACTTACTGGTAGGAGGAAATGTCTGATTGGACTTACTGGTAGGAGGAAATGTCTGATGGGACTTACTGGTAGGAGGAAATGTCTGATTGGACTTACTTGTAGGAGGAAATGTCCGATTGGACTTACTGGTAGGAGGAAATGTCCGATTGGACTTACTGGTTGGAGGAAATGCCCGATTGGACTTACTGGTAGGAGGAAAAGTCCGATTGGACTTACTGGTAGGAGGAAAAGTCCGATTGGACTTACTGGTAGGAGGAAATGTCTGATTGGACTTACTGGTAGGAGGAAATGTCTGATTGGACTTACTGGTAGGAGGAAATGTCTGATTGGACTTACTGGTAGGAGGAAATGTCTGATTGGACTTACTGGTAGGAGGAAATGTCTGATTGGACTTACTGGTAGGAGGAAATGTCTGATTGGACTTACTGGTTGGAGGAAATATCTGATTGGACTTACTGGTAGGAGGAAATGTCTGATTGGACTTATCATGAGAAGGAAAAGAATCATTGGACTTATCATGAGAAGGAAAAGAATCATTGGACTTACTTGTAGGAGGAAATGTCTGATTGGACTTACTGGTAGGAGGAAATGTCTGATTGGACTTACTGGTAGGAGGAAATGTCCGATTGGACTTACTGGTAGGAGATGTCTGATTGGACTTACTGGTAGGAGGAAATGTCTGATTGGAGTTACTGGTAGGAGGAAATGTCTGATTGGACTTACTGGTAGGAGGAAATATCTGATTGGACTTACTGGTAGGAGGAAATGTCTGATTGGACTTACTGGTAGGAGGAAATGTCTGATTGGACTTACTGGTAGGAGGAAATGTCTGATTGGACTTACTGGTAGGAGGAAATGTCCGATTGGACTTACTGGTAGGAGGAAATGTCCGATTGGATTTAACATGAGAAGGAAAAGGCTGGCCCAGACTTATGTATATCCAGTTTAATTTAATGTTTTTTTTAATGCAAGTTGAAAACAATAAATTCCTCCAAAAACACACTGACAGTCTGTATCCGGTATCCCAAGTTGTCACAAAGTCTACTACAAGTGACCATTATTGTACTGCATTACACTGACAGTCTGTATTAGGTATCCCAAGTCATCACAAAGTCTACTACAAGTGACCATTGTCATACTGAATAACACTCATACCTGCCAACCATTTCACTTTTGGCATAATCATTCCACTTTTTTTCACCTAATTACATCTTACGCTTGCCTGTATATGGATTATGCTTTTTTTGGTACATTGAAACAAATAAAAATAAAGGATTAAAAAGTTGTGTTTGTCATTTTTATGATCATCTCTTTAATCCCCCACATCATATAAACCTGAGAAATTTCTAAAAAAAAAAGAAGACTGCTGCATAAGAATAGCATAAGAGTACATTTGTCATAGACCTCCATGTACTTTCCTTGTTTTCTATTTATAGCAGCTGTGTATGACACATTTCCATGAAAACAGACAGGTTTCTTCAATTTGAAAACAATGTCGCACAGATTTGTTATATTAATACACAGAATTTGTTAGCGGACAAGTCTATACTAAAAAATATGGCAGCAGATGTTAAGTGAAACAGGCTTTATTGATGTGACTTTCGGATGTTATATGACTGAAAAATATTAGAGAAGAGGGATCTTTTTACACTTTAAAACATGTCGTATCAGAAAAAAGACAAATCAATAGTGGTTGACAAGTTTAGAAAGAAGAACATGATAGGGGTAATACAGCACTCAGGTTGACCACATGGTAATGATCGTTGCAGAATTTGTGGAGTTGACTTTACAATCACTCAGCGAAAGTTAGACATGTAGACTAGTTACAGTGAGTATTGTGTATATATAATTTGTCAATATGTTTTGTGGTTTGTATTCTGGTACTAATTCACATGGATTTTGCCCAAATGTGACAAGAACTTTAACCAGCTGCAGATCCAGGTTAGAAGCAAAACTAAATGTACATTTTCCATACAGTTATTGTAATTATGGCATGTAATATAAAGATTACACTTTTTATGCTAAGATTATGCTTTTTTTGCCACTTAGGTTACTCTTATACCTCTGTAAGGGTTGACAGGTATGTAACACTGACAGCCTGTATTCAGTATCCCAAGTCATTGCAAAGTCAACTACTACTGACAATTGTTGTTCTGAATAACACTGACAGCCTGTATTCAGTATCCCAAGTCATTGCAAAGTCAACTACTACTGACAATTGTTGTTCTGAATAACACTGACAGCCTGTATCCAGTATCCCAAGTCATCACGAAGTCTACTATAAGTGACCATTTTTATACTGAATAGCACCGACAGCCTGTATCAAGTATCCCAAGTTGTCACAAAGTTTATTACAAGTGACCATTGTTGTACTTAATAACACTCACAGCCTGTATTCAGTATGCCAAGTTGTCACAAAGTCTATTACAAATGACCATTGTTGTACTAAATAACACTATAATAAATCCGACCTGATCTTGAAACAAATTCATACATCTTGGCAAGTTTTCAGTGAGCACTGTGGAATCTCTGTCTATCTCTCTCTTTTTAAAAAACAGCTTGACTTCTAAGTTCTCATTTTTGAGAACAAACAAATGATAGTTTTTTGTCTTTTTAGTGATTAGATACTATAATTTTATTTTTTTAAATAAAAAATGAACAACCAATCGATTAATTGTTTGGTTTAAAGCACCGTTTACAATTGTAGTCATACTAGATATAAGAAAAAAATGGTATCGATTTGACTTCCAATTTATTTTACCCATGATGCTTTACAAATTTCCTCCAAAAGGTTCACTGTAACAGTCATGCAAGTTTCTTTCTTTGATGTCACATCAAGTGCACTAGATTGTATATATAAAGTCACACATGCACCATCTGACTTGGGATGTATGACATCGTATAAACTTGGAATTGACTCAGCAGATTCACCAGATTTTATTCTGCAGTGTGATGCTGTATTACAATATGTCTGAGAATTTTACCCTGATATGCCAGTATCCCCTGTGTCTTGTCTGCATCTATATTATCATAATGTTGTTCTCGTGTGAGATATTGCCATATGCTGAACACTTGTGCAAATTATCTTTAGCATCAAGTTCAGATCCTGATATGAGTAATTTTACCACTAAAATGAAAATGGAATGCACAGCAAATAAAGAATGAACACAAATGAATGATGAATGCATTTTGATGTAAACTGAATGTGCAGATCCAGAATGCAGAAATTGAACAATAAACAAAAACAACAAAACACAAATGCATTTCATGAATGGATTTGAAATTTATCTCCAATTCATTCATGAAATGCATTCGTAGTTTCAAATTCATTCATGAAATGCATTCGTGTTTTGTTCATGAAATGCATTCGTGTTTTGTTAAACAGTCAAAAGCCATTTCACAAGATAATCCAGGATGAGATTCTTTACACTGAAAGACAGTTTTTATAAACCCATCACAAGTTGGGCATATGATATCATCAAATTGTCCATCTATCCGTTTGACCAGCCATCCAAGAACATTTGCTTTTCCAGCCCATAACTTTGTAATGGCTAGAGATTTCATGAAACGTGACCCAAGTATATATCATGACTAGATGGTGTGTTGCATACCATGGCCATGCCTGCTTGAAGGTCAAGGTCATGACAAGCAAAAATGTAATCCTAAGACTTGTATCCTTGTCCAGAGTATAACTTTAGAACCACTTAATATATTTTAATAAAACTTTGCCCAAGTATATATCTTGACCAGACAGTTTTTGCAAAACCACAGCCACATGACCAGCTGCAATGTCAGGATCATGGCAAGGAAAATGTAATTCAGATATTTTTATCCTTTTCCAGAATAAAATGTTTGAACTAGTGAAGATATTTGGATGAAACTTTAGCCAGTTATATATCCTGTATAGATGGTGTGTCCCATACCATAGCCATGTCCAAAGCCTCAGGGCG
The DNA here is from genome assembly GCA_029931535.1 of Margaritifera margaritifera. Classification (NCBI taxonomy): domain Eukaryota; kingdom Metazoa; phylum Mollusca; class Bivalvia; order Unionida; family Margaritiferidae; genus Margaritifera; species Margaritifera margaritifera. The sequence continues at coordinate 70,950 of JAQPZY010001179.1, forward strand.
AAGGTCACTACAAGGGAAAATGGAATTCTGACATGTATCCTTGTCTGGAGTGTAACTTTTGAAGACAAGACATTTTAATAAAACTTTAACCATTTATATATCGTGGCTTGACAGTGTGTTGCATACCATAGCCATGCCCCCAACTTCAAGGTCAAGGTCATGGTAATGGAAAATATAAATCTGGCTTCTATCCATGTATGGGTATAAGTTTTGAACCAATGAAGATATTGTAATGAAACTTTGGCCTTTTATTGATCTTGATGTGAGATAATCTTGCATATTGCACTATAAAAACCTATTTTGTGTTGCTGTGCTGTAAAATGCCAAAACAAATCCCAGTCATACCACCTGCCTAAGGTCAAGGTCATCACTTTTTAACCCTAACAGATGTTTTGATGAAACTTTACCAAGGTCCAGACCTTATCATACATTAGTCAAAGTTCTTAGCTCAAAGATCAAAGTCATTAGTAGTGAAAAGGTCATGAGAAAGGTCTATCGCGTGGTGTTTGTGGTATTCTTGCGATGAATTGGCATGATTTCAGCTATTTTCTAGTTGTGGGGAACTGCCCAGTTTTAACACTTAGATGCTCTCTACTTTGACAGAGCAGGCAGATTTGAGGAGTCGGGGGTCAATTTGATCCATGTGTCTCACCATTGACAAATCAAGTTCAAAAATAAATTTGGATAGTTTATTGTCTCAATTTCAGCAATTTAAAACTGTGTTGGGATGTAGTTTATTCATATAGTATGCACATGGGAACATCATAGTTTGTATTGGTTGTTGGCTCATGATTTAGCAGGTATATATAGTATTCCCGTGGGACATCGTAGTTTGTATTGGTTGTTGGCTCATGATTTAGCAGGTATATAGTATTCCCTTGGGACATCGTAGTTTGTATTGGTTGTTGGCTCTTGATTTAGCATGTATATTTTATTCCCGTGGGACATCATAGTTTGTATTGGTTGTTGGCTTTTGATTTAGCATGTATATTTTATTCCCGTGGGACATCATAGTTTGTATTGATTGTTGGCTCCTGATTTAGCATGTATATTTTATTCCCGTGGGACATCATAGTTTGTATTGGTTGTTGGCTCTTGACTTTGCATGTATATTTGCAAACAAGGTCTTTAAAAATATCAGCTATCAGATTGTATTCAGTGATATCCTGTTGTTGGTGTGAAATAGTTTTCATATCACTAAATTGCTTCTTTTACCTGCTCCTATCTTTTTAAATGTTTCTTACAACATCTTGTACAAGCCAAGTAAAACTTTTTCTATTTAGTTTATATTTCCTTCAGATGTAATTAAATTAAGTAATACTGGAAAATTTAATGTATTTCAAAATTTTCCATTCCAGTTATGCTAAATCACTTGAATCTCACCTGAGGAACCTGGCTCTTCGACACATGCCAGCCCACATACAGACTTTGGACCCCAAACAAACAGGTAACAGCACCAGAATGTCAAATGCATTAAGGATGCCACTAAATAAAAAACACCTTTTGTACAGGACACTTTTAGGAATTTTCAATGAAAATCCTTATTATATTGGTTAATGTTTCAATTGTGGGGATAACATTTTGTGAATGTACAGTTACTTCATCACCAGGCTATTCTATGAAAACACAGGTGATACGTAATACCCTCCATCTGTCTGCTGTCTGCCACTCTTTTTCCTCCTAAATCTATCAAAATCACCTCTAGATAAAAATTCACCAAACTTGCCAGTTTTTACTTGTCCATTCTAGTTGACCATGTAGTAATGATTGGCAAGATGGATTATTATTTTGATTTTTAACTCACCTGGCTGTAAGGTCAAATGGGCTTATGGTATGACCCTTTTCCTGGTGTGTAAATGTCTGGCATTGTTAGCAGTTGCTATTTTCAACTTCTCAAAAACCACTGGACGAATTTCGACCGAACTTGACACAGCATTGTGGCAAAAAGACCTTTCAAGTTTGTAGAAATTATGCCAGTCCGCTGTCAGATATGGCTGCTATTACTAAGCCTATAAAAACCTTTAAACAACTTTTTCTCCTAAATTTCTGAACAGTATTTGATCAATTTGACAGAAAGAATCCTGGCAAGAAGACCTTCCAAGTTTATACAAGTGATGCCGATCCATCATCAAATATTGCCACATTGACCAAAAACTTTCAAACCTGGTCATCATCCATCAGCAATTGCTATTTTCAGCTTCTGAAAAACTGCCAGACCATTTTTAACTAAACTTGACACAGAGTGTCCTGGTATAAAGGCCTTTCAAATTTGTACCAGTGATGCTGATCAGCCATATGGCTGCCATTACTTAAAGTTGAAAAACCTTTAAACAGCTTCTCAAATACTGTTGAACAGAATTGTATCAAATTTAACATAAAGTATCCTGGCACGACAACATTAAAATTTTAAACAAATTATACCTATCCTCCATCTAATATGGCAACCATTACTAAAAATAGAAAACCTGTAAGCTACTTCTCAAAAACCACTAAACTGAGTTTGACCAAATTTGACAGAAAACATCCTGACATGAAAACCTTTAAAGTCTGTGCAAATGATGCTGATCCATCATCAAATATGGCCACCATTACTACAAATAGAAAAACCTTAAACAACTTCATCGCAGAATTGTTGTTGTTGTTGAAGGTTTAATGCCATTTTTCAGCACATCATAGGCTATACATGTCAGCCAGTATAACTGGTGGAGAAAGAACCTGGGAAAACCCCAGGAAGAACCACCAACCCACGGGAAGCTACTGGCAAGCTTTCTTACATACCCACATTGGCCGATCTGAGACTCGAACCCATGTAGACAGAGGTGAGATGGTAGTGATCGGTAAAGGCGAGCGCTTTACATCACTCTGCCGCCTGTGGCCTCTGTTCTCAAAATGGTTAGACAGAATTTGACCAAATTTGATAGAATGCGTTTTGGCATGAAGGCCTTTCAAGTAATTTGACCAAATTTGGCATAAAGCATTATGGCATGGATAACTTCAGTTTTGAACAAATGATACAGAGCCACCATCAAATATGGCCACAGTTTTTAAAAATAGAAAACCTTTTAAACAACTTTTCAAAAACTGCTCAGCAGAACTTGACAAGATTTTGACAGAAAGCATCCTGGTATGTCCGATAAAGATGCATTTTAGATAAGAGTTTCAGTTAGTCACTTCAGTGCTCATTCGTACTTGGCCTTGTTTGAGATTTTAACCACCTCATGGTGTTAAATGAAGGGATAATGTATTGACTGGGCTATTAAGACTGATAGAGCAAGTCTGTCAAGTACTCAGCCAGTATTAAGTTTAGGCTGTGCCATTACACCATTGACCCTTATTTTCAATCCTCGTCACAATGAAGTTGCATCTGGCACCCATCGAGTGAATAAAAATGTCCCCAGAAATACAGATAAAAGATTGCTACGGTTGATTTTATACTGAGTGATTCGAGTGCCAAAGAAGCATAAAACGATCAGTTTCATCAACATACAGAAATGTTTTACTTATTTTGATTAGCATGGGCACCAATTGAGAGCACATGGTCAATAATCATAGATAGAAAACATAAAGAGGTCTTCAGCAAAAACCTTTCTGCATTTGTTTCCAAAGCAGCGTTCAGAGAGGAAAAATGTAGACATCTGTGTTAAAAATAAAATTCTAGAGGGGGATGATTTCTCAAGCATGAGGTATAAATTTCCCAGTACAGAAGACCCATTACTGGGTAGGCTGATAATAAAATGTGTTTGAATTTTCTTGCAAAAACAAGCAACAGGTAAGGATATTTGTGACCCCTGTTTTGTTTTTTAATGACCTCACTTCTTGACTTGTAGGGGTTCATGAACCCCACTTTTTCCATTTCCAAAAAGAGACATTTTGAAAATCTTATCACTACTCCTCGTAAATGAAAAGTCATATCAACATTGGGTTTTCACTAGAAGACTTCTTATGATGTCTAGTTATTATTAAATGAAAATGGTTCCAAATCTGACACCTAGTATATCCACCAAGGCAGCCATCTTCAAAATCTTGTTATTGCTACTCCTCCTAAATGGAAAGTCATATCAACAAGGGGTTTTCACCAGAAGACTAATTATAATATCTAATTGGTCTTGAATGAAATTAAGGTTTTGTATACGAGTGTGGAGACAGTATTCATGTGAATGAGGAACCTGCAAACAGGAGCCCCAGCAGGGGACTGAATATTAATCATGTTACCACTATCTTTCTGAAAGTTCAAGATCAACATGTGTTTCGTTGCACAGACTTTCGTCAGGCAAATTAGATCAACAAGGTAGAACTAGTGTTGTGGAAGGGTGATTTTTCGCAATCCTGACGGGCAGCTTGCTTAAAGTACAAGAGGGGCCCAATATAGAATTGGAGGGACCCTGGGCATCTGTTTTGTTAACACTGATTGATTACTTGAACAAGTGTTTAAATTTGTTAAAATTAATATTTTTAGGGAAATTTGATATGTTGGAGTTTCTAAAGAATGTCAGATGTTTTCTATTCTCAGCAATTACAAAAAATAGAACTGAAAAAATGGACTTATCATGGATTCCTGGACATTTTTCTTATCGTAGATTCCTGGACATTTTTCTTATCGTAGATTCCTGGTTATTTTTCTTATTGTAGATTCCTGGACATTTTTTTCGGTTAGTAGAGCATCATTACCAATCAGGAACTCTTGTTTAAACAGTTTTGAATTTGTTTGGAATTTGATATTTTTTATTTTCATTGTCTGTAGTACATGTTTTAAAACACAAAAATAGTTTTTGTCTTTACCTCTCCTGGTTTTAGACCAGAAGAGCTTGTGAGATGGCCTGTTGTCCATTGTCTGTTCTTTAGTACAAGTTTGTTATCACTACTCCTCCTAAACTACTTGGAGGATTGCCATGAAACTTTACACACACATTGAACCTAAGGTATAGTTGGTCCTAAATGAAAATGGTGCCACTCAGGGATCCAGTATGACCACCACAGTGGCCAGCTTAAAAATCTTTTCATCTCTACTCCTTCTGAACGGATGGTCATATCAACATGGGGTTTTCATTGGAAGTCTTCTTATGGTGTCTAGTTGGTCCTAAATGAAAATGGTGATAGTGACCTCTGATATCGCTGCTATTCCACTACTCCTGGGTGGATGGTTATATTGACATTGGGTTTTCATCATAATACTTCTTATGATGACTATTTGGTTCTAAATGATAATGGTGCCAATCTCACATCCAATATGAACACCATGGCAGCCACCTTGAAAATCTTGTTATTGCTGTTCCTTCTAAAAACAGAAAGTCATATCAACATAGGGGATTCACCAGAAGACTTCTGAAGTTACCAGAACACTTATGAAGTCTAGCTTGTCCTACATGAAAATGGTGCAGATCTGACATCCAATATAGTCACCTTAACAGCCATTTTGAAAATCTGGTTATTGCTACACCTCCTAAATGGAAAGTCATATCAACATGGCATTTTCATCAGAAGACTTCTTATGGTGCATAGTTCATTTTAAATGAAAATGTTGCCAATATTACATCCAATACGGCCACTATGGTGGCCATCTTGAACATCTTATCGTAATAGCTCCTGGATGGTAGGGCATATCAACATGAGGTTTTAAGCAGAAGACTTTTTATGATGTCCAGTTGGTCTTAAATCGAAATGGGACTGATCTGACATCCAGTATAGCCATCTTGGCAGTAATATTGAAAATCTTATTATCTCTACTCCTCCTGAATCGAAAGTCTTATTGACATGGAGTTTTCACCAGATGACTTTATGTGATGTCTAGTTGGTCCTACATGAAAATGCTGCAGATTTGACCTCCAATATGGAGACAAAATTTGTATCGCTGCTTCTCATGGATGGATGGTGATATTGACATGGGGTTTTCACCCAAAGACTTCTTATGATGTTTAGTTGGTCCTAAATGAAAATGGCACCAATATTCGTCTTGAAAATCTTATTATTGCGCAAAAAAAACTTTGATGGTTTCAACACTCAGCAGTTAAGCAGAAAAAACAGCCTTATCTTGGATTCCTAGAAATTCTTTTCAACCAGTAAAGAGTCAGTCCCTTCAAAGGACTGTTGTTTTTGTTTTTGTCCTTTTACAAATACACCTCTCCCTCAATGACTTGCACCCGGACAACTTGTGAACCCACTTATAATGCGGGGCCAGGCATAGACCCCATTTTATTTTCTAGAAAATACCAAAATTATTGGCCCGTTTGTTGATCGCGATAACAACTGGTAAATGAAACATTGATATATTGCTTGTTTTATTTTCAAAAACGGCAGTTAGTACCAGGAAATTTTATTCAACATCATGAAATTCGCAAACGGCTAAAACACGGTATTGGTGCTGATAAAGGAATTTTCATGTTATATGCATGAAATAGAAAAATTAAACAAGATATGAACCAATTTTAAAGATTGGTAAGCCTGGCATATACCTCTCTTACTTTCCTGAAAATTTCAAGAGGTTAGTGTAACCCATTGTTGAGATATGCATGGAAACAAGCTCTAAAAATGGCCATTTTTGAGCGTTATGTAGTCTCACTCGAAAAAAGCTTGAATATAAAATAGAGAATTCTCTAAATATCATACTGAAATTATGCATTTATTGGTCTGGTTTTATGCGGAATTCTATCCTGCAAATATTGCTTCTTGAATTAAAGAAATCAGTAAAATATTATGGATTTTATAAGCAAAATACCGTCAGTAGAAGTTTTGTTTCAACACTGAAATTCAAACACTAATCTGTTGTTATATGCCAACATTTTGTACAAAATAACATTCATTATAACTTTTATTGACATCTAGAACTCGACTTTATATTATAATAAGTAGTAAAACCATTTAAATCACATGGCTAGCCAAGATATTCGATTGAGAGCTTGTTCTTTGTCAAACTTTCCAGTTCTAAATTTTGTAGTGTCTGTAACCTTTACAAGTTTATATGGCAATAATTTTGTTGTTTCATTATGGAAAAGTATAAATCCTACAAAGGCTCATGTGTATCCATGTGATGTCCAAGTTGGCCAAAATTGGTGGTGCTGTATTGTACCATTAAAAAACAGCAACTCAATAAAAAAAGTTACAGACACTACACAAACAGGTATAAAAATGAAAGATAAAAGTATTGTTCTACTTGTCATTAAAACATTGTTTTTCTCAATAGAAAGTTCCATCTTATGTGATGTAATGTTGCATCATCTATTTACCTCTGCAGCCAAGAGCAAAAAAGTGATGCAATAACTCTCTTGATTGAATATTGCATCATTCTTGCAGCACTGTCTGTATGAGTAATTTACTACAAGACAATGTAACCTGAATTTCTTATCCTAGAAGAAGCTGCCTAATTACTTTTTCTGTTCTTTACCATGGTACATCCCTAAGACATGGGAAGACGACAAAAGCAAACCTCTGGGAACAACTCTGGTAAGTTTGTATTGAATGGTAAACCACACTCTTAAATTGTAGTGTCTGTAACCAATATCCCCTTTTTATACTGTCTATGACTTTATCCCTGTTTTTTTTTTAAAAAATGAAGCCAAATTATGTTTCCTATTACAGTATTGATGTGTAAGGCTAAATTTTGACATATTGTCTGTCTGCAATTTGTAATATTTTGGTATATTTATAGTTTCTTTCATCTAGATTTCTGATAACAGGCAACATTTTCAGTGATTTCTTACAATATGCAATTGAAACTGAGTATTTTTGCATTCCATATCATTAGACTAGTAAATTCAAACAGAAATATTATGAGAATTCAATGAGCTCAGACTTAGTATTGGATACATTGCTGATATTGTCAAATGGTTACAGACACTACTAGACATGTGAATTGACCCGACTGTTGTTTACATTATTAAGGAAAGTGTGCAATCATTGTAAATGCTAGAACATTGAATAATCATCAGGTTTTATGCTATTTCTTTTTCAATCAGATACTTTTCTTTAAGAATCTACAGGTTATTCCAGTTTGCTTATGTATGAAAGCATATTGCGTACTCATTACAAGTATGTTTTGTAAAGTCTAAATTTCATCCGTATACATAGAGGAACAAAAATGAGAATGAAGTTGTTTGCTTTTAGGAAGCAAAGATAAGCCAGAAGAAGATGAACAGAAGATTAAAGCTAGAAGGGAGAAGACGAGGCTAAAGGTACAAGCCTGGAGAAAAAAACAGAGGGAAAATAAGGCGAAACATGAGGAGCTAAAAAGGGTTGATAGAGAAAGAAGAAAAGATGCAAGACTACTAAAAAAACAGCAATCACTTTCCGATTCAAATCTTCAACAAGAATTAAGAAAGAAAAAACGTGAAGAAATGAAAAGGTATCGCCAGAAAAAGAAAGAAAAAGCAGCCCTGGCAATATCGGTTAATAAGAGTGTTGATTTAAGAAGTCCGAAAACTGCTGAATTAAGTAGAAAGAAGAAAGAAGCTGTGAAAAGAACCCAAGCATGGAGAATGCGTATCAAACTGAATGAAAGTATACAGCAAGAGTGTATTCAGACTGATTGTGAAATAGGAAATACTGGGTCAGCCAGAGATTCACCAATGAATAAAGTGTTACCTAAAGCAACTCTGTACAGACAATTAAAAAAGGTAAAGGAAGTATTACCAAATACCCCAAAGAGAAAAGCAGTCATCATAAGTAAATTAATTGAATCTCCATCAACATCAAAGTTTCTAAATAGGAATATAATGATAATGACACCGGATTGCAGAAAAAAACTTGAATTGACAGATACTGTTATACAATCTGTGTCAGAGAGCATTTCAGAAGTGAAAACAAGGAAAGGGGGTGCAAAGAAACATGCATACAACATCATTTGTGACGCATTACTGAAGAAATATAAAAGACACAGACTAAAAAAGTATTTCAAAGTATCAGTGAAAGGGCAAAAACCTAGTTCTACATGGTGGGAGACGAAACAAAGAAAAAGAAGAAGGGATGCACTTAACTCTCCATTAAAGAAATCTGTGAAAGATTTTTTTCTAAGTCCAGAAATCAGTAGGGAAGTGCCTAATAAACGTGAAACTGTGAAAGTAAGAAAAGGTGGTCAAAAAGAAATACTTCAAAAACATGTGATGACTATGACATTAGAAGAAGCCTACAAAGACTACAAGTTAAGGAACCATAGTCACAAAATAGGATTAACTTCATTTTCTAAATTGAAACCAGTGAATGTTAAAAAGGTGTCTGAAACAAGCAGAAGATCATGCTTATGCCAAAAGTGCTGTAACGTGGCCCTAAAAAGTGAGGCACTAACAAATGTAAAAAAAGCAGTGAAAGAAAATGGAGATTTGGATGAAATTTCAGTAGATAAGAAAAGCTTAAGTGATGCTACTTTTTGTAAATACGACACCAATCCAGCTATTAAATGTTTAAGAAGAGAATGCAAACAATGCGGTGTGAAATGTTTGCAGAGTTACCTTAAACCATTTGTTGAAAAGTATAGTGACAGGCAGATATCATGGCATCAATGGGAAAGTATAGAAATAGCAAAAGATGATAAAGTAAAGCGTTGCGTCTCCTGTGTGCCTAAAGAAACAGACATAAAAACATTAATTACATGCTTATAAACTGACATGCAAGAGTATCCAGAGCACGTTTTCAGGGCCAAATGGCAACAGCAACAGATGGGAATTTGTGTTGATAGAATTGGTGAGGGTTCTATTGCTATGGTCATGGACTTTAGTGAGAACTATGGGTGTGTTTTTCAAAGTGAAGTACAATCTGGATTCTTCGACAGGAACCAAGTTACAATACATCCAATCATGTGTTACTATACAGAAAAACAGGGAGAAAAAGAATTCAAGATAAAGCATGCCATTATTGGCATCAGTGAAGAAACCAAACATGATGCAGACTTAGCTATCACTTTTGAGAACAAAGCTATAGAAATTCTGAAGAAGAAAGGTGTGAAAGTAGAGGAGATCCATGAGTGGACAGATGGCTGTGCTGCCCAGTATAAGGGGAAGAAAGCCTTTGCTGACATAAGTCTGAGGAAAAAGCCATCTGTAACACGAAATTATTTCGAAACATCACATGGAAAGAGTGTTTGCGATGGTCTCGGTGCGACAGTCAAGAATGCTTGCTACAGAGCTGTAATCAGCAATAGAAAGGTGATAGGTTGTGCAGAAGATGTATATCATTTCTGTACAGAGAAACTGAAAATGGAAAATACAGATAATGAAGCTAAAACAGTTTCGAGAAGGGAGTTCATCCTTGTTAAAGATGTTGAGAGAAATAGAGAAGAAACTGATGTGCAAACACTGCAAGGTACAAGAAAATTACATGCTGTAAAGTCAGGAAGCAATGATTATGAACTGAGCATAAGAAATCTGAGCTGTTATTGTGAGCAATGCATGAAGGTTGACGGGAGATGCAACTTCAGCGAAAATGTTAATGCCTGGGAAATGAGAAAGTTAGTACTCAATAAAGATAATTTAAGTCAGAAAGGAAAACAACTTAAAGACAAGAATCCATCAACAATAGAAAATAATGACAAGAAAAGAAAACAAGGAAGTAACCAGAAAGATCATAACTCAGCAACAAGCGAAAAGCCTAATAAGAAACGGAAGTCAACAGAAAGACAAAACATTGTGACAAAGAAGATCAAAGTTGACAAAAAAGCACCAACCAACACAGAGAAACCAATAGAGAAATACCACCCTGGAGAATTTGTTGCTGTAGGACTTAAGCCAAAGAAGGGACCTCTAGATGTATACTTAGCAGAAGTAATAGACATTCTTCATAACGAAGTTAGACTTAAATACATGAGAAAGTCTGGCAACATGTATGTTTGGCCTGAAAAAGATGATTATTCACAAGAGGCTCTAGATGCTATCTTGTACAGGGTAAAAGCTCCACAAATAGTCAATGAAAGGGGTCATTTCAAGTTTAATGCAGCTGAATTGTCTAAGCTCAAGTCAAATCTGGAAAAAAATCATAAGCACTTCTATTTGAAATGACAATATAAAGTCAAGGTTTAATGTGTAGTGTCTGTAACCTTAAGATCAATCACATATGGGTCTGTGTTTGAGTCAGCACCTTGGGTTGAACAATACTTTAGTGACTATGATTTATTGAACATTCATTATACTTCAATATTTTACTCTTACAAACACTATTTAGTATTAAACTTTCAAGTGCTATTTACCAGTTCATAATTTTAACACAAGTATTGGACATATACCTGTTACAATGTGGTTTTATCATTTTATTAACTAATCAACATTCATTTAATGAATAATTCTAGTCAATGTGTTCATGTTGAATTATTTTTGAAGTGAATTTTATGGAGATATGTATGGTTCTGCAGCTGTATTGAAATGCTATAGTTTTGTAGTGTCTGTAACCAATTTTATGGACAATGTACTTCTGACTCTTATGGAAGTTTGCAATACTTTTGGCCAGTATTAATGATTTTGTTTGTTTAAATATTCTTCTTGGTGTTAGATAAATGCCTAAATAAGATTATTCTATGTCTTTTATGTTTGTTATGCAAAAGTTTCATGGTTAGGTTTTTTTTCTTAGTGATACCTTTGTCATAGATGTTTTGATTTTGTTATTAAGTTGTTTACCACTTCCAGTTATGTTGTTTACTTTAAATGTTGATATCCTGTTACTGATGTTACTGTGAAAAAAAATAAAGTTTTAAAGTTTTCATGCTGTTTTTCTTGCATGTTATACACCAAGTGTAGTGTCTGTAACTGTTGTTATACCAATGAATTGAAATAATGGTTAAACAAAATCGCATGCATGTTCAAGCTAAATCTAACTTGATCTGACTAGGGGACACCCTAGGGTATATAATGAGCTTCATTGAAATGTTCTATCAAACATTTCAATTTTTTAAGTGAGTGAGACTACTCTCAGCACCAATACCGTGTTTTAGCCGAAATTTTAGTAAGAAATCATATATTTTGTTAAATTTGCTTTACAAGAGAAATTCTCAGTGCACTGTAAATAACAATATTTGACAATATTTCGATCCATGAAAATGTTGGTAATGCCTACTAGTGGCAACACTTTAAGAAATAAATACCAATTAAATAAGTTTTGTCAAGTGAAATTCGTGTTTTAGCTCTATCTTTTAATTCAGTTTCAGTGTAATCATCATAAATGCTATATGTCTTCTTGTATTCAAATGTGGAAAGTGTCAATCTACCATCTTAGCTATGTCTGTGAGCATTTCTGAGAACCCATTTAATTAAGTTCCGACTACGTTTTGATCTCCAATTTGCAGAAGTGTTTGTTGTATTCTTACAATCAATTAAAAGTAGACCTGCTTTGTATTATCATGTTAATTACGTCTTTAGTATCAAATCAAATAAAGGCTGTGGAATTTTTAATAAAGTTAAAAGGCGTGCAAATCCTACCCACATAAGAGCTAGCAGTCATGGTAGTGTGTCAGGTCAACTCTTTTCAATTGACCAATTACACACTGTTATAAATATTATTATGTCGGTAACACAATTAAATTATCTAACATTAATCAGTGATTTATCCTACTAATTCGCAATTGTGATCGACGATTGCAAGGGAAGCAAGCGAAAGGAGTACTCAGTGCATGAAAAGCTTTGTTTCACAGATACAGTTCATTATGGAGAAGTGAGTTCCAAAGTTTGTAGTGAACTTAAAATTGCCAAATTGGCACTTGGAGGTTTGCTCAAGGATGAGCAGAAATTTCACTATTACTTGAATTGAAATTGCAGCATCAATATTTTTTGCTAATAGAATAATTAAAACAAAATCAAGTTTTGACGTTGATGGTTGTTGTTTCACAAATTAAATTTCCCTAGTTTTTCAAAAAAGGAAATCTTATGTTGTTGTGAATTAACAATAACACTCGAATATATCCACATTCACATGCCGAAAGTAGCGATGTAGTACACAGTGTTTTCGCAGGTACACATGTTGAATCCTCTTGGAGTAATGTTTTTAATGATCTTTCAAAAAGATGGTTATCTTGAAAATAAAGGTAATATATACAGAAAAGCGAACAACTTCATTAGAAAAAGAATTTTATTGACAATTATTCCCAACACAATTAAAAAACGAGTATTAAACCATTAAAGGGCCCCCCTCCCCTCGTCTTCTCATTGTCAGTGTCCATCCAGAATGGCATCCCCGTCTTAAATTTTCATAGGTCCCTCGGTAACTTGCGGCCTTGTTGATACTGTGGTCTGTGTTTTTGGACCCCGTTGTGCACGAGTTATCAATAAAGAGGTGTTTATAGATGAAATTTAGATGTTGTTGACATTTTGCAGTTTTATGCATTTCAAATATGGGTGGGACATACGAAAAGACAGGATTGTGGAATAATCAGATTTGCATAAATTCGGATGTGTGTATTTTAAGGGAAATGCAAAAATAAAAAATGAATCTATGGCAAGTATTATTGGAACTAAAATATTTTTTTTTTTATCTTGTGTCAAGTATGGTACATGACATGCATAATAATTAGTAAGTAATCATGATAACCCATGTAAATTGTATTGCTTTTTAAAAATGCATTTTAAATTAATTTTACGATGCATGTGTTTATTGGTGGATTGAATACATTTGACTCTATGTTCATGTAAATGTAAATATAAATCACAAAAAGTATATTAATAGGATGACAACACTCGCTGTGCACTCAACTCGCCATTAACCTTACGTTTTTGTGCGAGAGAGGTACATTAATGTGAAAGTTTGGTTGTGTTCATTGATTACAAGAATTTTTCTGTATTCTGCATCAATATTTTCCATCTACATTTTATTGTTTACATTAATGGATTCTTACTTGATTAGGCCTTGTATTATCGAAATGTGTTCTTACATGATTTGGCCTTGTATTATCAAAATGCATTCTTACGTGATTGGGCCTTGTATTATCAAAATTTATTCTTACGTGATTGGGCCTTGTATTATCAAAATTTATTCTTATGTGATTGGGCCTTGTATTATCAAAATATATTCTTACATGATTGGGCTTTGTATTATCAAAATTTATTCTTAAATGATTGGGCCTTGTATTATCAAAATTTATTCTTATGTGATTGGGCCTTGTATTATCAAAATTTATTCTTATGTGATTGGGCCTTGTATTATCAAAATTTATTCTTACATGATTGGGCCTTGTATTATCAAAATTTATTCTTACATGATTGGGCCTTGTATTATCAAAATTTATTCTTATGTGATTGGGCCTTGTATTATCAAAATTTATTCTTACATGATTGGGCCTTGTATTGTCAAAACTTGTTGGCAAGAAACTGAAGCTCAAGCTCAAAGCCCAAAATTTTTTAATATTTGGTGTTTTTTTGCAAATATGTGGTGAATATGTGGTGATTAATTTATTGGATGTGTGTAGACTTCAGCTTGAGTTTCTTGTTCAGAAAATTTTGAGAATATGCTGCCTGTTCTTTCTGGTTTGATGAGTGCTATTTTGTAAGATCAGCCATATTCAAACATCAGAAGAGCATATTCTGTTTGAGTATGGGTTCTTCTACACTCTTCCTTAGTGCTCCAGCAAACATTTGCACAAACCATGTTTAATCGCTGTATACTTTCTTTTTTTTTTTAAGGATGCTTGCTTATGTATTTAACTTGTTGAAAACTTGATATTATTACTACGTGGGTAATGGTCCAAGCATTCCAAAACCTTTAAAAATTTATAGTTTGGTGTGCATTTTCTCGTTCTACTCAAAGTTGAAAATCTGTCACCAGATAAGTGTTATTTCACAGAAAAGAGTGGGAAAATGTATCCTGTCACCAATTATCCATAAAATAATAGCTGAAATAAGTATTTAAAATTCATTAAATTTTGAGCAGGTTGAAGAGAATAGATTCCTCTAACCAAATAGATGAAGAAAAGTATATGTTGGTGAGTGAGTTTTTTTTTCTGTGGGGTACAATTATTGCGATCACTTCAGTTTTCTGCAACAGAAAGCATGTACAACTGATTTAAGACAGGTTGTTGTTGTTGTTGTGGGTTTAATGCCATTTTTCAGCACATGATAGGCTATACATGGCGCCCAGTTTTATTTGATGGAGGAAGAACCCAGGCAAACCCTGGGAAGAACAATTGCATACTTTTTTTTAGTTGACTCTAATTTCTTTCACATGACTGTTACTGCAGTTATTAAAATTGTAGAAGTATTTTTTTCGTTTACACTATTAAATAAGAGGCAGAAGTAACAACACCGTCATTTTACTTCTAATCTCTACCAGAGTTCAGAGTTCTGTGCTCCATTTAGGTAACAACTGACATTATATTGATGATGTCATAATATAATGATCGAGTTATTTGAAGCCAAGAAGTAATGTTTATTTTACAAAAGCAAAACGTCCTTAATAGTACTCCATCAAGGTTGTTATCAGGGAGTAGCCTTCCAAGAGTTTTTAGCACTTTAAGTGCATGAACTGATTTATTGCAGAACAGGTTCATGACTGTTCATTTGGCCCCATACTCATTAAGATGCATCATAACTTTACATAAACAAAATGACCTGCCAGAGATGCCCTCAAACATGTAAACACTTTTTGTTGTTATAATGGATTGAAAAACATTTATATGAGGTAAAACATTGAAATGGTTATTTGTTGCCTTTGAAAATAAATCTTAGCTTTTTCTTTTTTCATTGAAACCTGTCTTAACAGATACTTATTGTCTCACCTGTATTAGCATATTTGGACCATATAATCAGTAAGAATTGGTCTTTCATTTCTTTGTTTGGACCATATAATCAGTAAGAATTGGTCTTTCATTTCTTTGTTCCACCACCCTCCTCATACCCCTCCAGACAAGGTCAAGGGCATTTGAAAATCTAGGTTATGTTTTTGGTTAAAATTGGTCTGTATGGTCACAAGTCACAAACCCTAGGAGGGAGGGATAACTGTTATACTTGGACTGTAGAATCAGGTAGATATGCCCTTTCATATCCATTCAACTCTATCCTTCCTCTGACCATCATGCAAAGTCAAGGTCATTTGAAAATCTTCGTTAAGTTTTTCTGTATGGTCAAAAGTCATGAATCCAAGAAGGAATAGCTATCATACTGTGGAATCTATCATTAGTAAGCTTTGCCTTTTCATAACCATGCACCCCTACCTTCCCTTCAAGCTGCGTGCAAGCTGAGCTCGAAAATCTTGGATAAGTTTTCAGAGTTTTTCTGTATGGTCATAGTTCCCAAACCCTGGGTGGGATAGCAGTCATAAATTAAAATGATTATATGTTGCTCTTGAAAAAAATCTTTGCTTCCTCTTTCTTCAGTAAAACCCATCTTAGCAGACACATGCATATAAAGGATACCTGCTTATATTAAAGGATGTATTTTAGCCATAATTCATAATTTCACATACAATTTTAACTTCTTTCTAAAAGAGAAACTGTTGTTGTCACTTGTGTGTCTTCTAGAGAATGTTTTCACTGTCTTTAAATGATAAACATCAATGTACTTAGGCACATACACACACACAGTCTAGGCTACTAGTTTAGCATGATGCCAAAAATTGTCTTTTTTAAGAATTGAACTTTATATTTACAGCATTCATGAAATTATGAAGCTTGAAAATGGATTACACATTGCATAAATGGCCATAGCAAAGTGAAGGCTGTTCATGTATAGTGTGTAATCCATTTTCAACCTTCATGAATCCTGTGAAATATGAATATAAATTCTTATAATTACAAAAATATTTATAGAAATAACAGTGAATCCCAATAAAAAATAACTATATTTTAACCATTGTTATCAAATATTCTCAAAGCACACAAGAAGGGTTCATGAATACTTAAGTAGTTCCTTTCTGGTGTTATAAAATAACAACTTCTAGTTTTGTGCATCACATGATATGATTTTAACCAATCTAAATGCTTGGTACAAAGGCTTGCTAATAAAAATGTGAAACTATATGCATGAATCCATTTACTGAAAAAATATATCGGTGTTGTTTCTTATAAATTCATGCATTGAATTGCAGAAAATAATTAAATTAACTTCAGAATCAGTCTCATAATGGCTATCATAGCGATGACTGTTCAGTCAGAAACTACTTAAAGTATAGGAAGGGCTTATTTATGCACATCAGAATCAAAGATAAAACTGGTGACATCACTGCCATCGTGCTTTTCACCCATTATGATATGGTTCATTCATAATTTTTACCTTTACATTTGGTGTAGTGTATTCACTAAACATGAAAATAATGTACACAAATTTGTAACAAATTCTCTTGACTGAAACAATGAGTTGCAAATCACCCTGTCTCATTACATATGAAAGCAATGTGTCTTACTACATATAAAATAAATAGAATAATACATATTAGTATATCAATTATGTTGAATCGATTTGTGTTGTCTACTCTAAATAATTGATATATTTTATCATCTATATATTTAAATTTTGTCAAATACCTTTGGTATGTATACTGCAGTATAGTATGATATTTAATTTTTGTCAAGTGCCTTTGTTTGGTATGTTTATTGCAGTATAGTATGATATTTAATTTTTGTCAAGTGCCTTTGTTTGGTATGTTTACTGCAGTATAGTATGATATTTAATTTTTGTCAAGTGCCTTTGTTTGGTATGTTTACTGCAGTATAGTATGGTATTTAATTTTTGTCAAGTGCCTTTGTTTGGTATGTTTACTGCAGTATAGTATGATATTTAATTTTTGTAAGGTGCCTTTGTTTGGTATGTTTACTGCAGTATAGTATATTTAATTTTTGTCAAGGTATACTGCAGTATAGTATGATATTTAATTTTTGTCAAGTGTTTGCTCTTGTTGGGGGGGGGGTGACCCACCATGAGAGTGATAGGACATATAGTGTCCATTTATCCATCCATTCATCCCAGATTGGTTAAGGTTTGCATTTAGGTCATTTCACATTGTTTCAGATGGGTGCCGGTTCTCGGACAATGGACAATTTCTTAACATTTTTTACTGATCTTATGGGGAGTTCAGACAGATTGACCAATAACAAAATCTCATTTAATCACTATGATTCATGTATAGATTTAATGCAGAAGAAGGTAATGCTTCCAGTACTTGTTTACATCCTTAATGGTTACATGAACTTGCTTTTGATTTGCTGAATCGCCGCCTGCTGACCAGTGGCAGTGTGCTTTACAAAATGTTAAGATTTTATTTTTAAATCAGCTAATTAGTGGAAATTGTTCAAATATTTTAAATATTTTCCTTTATTTAATTTTGATTTTATTGTGGTTTTCAATAGTATTTACTTTACATTTAAACTTGAAAAGAAAATATTTTCAATTTTTGTTTTCAGTGAAAATATTAAAAGTCTTTGGTCAGTATAAGTTTTACTCGAAGAACAATTTTACAGTAATGGCAGATACAATTGGCTTTTGGAAAATAAACCTGGAAGAAATGTAATTTCAACTTTCAGGATACTTGTCATTAATCACCAATATAAGTCAGATTTAGTATTTTCTTTGTCTAAAGTTTAACGTTTTGAATAAGAACTGGTTAAAAGAAAATGTCTACTGAAAGAAGTATATTGTTAATCATGTGTAAGGAAGTATATAATTATGTCATCAATTACACCAGTAAAATATTAGTAACAGGAAAGTAGATAATTATGTCATCAATTACACCAGTAAAATATTAGTAGCAGGAAAGCAATTGGATGATTAATGTGTCTTGCATATAATGAAAGAGTTCTGTTTTTTTATCATTTGAATTTTGCAACAAATTTGAAGTTGTATTTAATTTATATAGGTAAATACTGACGAAATTGCATTTAATTCACCATTGCAGATTCTATGTTACATGTACAAAGAACAATCAATTATCAGTAGGAGTCATACACATAAATGCCATGGTCATTCGCTAACACGTCCTGACATATTTGAGATTGTCTGAAACACTGTTTCAGGCATTGTGGTGGGTCACCCATGTTCTATGAACACATTGCTAATTAAATGAAGCTAAAACTCTTATAAAAGCTAATTTTTACGAAGCCAGTAGGCATTGGTGTTTGCATTAAATGATCCAAGTGGTGGAAACTAGACTGCTTGAATGATCCAAGTGGTGGAAACCAGTCTGCTTTGAGAAAACCAGAGATCATAAATGAAACATTTTCAATATATGCACATCATCATGGTGTTGTGGTATGAGTGATCTCCCATAAAGTGGGAGAAAACAGTGGTTTTCAATCAGTGCCCATCATCACGGTGTTGTGGTATGAGTGATCTTCCAAAAAGTTCCAGAGAACTGGTTTTCAGTCAATTCACATCATCATGGTGCTGTTGTAGAGTTATCTCCCAGAAAGCGAGGGAGGACTGGTTTTTCTATATATGCACATCATCATGGTGCCATGATGTGACTGATCTTCAATAGCAGAAAGTGGGAGAGAACAATGCACCTCATCATAGTGCTATGGTATGCATGGTCTAAAAAAAAAGGTGCGAGAGAACAGTGGTTTTCAATCCGTGCATATACATCATCATGATTCTATGGTATGCATAGTCTACCAAAATGTGTGAGAGAACAGTGGTTTTCAATCTGTGCATATACATCATCATGGTTCTATGGTATGCATGGTCTACCAAAATGTGTGAGAGAACAGTGGTTTTCAATCTGTGCATATACATCATCATGGTTCTATGGTATGCATGGTCTACCAAAAGGTGTGAGAGAACAGTGGTTTTCAATCTGTGCATATACATCATGATCTCCTAAAAAGTGTTTGAGAACAGTAACAATCTATGCACATCATCATTGTGCTGTGGTATGAGTGATCTACCAGAAAGTGGGAGAGAACAGTGGTTTTCAATCTATTCACTTCATGGTGCTGCCGTCATATGAGTGATCTGCCAGAAGGTGTGAGACATCAGAGGATTTCACTTCTGCCACCGCATATTCATGTCTCAAAAATGCAGGCATATTCAGTCCAATGTATGATGATGTATGTTTTTACAAGAAAATCATTCTCACAAGTTTCAGTTGTATCCTAATGTATAAATCACATAAAAACATGCAGTTAAACCTGTCTTCAACTGCCACCTCTGATAAGCACAAAATTTGGCCTTTGAAGAAATGAGTTTCATTTGTTATTCACATTTACATTTATTTGGAAGGGTCTATCCCACTAAAGTTTTTGTGCAATTCTTCATCTTTACATTTTTAGAACTTTACTTTTAATAGACATCATATAGCCTTTATTGTGCTGAGGTGCTGTTAAACGCTGATGCGTTTACTTTAAAATAATTGTTTACAGTAGGTTCGTGGGTGGAGGGGCCAAGTGGTCTAAGGCGCTCGCCATTACAGATCGCTGACACCTCACCTCTGTCCGCATGGGTTTGAGTCTCGGGCTCGGACAAAGTGGATATGTGAGAAAGCTCGCCAGTAGTTTCCCATGGGTCGGTGGTTCTTCCCGGGGTTTTCCTGTGTTTTTCCTCCACCAAATATACTGGCTGCCATGTATAAGCCTATCATGTGCTGAAAAATGGGTTAAAACCCAAAACAACAACAACAAGAGGTTGCTTAATACATTTGACCTTTAAGGCAGGTTCCACTGTTTACCAAACCAAAGGAGGCATTATGCATGCCTCAACTGTCTGCATTTACTGTATATACTTGCGTGTAAGTTACATCCAGCTGCAGACTGTATGAAACCAGATCTGCATTTGCATAATGTTCTGTCAGATCTGTACATATATACAGTATTTTAGGACTAATCAAACAACATAAACCCTGATCTGCCAGCACATTATGCAACAGCAGGTCATGGTCTATATTGTTTGCAGTTGAATTTAATATATAATTGAGTATATATGGTAATCCACCTTACGATCCACTCTCTATCAACAGAATGTCATGGAAGCAAAGTGGAGGGGGCTCAAAGCATGCATTTATCTGTGGTAGAATAGGATAGTGGGTCCACTATCCTAAAAGCCCCATGGAAGAGTGCTTATTGTATCACTATATATTGAAACTAGAACCCCCAGGACTGTGGTAAATAGTAAAACCATTGACTTGTAAAAGGTTCACTTTGGTGGCTAGGCACTGGAAGGGAGGATCAGACCATGTGGCTTCTAATAGTTCAAGTTCAATGTCATTTTCACTCCCTTAATGTGTGTCTTAGATTCAGGTCATAGTTTATATGCAGCCATTATTAGCCTATGTTGCTGTTTATGTGAACTTTGTAAGTTTGAAAAACAGGCTGTTAAACACAGTTGTTTAACTTGTCTCTGAAATGGGGTCACTGTGATAAATGTGTTTCTTTATCAGACAAGGGTATATAAGTGCACAAAATAAGTGCTGACATTAGCAGTATGTACTTCCTACAATTGGTTATGTTCCATCCATTCAAGTAGTAATGTGAGTAGTAATGTGCGGTGGGTGGGATGTGTGTGAAAAGGATTCCTAGCTCACCAATAGGAAGTAGGGTCGACCTATTGTGGTAAACCCCATCCCCCTTTGTGTCCATATTAGTGTCCACACAGAAAAAAGCATATAGATAGGTACAGCAATACTGAATCTCGATCATTCTTTCTTCCTCTAACCTGGAGTTGGTTTCATCGCATCTACCCCCTGAAGAGGGGGCTAACTTAGTACATACTTGTATATTAGTTGTGTATTCTTGGTTAAGTTTTGGATTTAGCTCAGGTTTTGTGCACACTGTATAAATACTGTTTTACCTGGAATAGTGATGGGAGGCATCTTGATGAGCAATACACTCTCGCAAAAGTATGTCACTATGACCCATATTTCACTTTTCACTAATTTGCTTAAATGTTGTGTTTAAAGTTTTTTTTTCCTCAAGCTCTGTTCATTCTAGAATCATCAAACTAGATGATTGTATGTATCTCGGTTAGTACTACTCCCATGCAACAAAAAAGGTCACTGTGACCTATATTTCAAATTTTACTGGCTTGTGTTAAGTTTTTGTATTTAGCTCATGACCACATAAGTTTTTTCCTTCATGTATAATAATGTTACACTTTGAATCATTTTTTGGTACAATTTTTCATTTGTACATTTTCAGAACTTTAGGTGCCATCAAATGCTAATACATACATAATGCATCTTGCTGAGTACTACACCCTCATTGCAAAACTAGGTCACCATTACTCATATGTCATGCTTCACTGACTTAGATACTATATCAAGCACAGTTCATGGTAGAATCATCAAACTAGTTGACTGTATGCCTCTGTTAGTACTACACCCTTGCAACAAAAGAAGGTCTGTTCCTTCATTACAGTACTAGATCATTATGGCCTATTTTTTTGTTACATTTTATGTTTAATGTTCATTTCTCAGGCACTGTTGATGCTGAAATTGTGAAATCAATTGCTGATATGCATCTCTGTTACTACCACACCCTTAGAAGAAAAGAAGATCATCATGATCTATATTTCATCTTTTTCTGGCTTTGGTTAAGTTTTGTGTGTCTAGCTCATGACCAGCATGGTTTTCTGGCTTTGGTTAAGTTTTGTGTGTCTGGCTTATGACCAGCATGGTTTTCTGGCTTTGGTTAAGTTTTATACTATAGATCAGTGTTAGAATTTAGTAGATTTAGACTGTGTATTCAAACATGAAATATATTCATCTAGGAGTTTAAGGCATGTGATCATTCCTTTGCCCAGAACAAATAATTTAAGAGTTGGGCAAGGGAATAATTTGATTCATACATTTTATTGTCTTAAATTTTTTTTAGTCCTTAAAACTTTATGAACACATAAATCTGCTAAATGTTTTTCCTGATGTTTGCATTTTGGTAATCAATTTTAGTGTAAGACATTTTAGTAGGTAATTAATTATAGTGTAAGACATTTTGGTAATCAATTGTAGTGTAAGACATTTTGGTAATCAATTGTAGTGTAAGACATTTTGGTAATCAATTGCAGCGTAAGATATTTTGGTAATCAATTGTAGTGTAAGACATTCAGAACATAGAAGAGAGACTAGAACACAAACTGATTCCATCACTGTCCCTCACAACCAGTTGGTGGGAGAGGAGGGCAGGGCAATGCTGAATCCATTGAATTTAATGTATTTTATCACTTTGAGTCCCTTTAGTTAGATCTGTACTAAATCTTAGCTGAGTGATTTTAAAACTTTGAACACACTATAGTATCAAGTTGTTACACAATTAACAATGGATGTACTTTAATAAGTAGCCTACCAAGAATTTTTTTTACAATCAGCCATTGTATCTAGACAAGATTTACAATCAACCCTTGTGTCTCGACAAGTTTCAGTGGTTTTAGATTACATTGATCTGACGGGAAGTTTGCTGCATATATTTAATGGCAGGAGACAATTTTCATGACAACACTTTTTTGGTGCTATCACAGGACACTAATATTTTATGGGTGCAGATTGTAATAAATAAGTTCATGATAGTATAAACAGAGACAACTTGAAATGTTTTCATTGGGAACGGGAAACATCTCAATTTTATTTTTCAAATATGACATTTTTTTGGAAGTGTAAGGTTAAGGATTGGTTTAGAGGAGGCAAAAACAAGTCATTTATTAGGGAGTGTACCTTTCAAAGTTTAAAAGTATTGGTTTTGCTATGCTGCAGACAAATGTATCACAAGTGACAAGTTTATTGGAACTTTTTATGCATTTGCACTTGCAAGAACAAAAATGTCATGACCCACCAGAATTGAAACATGGGGCTAGTCATTCCATATTAGGGTTTTCCTCATTTTAGTATAGACAGACACTCACTGTACAGTTTTATATGTTGGAGCTTTTATGCAGGAAATCTTACTTCAGCATTTTTAATTGAAGAATTTCATATGGAAATTAATTTTATAAACATGTAAGGTACACTTGTCTACAGGCAAGCATATGAATCTAGTTTAAGATTTTTTCAGATTTTCATTTTGGTTTAGGATTTTTTTTTTAATATACAAGATTTTTGTCTAATCCCTCACCTCTTCCCACGTGAGTTCAAATCTTGGCTCAACCAACGTGGTTATGTGAGAAACCTTGCCAGTAGCTTCCCATGGATCAGTGGCTCTTTCTGGATTCTTCCACCACCAAATATACTGGCTGCCATGTATCATCTGCTGAAAAATGACATTAAACCCCCACAAAAATACCCCCAAATCTATTGCCTCTTATTTTTTCAAACAAACAATATTTGACACATTTGTAGCTTGCCTGCACTAAGTACAGACGATCTTATGCTATACCTCCAGTGTCATAGTCATTGTCATTGGTGGCATCTGCCATCATCCTGAGGAGTACTACACAACCATACCAAAAATAGGTAATTGTGACCTACTTTTGACACTCCAGTAATCATGTACACTTTTTTACATTTAGGTCAGTGTCTGAGACAATGTTGCATGTGTGGTCATGAAAATAGATCAGTGCATGGATTATGAGGAGTACAAGACCACCATACCAAAAGTAGGTCACAGTGACATACTTTTCATGTTGCAGTAATCATGCTGACTTTTCAAACACCGACACTCTTGTACAGTCATGATAACTTTTATTTGCATGCAGCTTGAGGAGTACTTCACCATGATGTCAAAAGCAGGTCACTGACGTACTTTTTACACTTCAGTGAATATATGCACCTTTTTTTATCTTTGTGAATGTCTTTGACCTGTTGTTTGTATAGCCATGAAACTGAATATGAGCATAGATCCTGAGAAAAAAGCATTGTCATATCAAAGAAAAAGTCAGTATTGAATGCCTTGAGTATTGGTAAATACAGAACTCTTCTTTTGGAATAAATATGTGCAGGCAAGCTTTGCTGCTTTCTGACAACTTAATTTCTCATTCAGTGATTGAATGTGTCTCTGTCATTGCAAGCTTACCTTACTTAAAATGTAGGGTTTTGGGATAAATTTGGAAATTTTTCTCAATTGTAGGACCTTTAAAAATATTCTTCATTAGGGATGCATTCCTATAAGTTTAGATGCCATTTATATCTTCAAACTGACTTTTGTTAATTTGTGTCTACCCTGATTTTGAAACTGTTTATGTTACATTAATGAGGTTAATATTACTTAGGGCAAGAATCTGTGTGTATGTATGTATGTATGTGTGTGTGTATGTATGTATGTATGTATGTATGTATGTATGTATGTATGTATGTATGTATGTATGTATGTATGTATGTATCAAAATGGCAAGTGTTAACAGTAGATCAAAGCTGTTTGAGATTAAGGGATATATACATACATACATACATACATACATACATACATACATACATACATACATACATACATACATACATACATACATGCTTGTACCATTTGAATTTGTTCTGTTAACATTAAGATTCTGTGTTCAAGTTTTAGAAAGTCATACCCTGGTATGCTAGTATTTCCTGTCTCACCTGCTTAAACAGAAAATAGCATCATCATAGCACTGGTCACAGGCAAGACTGGAGCCATGATGGCTCAGTTGGTTGAGCATCAAACTCATAATTGAAGAGCCATCGGTTCAGTAGCCTCCAAGGCCGGCTTAAGTCTGCTGCCACAGTTTGTCTTTCGAAAAGGCACTTAGTTCCTATTTCCTCAGCATGATATAGCCAAAAAAAGTGTGGGAAGTGCAACCAACACAGGCAAGACAGTTCATTTCTGGGAACCTTTGTTACCAACCTCTTTTAAGCAGCCACCAGTCTTACTTCTCCATGGTGACTTCTTAAGACAGGTTTGATCATAAAATATTCCCTCACTATAAAGTCCCTCAGTATACTTTATAAGACATGTATGATCATGGATCCCATAGACTAGTCAAATTATAAGACATGTATGATCATGGATATCATAGACTTAGTCAAATTATAAGACATGTATGATCATGGATATCATAGACTTAGTCAAATTATAAGAGATGTATGATCATGGATATCATAGACTTAGTCAAATTATAAGACATGTATGGTCATGGATCCCATAGACTTAGTCAAATTATAAGACATGTATGGTCATGGATCCCATAGACTAGTCAAATTATAAGACAGTTATGGTCATGGATCCCATAGACTTAGTCAAATTATAAGATAGGTATGGTCATGGATCCCATAGACTTAGTCAAATTATAAGACATGTATGGTCATGAATATCATAGACTAGTCAAATTATAAGACATTTATGGTCATGGATCCCATAGACTTAGTCAAATTATAAGACAGGTATGGTCATGGATCCCATAGACTAGTCAAATTATAAGATAGGTATGGTCATGGATCCCATAGACTAGTCAAATTATAAGACATGTATGGTCATGGATCCCATAGACTTTGTCCAATAATATATGTGTGTGGTCATGGATCCCATAGACTAATCAAATTATAAAACAGGTATGGTCATGGATTCCATAGACTAGTCAAATTATAAGACATGTATGGTCATGGATCCATTAGACTAGTCAAATTATAAAACATGTATGGTCATGGATCCCATAGACTTAGTCAAATTATAAGACAGGTATGGTCATGGATCCCATAGACTAGTCAAATTATAAGACAGGTATGGTCATGGATCCCATAGACTTTGTCAAATTATAAAACATGTATGGTCATGGATCCCATAGACTAGTCAAATTATAAGACAGGTAAGGCCATGGATTCCATAGACTTAAGTTTGTGAGAACAAATTATCCAATTTCACATTTTTTAATTTTATATTTCTGTGTTTTTGAAGCACTATCAAGCTACAGCCTTGTGTGAACATCCCTCAGCATAAGACTCCCTCACTTATTATGTCTCATGTACATTATAAAGAGGGAGCAATGTATATGATTTGATGGCTAATCAGTTATGCCATTTTGTCTTGGGTTTTCCACTATACCACCACGTTAAATTTACTGCACTCTTAGAGAGGAGATCCTGCTCACTTGCACCATATTGTGTTACTTTGTTGTCCAATGACTGCAGATGTCTCTGGGGAAATAACTCACAGGATGTTGGTTTCCTTGTTTATTTTATATCTGCATAACATAAAAAGCTTGTTATTGATTTTTGCCACACATTGCTACAAAAGCATTGGAGATAATGTACTACCCTCTATCCAACAATCTGTTTGCCACCAATGGATCAAGGAGGGGGGGGGGGGGGGGGGGTTAAAATTAGAACTGTGGCAGTTACTCAAGCAAGGGTGCTTTAGATTTGAAATGTATGGCAGTGCTTGAATAAAATGAAAGAGTGTTTCAGTTACTGTAACCTGCTTATAGCACACAATAGTTGTCAACTGATTTTATTAGGTTCATCACTGAATTTCATATTAAATTAACAGTCATGTAAGTTTATCTTAGTATGCCATCAAATGTACATGCAGACGTAAGGTTCAGCTCTGTCAGAAGAACCAAGAGCATGGATCATGATTGCTTACCGTATATACTCGCGTATAATCCAATACCAACTGCAAACTGCATAGACCCAGATCTGCCATCGCATAATGCACCAGCAGATCTGGGTCTATGCAGTTTGTAAGGACTAATCAGTAGAACAAACAACATAGACCCTGATCTGCCGGCGCATTATGCGACGGCAGATCAGGGTCTATGTTGTTTGCATTTGGACCCAGATTATACACGGGTATATACGGTACGTAGATGGAATTAATTAAATTATGTAAACATAACTTGCTTGATTGCATCTAGTGTTTATTGAAGTCTTTTGAGACCAGTTGTCAGACAAGGTGTTTGCCTTTGATTACTCATAAATACATGAATATATGTAATTAATAGCTCAGATTGAACAGGGATTGTATGTTACTTATATTTTACATTGACTTTGATCAGAGATAATATATTGAGTTTGATCTGTAGCCCACCCTGCATTCTGGCATTATGTGACAAAGAACCTTGCTGAGGGACACTCCTTTATTTCACATTTAGCAAAAGGTCACATGTACCGTACATGTATTTCAGTATGGTTATCTGATGTCCACATGATTTTGACTTGGTAAGGTGTTTAATGAAGTCATAGCAAGGTGACCACTTACTTTCCAGAAATATTTTGCAAAATTGAAATTGAAGAGATAAGAAGAAACATAAAAAGTAACAGTATTAACAGGACTGAAATATAAGCTTGAAATCTGATTCAGAAGCTAAACCTAATTTTTAGCACTGACCATTCGTCAATTTAATGCCAGCCAGATGCACTTGTTTGTTTTTTTTTTTGGGGGGGGGGGGTCTACAACACTCCTTACCAATAACAAGGGGACAAAAACAAAAAATTTGCTCATTGACTTTGTAAAAAAATTTCTCAAATTTTTAGATTTTGTCATTTTTCATTAATTGCTATATGAATTCTACCATAAATCACTATTTTTGTAGCTTTCATTTTAGTCAATTGT
Organism: Margaritifera margaritifera; assembly: GCA_029931535.1. Classification (NCBI taxonomy): domain Eukaryota; kingdom Metazoa; phylum Mollusca; class Bivalvia; order Unionida; family Margaritiferidae; genus Margaritifera; species Margaritifera margaritifera. Next base: position 99,262 of record JAQPZY010001179.1, read on the forward strand.
CTGTTTTTCAGGATATTAGCTACATAAACTTTTAATTCATCACTGCTGGACAGGGACATTTGTTTTTTTGTGGTTATGTTTTTATGTTATCAAAACAGTAGTGATGTATGTTTGCATGCAACTTTATGTGAACACAGCCAAATGAATTGCAGTGTAGAAAAAACCTTAATTGTCATATTGCTGCTAAAACAGCATCCACAGGTCACTATTTTTACATGTGTATCATTTTCATGGTTTCTAATCCACATATTAACATTTGTCTCCATCAGTTTAGGTATTTGTGACTATTCATACTGTATATATTTTGATCATTACATCACATAATTTAAATGTAAATAAAATTTTAGCAAATATTAAGGGGTAGTTCACTTGCTAAATTAATTAAAATTTGACACTTGTTAATATTTTCTGATTTACAGTATTCAGAATGTCTTTGAATGTTTCTAATGTCAGATGAAGATCAAATGTCTTTGTTTTCAATGTCACATGAAGGTCAAATGTCTTTGAATGTTTCTAATGTCAGATGAAGATCAAATGTCTTTGTTTCCAGTGTTACATGAAGGTAAAATGTTTTTGAATGTTTTCAGTGTCAGATGAGGGTCAATTGCTTTTGGATATTTTCAATGCCAGATTATGGTCAATTGTCTTTGAATGTTTTTGATGTCAGATGAAGGTCAGCCCTTGAATTACCTGCCATTATTTTGCATTGCTATATCTTTTCCTACAACTAGTCCCCAGTACAAAGACATTATTCCCTCCTCCAATTAGTAATTGGAAGTGTAGAATAAAAAAAAAAGAGTAAAAAAAAAACATCTTATTATGATAGCTTAGTCCATTTCTGACAATCAGAATATCATACTTCTTTCCTTGTGTTTATACACATCTCTTGGACACTCAACGCTTCATCGTTTAAGGCATCTTTTGACATTTCTGCTGTCAGCTGTATCCTTTCTTGTGTTGTATTTTTTCATTTCTCCCTGGTCCATGCTTAATTTTCATGTATCTGTGTCCAGTTCTGTTGACTTTGAGGATTTTTAGTAGATCCCTAGCAAAGCAGTGCTTATTATGTTTGATCCCACTAATAGTATCAGGTGTCAGGGTAAGTAATTTTTACCCGATTGTTGTTCTAGTTTATTGTTATATTTGTCGTATTCCTTTCAGCCTCCAGTAATGCCTCAAGGTGTTGGTAAATATGGGCATAAGAAGGCAGCATGTGACACTTCACCTGTTTTGCGTGCAAGGTGTGTGTGCACAGACAGTCGCCTCATTTGTTGTTTGTAGCCCAGCGAGGTTTGGGACTTGACAGAAAGTTGATGGGCCTGTAGGGCCAGGAAGAAGGATCCCGCATCTTACTTTTTATCATTGGAGGACCCCATCCATTCCAGTGAGGGGTCTATGGCTCTTCCCGATGTAAGGAAGTCACCAGCTTCAGTGAAAGAGGTGTGTCTTCTGCTTCCATTAGGGGAGGATCTCTGACACTGGATAGGAAAGTGTTAACTTCCGAGAGGGAATGATCTTTGGCACTTCATGGAGTAGGGAAGTTGCCAGTTCCAACTAGTGTGTCAAGTGACAGTCATACAAGGTCTGTCACCAGTCACTGGGCACCAGGTACTGAGCACCAGGTCACTGGGTGATGTCCCAAGTGACATTCACCGAGTGTATGTCACCAGGCAGCAAACACCAGTTATTGGGGCATCAGGCACCAGGCGCCAATCACCAGGTATGGTGCCAATCTTCCATTTTCTGTCTACGTTCACCAAACAATGAGTGCCAGATGCCTAGCTCCAATCAACATACACCAGGCATTGGACATTGGTCTTTGGACCAGGTACTGAGTTTTGACCACTGGTCATGGGGATGAGAGTGGTTCAATAAACCCCACCCCCACCCCATCCCCTTTTTCTATGTTTCCATTCAATCACTATGGGTAACAGGCATCGAGTTTTGAAGACCAATCTGGGAGAAAGGTATGGGTCGATACTCCTCCCTTCTCAATGTTCCCGTTAAGCCCTATGGAGCTTGGGGACTCCTACCACTGAGTGGTGAGTTGGCCATGTCTTCCACTTTCTTCCACTTTCCTAGCATCAGTAAGGAGAAGGAGTGAAATTCATCCTTTTAAGTTCAAAGGGGTTGTTTACATTTAAATGGTAACAGTGATTCAGTCTCTCTTCTTTGCCATCATGGGTTTCTGGCCAAAAATCAGTTACTTTCATTACCGTCCTATTGAAATCTCCAGTCTCAGTTGTATCTGTCGTGGTAACCACAATAGACTTCTTTGCCCACTTAGAGCTTTACTGTTATATCTAAATCAAAAGAGAAAAGAAAGGGTCTAAAAAGTACATATGATATTTCGGCAGCCACCATCTCAAGGTGGATTATTTGCATGATTAAAAGAGCTTAGGCCCCCCCCCCCCAAAAAAAAAAAAATATATGTTTCCTATTGCACTGGTTTTATAAATCAAATAATATTTCAAGCACTTCAAAGTACTTGGCAAAACCGCTTCAGTTAGATGCACAAATAAATTTCGACAATGTGATGGGGGGGGGGGTTGCTTGGGTCGGCAATGAAAAACAGGGACGGTCGGCCGACTGGAAACACACATATGTTTTTTTTTGTTGGCCTTATCAGTCTCTCACTGAGAGAGAGATCTCTCTCATGAAAATTAAAGTCCACAAGGCCAGGGCTATTGCTGCATCTTAGGCCTTTTTAAATAATTCCTCTTTGGATAATGTCATGAAGGACACCGTCTGACAATCTCACTCCACTTTCTTGTAATTTTCCTTCGATCAGTGGCACACCAGAGTGAGGGTATTTATGCTTTGGGTCAGTTGTGTCAGCCCAACAAGTTAGTCGTGCCATCCTCCAGTCTGCATTAGAATATCCTACTGACAACATTGGTAAGTTCACTAGACAGTTTATCTTGAGACATCGGCCTCCCACCGGACTGGCAAATTCAGCAATGCAGTAATAGCAGATAATGTATTACAGTAAAACCTGTCTTGAGCGACCTCTGCTATCAGCAACCACCTGTCATTTATGACCACAATCACAATGCACAGATCGATTTTATTATATAAACGCACTGTCATGAGCGACCACCTGCAGAACGCGACCAGCGACCATGATTTCTTGGCATAATATGCATTTTGACATTGCTATGAATGACCGCATCACAAAAACAGAGATAAACACCACTGACCTTTATTTAATCCTTTCTAACCACGACCGCTAAAAAAGTAATGACTATTTAAAACAAAATAAAAAACAAAAAAGAATCGGCTGGTTACCGGTGTTGTAAATTTTACAGGTCATGCATGTAATGTCATATGTTATAGTTTGTAAACCAGACTAAAGTACATGCAGATTGTTCATTTAGAATTACCCCGGCTATTTCCGCGAGACTAAAGTATGATCTGTCGGATATACCACGAAGTTGCGAATGGCAGATTGTTCTAAAAAAACACTGCTATGAACAACCCTATCGCGAGAACTGAGATAAACACCACTGACCTGTATTTAATCCTTTGTGACAACAGCCGCTTAAAAAGTAAAAACTGTTCTAAAAATTAAAAAAAAAAAATTAGGCTGGCTATATGTTTCCTAAATTGTGCAGGTCATTCATGTAGTGTTCTTTATTATATACTGTAAACCAAAGTAAAAGTACATGTCACTAACTGCCACTGTAGGGCCGAAGTCAATGTAGCAGTTGCATACATCGTTTGTCTTTGGAGTTAATCTGTAATACCTGGGGTGAATGAGGTCTTTGGCTTTGGTTTTAATACCAGTAGGTGAGAATCGTTTTTCATATTCGATTGTCATTGTTAAAGGGTTGTGTTGTTTGTTGCTTTTTTGTTTTGATGTTACAGTGATTACTGCCCACACACGAGGCTGTCATCTGTTCACCTTAGTGCAGCCTCTTACTCTCTTTGTTTATAGAGTTAATTCCTCTATGTCATCAGTGAATTAAGCCTTTGATTTTTGTCCCTAAATAAATTTATTCTGTTTTCAGATGAGTTAATTATGTCCTTTTATTTCATTCATTGGTACAATATATGTACCGCTACAGTCATTATTATAATTGATCGCTGATAATGTTAACACTTAGCACATTAATAGCAATGGCAGAACATCCAATGAAAAAGAGACAAATTCTAACACTGGAGGAATGAATTCATGTAATTGAAAGAAGTGAAAAAGGGGAGACAGCTCGCAAAATAGCATCTAGTTTGAACGTCAGTAAAACTCAAATTCAGGGTGTTATAAATGACAAGGAGTCAGTTGGAAACAAATTCACATGCTAATACATGTACATATGATCTTCAAATATAATATATCTTTATTGCTATATAAAATTATTTTCAGATGTATGCATGCAATATTTTAACAAGAACTATGAACAAAGAATACAATAAATGTACAGTGATTGTGGTTATTTTTCCTTCTTAAACAGTGCTGAATTTCGACCTTGGAAACTGGTCTTTTTGTACAAACCTGTCATGAGAGACCACCTGTCTTTAGAGACCACTTTTTGTTGGCAGAAGGGTCGGTCTCAAGACAGGTTTTACTGTACTGCTATTAAAATGTAGTTGAATGGGGGGGGGGGGGATGAAACTAATTTTAATTAAATATAGGTTTTTTTTTAGAAACTCCTAATGTCTGAATCATGCATTTTATTGTCGGTCAGAAATCAGACCCTTTGGACAAGTCCAGCAAATATGAATGTTGCTGCAAAAAAAAAACTTGTTCATAAGTTTGTGTGAAGGTATCAGCAAGAAATTAAATATTAGGATTCGACTGGATCTATCAACAATTTTTTAAAATATAAATTTTGCTTCTATGTGCACATTTTTTTATGAAATTACTATAACCAGATTTGACTGGTGAGTACACGCACTCTTAACTATTTACGCTAAGTTGCTGATTTCATATACATAAAAATAAATATTAAATATGTAATGACTGTTTTAAGTACTTGTTTAATATGGAACAAGTTTATAACTGCGTCAATGAAGTCCGTAGTATTGCCTCACTGCCAAAATGGTTTCTGCACAATAACTTCAGTTCACCATCATCTACAGTTACAAAACTTTGTGGATGTCTTGCATTTGCTGCAAGGAAAAATCTTGAAGATTTGAAGTCAAAAGGTAAAAAAGATCATGGTCATTCTGACAGAAAGAATAACAATCTTTGTGGATGATTTGCACTTGGGGTAAGGAAGAAGGCTATTGATTTTGGGTTCAAAAGGTCAAAGATCAGGATCACTAAGTGTTAAAAGAAAAATGGTTTCTGTGCACAAATTTCAGTTATCTACATAGAGGACATGGGGCAGGTGAATACTGTGCCATTCATGATACTCTTGTTTTCATGGAGACTAATGGCTTCTCTTTCTGAGTTGGGAAACCAGTCTAACAACTAGTGTCCAGCAGATGCGATAGGCGAAAAGAAAAAACTGAAAAAATCTATCACATTTCTTATAAAAGAGGCACTAAGCAATTTAGACTTATTTGTTTTCTCCTCTTCTATTCAAGTATATCGCCATACATAATCTTCAGGTCCTACTATATCGATGTATTGTCAGACTCACAATGCAATATTGATGCAGTATATTTTAGCATGCTGATATAATGTGCTAACATGCCGTTAAACCCAATACATATAAACATACATACATACTCGTGCAGGATTTTCCAGTCCTGACTCAACGTCACTGTTATCTTGCCTAACATGACAACAAGATAGTGTTTAGATTGGTAGATCTCTACTGTTACTTTTTAACTCCCCAGTCTGTAATATGGGAGTGGAAACCTTGTAGCATAAGTAGTATATAAAATGGCACTGCTAGACAATGGTTTACTAGCATAAGTAGTATAACAAATGGCACTGTGAGACCATGGTTTACTAGCATAAGTAGTATACAAATGGCACTGCTAGACAATGGTTTACTAGCATAAGTAGTATACAAATGGCACTGCTAGACCATAGTTTACTAGCATAAGTAGTTTTCAAATGGCACTTCTAGACCATAGTTTACTAGCATAAGTAGTATACAAATGGCACTGCTAGACCATAGTTTACTAGCATAAGTAGTATACAAATGGCACTGCTAGACCATAGTTTACTAGCATAAGTAGTATACAAATGGCACTGTTAGACCATAGTTTACTAGCATAAGTAGTATACAAATGGCACTGTTAGACCATAGTTTACTAGCATAAGTAGTATACAAATGGCACTGTTAGACCATGGTTTACTAGCATAAGTAGTATACAAATGGCACTGTTAGACCATGGTTTACTAGCATAAGTAGTATACAAATGGCACTGTTAGACCATGGTTTACTAGCATAAGTAGTATACAAATGGCACTGTCAGACCATGGTTTACTAGCATAAGTAGTATACAAATGGCACTGTCAGACCATGGTTTACTAGCATAAGTAGTATACAAATGGCACTGTCAGACAATGGTTTACTAGCATAAGTAGTATACAAATGGCACTGTGAGACCATGGTTTACTAGCATACAAATGGCACTGCAAGATCATGGTTTACTAGCATAAGTAGTATATAAAATGGCACTGCTAGACCATGGTAGCATAAGTAGTATACAAATGGCACCGCGAGACCATGGTTTACTAGCATAAGTAGTATGCAAAATGCACAGTGAGACCATGGTTTACTAGCATAAGTCGTATACAAATGGCACTGCGAGACCATGGTTTAATTGCATAAGTGATATACAAATGGCACTGCAAGACCATGGTTTACTAGCATAAGTAGTTTACAAATTGATAGTACATGTACTATACCTTAGGGTACTTTCAATAGAAGTTTTTACATAAGCAGGGACCAAGAGTATATGTCATTTCTAGATGATTCTTGCTTCATGACATCATCACATACACAGCTATTGAATACCATTTTTTAAAATCATTTTTATCTTGAAATTTAAGTTATCTATATGTTGTAACCACATTTCAAAGTTTGTGTTGAATCCTTCTTGTAAATCTCATCTTACTCTTTTTTCCACTTTAAAAAGTTATCTGAATCATTTTTATCTTGAAATTTAAGTTATCTATATGTTGTAACCACATTTCAAAGTTTGTGTTGAATCCTTCTTGTAAATCTCATCTTACTCTTTTTTCCACTTTAAAAAGTTATCTGAATATATGGCATTAAATGCATAATATATAGTATTAAACTGTTATGGTATAAAGTTCATAATATATAGTATACAATTGTTATATGGCATGAAGTGCATAATATATAGTATACAACTTTTTCAGCATTAAGTGCATAATATATAGTATAAAACTTTTTCAGCATTAAGTGCAAAATATATAGTATAAAACTGTTATATGGCATGAAGTGCATGATAGTATAAAATTTATATGGCATGAAGTGCATAATATATAGTATAAAACTTATATGGCATAAAGTTCGTAATATATAGTATACAATTGTTATATGGCATGAAGTGCATAATATATAGTATAAAACTTTTTCAGCATTATGTGCATAATATATAGTATGAAACTGTTATATGGCATGAAGTGCATAATATATGGTGTAAAACTTATATGGCATGAAGTGCATAATATATAGTATAAAACTTATATGACATGAAGTGCATAATATATAGTATAAAACTTATATGGCTGTTAGTGCATAATATATAGTATACAATTGTTATATGGCATGAAGTGCATAATATATAGTATAAAACTGTTATATGGCATGAAGTGCATAATATATGGTGTAAAACTTATATGGCATGAAGTGCATAATATATAGTATAAAACTGTTATATGGCTTTTAGCGCATAATATATAGTATAAAACTTATATGACATGAAGTGCATAATATATAGTATAAAACTGTTATATGGCATGAAGTGCATAATATATGGTGTAAAACTTATATGGCATGAAGTGCATAATATATAGTATAAAACTGTTATATGGCTTTTAGCGCATAATATATAGTATAAAACTGTTATATGACATGAAGTGCATAATACATAGTATAAAACTTATATGGCTTTTAGTGCATAATATATAGTATAAAACTTATATGGCATGAAGTGCATAATATATAGTGTAAAACTTATATGGCATGAAGTGCATAATATATAGTGTAAAACTATTATAGGGCATGAAGTGCATAATATATAGTATAAAACTGTTATATGACATGAAGTGCATAATATATAGTATAAAACTGTTACATGGCATGAAGTGCATAATATATAGTATAAAACTGTTCCATGGCATGAAGTGCATAATATATAGTATAAAACTGTCACATGGCATGAAGTGCATAATATATGGTGTAAAACTTATATGGCATGAAGTGCATAATATATAGTATAAAACTGTTATATTTCTTTTAGCACATAATATATAGTATAAAACTTATATGACATGAAGTGCATAATATATAGTATAAAACTGTTATATGGCATGAAGTGCATAATATATGGTGTAAAACTTATATGGCATGAAGTGCATAATATATAGTATAAAACTGTTATATGGCTTTTAGCGCATAATATATAGTATAAAACTGTTATATGACATGAAGTGCATAATACATGGTATAAAACTTATATGGCTTTTACTGCATAATATATAGTATAAAACTGTTTTATGACATGAAGTGCATAATATATAGTGTAAAACTTATATGGCATGAGGTGCATAATATATAGTGTAAAACTATTATAGGGCATGAAGTGCATAATATATAGTATAAAACTGTTATCTGACATGAAGTGCATAATATATAGTATAAACCTGTTACATGGCATGAAGTGCATAATATATAGTATAAAACTGTTACATGGCATGAAGTGCATAATATATAGTATAAAACTGTCACATGGCATGAAGTGCACAATATATATTTTATTAAACTATTATATGGCATGAAGTGCATAATATATAGTATAAAACTGTTATATGGCATGAAGTGCATGGTATATAGTATAAAACTGTTACATGGCATGAAGTGCATAATATATAGTATAAAACTGTTTTTCAGCTGTGCGACCCAACCTAGACAAGTATGTTTTCCTGAGAGTGAATGAAGACACAGAAGGTGTTTTGGTAGAGGAGGAAACTTTAGACACTGGGTATGTACCAGCCATGTGTTTTCACAGTACATTGTATTTAATTAGTTATGTGGAAAATGATCATTCAGACATTTAAAATAAGATTACACCATGCCAGAACCATTTTTCGTTAGTCTCTAATTATCCCCATGCTTTCTGCATTGGGAATATTGTGATGCCATCTGTCCATTATCACATTTTGGCCTAAACTGCTTGGTAAAAATTTTAAAAAACTTGGTAGTTATTTTGACCATATGGGCACCCCAACAAAAGCGTGCCGACAAAAGCACGCAGGACAAAATCGCGCAAAGACAAAATCACGCTGGACAAAATCGCACAAAGACGAAAGCGTACAACAATTAACATTTTGTGTCTCTAGTAAAGAAAAAAACTAACAAATACAATATTAAAGATCAATAAGCATCCTTTATTATTGAATATCTCAATAGCAAAAATATGCCATTAAAGAACAAATAACATTATCTATTCATTAATATCTCAATATGCAGAAATATAGCGTTTAATAATTTTTCAAAATGTTTAGTTACTACTAGTGTCTTCTACAGTGCAACGTTATGCGCTATTTCGCACATTCCATTATTGACGCATTGCCGTATGTTGGAATTAAAGCTTGCAGGCGCCGATTGAGTTGAACATATTTACACTTTTGCAGTCTTTTTTCACGCATCTCCATGAGGTACTCCCATCCAAATTCATACAATCTTTACGAAGCCAATAGCCATCACGTAAAATGTGCTAATTCGGTTCTTTCCATGACTGCAAATGTTTCAGCCTAAACATATTTGTGCTATTTATACAGTTTCGGATACACAAGTAGCTTTGAAGAATGACTCTTGAAATAAATTTTGGAACTTAGAAATTATCTCACTTTTCAGGTCTACTTCTACTCTGCATGCTTTTCTTTTTGCGCGATTCTGTTGGGTGATTTTGGGTTTTGTCGGCGCGCTTTTGTCGGGGGTTTTAAGCTGCGCGCTTTTGTCAGGACACCAACCATATGATAACCATTAACTGGAGGGGATATTATTCTTGTCTTCCTCACCCTGGGGTAGTTATTTTGTTCATATGATAACCAATAACTACAGGGGACATTATTTTTGGCTTCCTCACTCTGGGGTCTGTGAAAGGGGCTAAGAGATCTCGTTTACAAAATTTTCTCAAATTTTTATTAAATATTTTCCTTTTAAACTTTATTCATGCAGTCATAGCAGGAAAACACATCTTGTATGTAATCGATTTGGGATTATGTCCCCTGGGCTACTGTGCTTGGGGAGTGTGACTAATGTTCAATGTAGAGCAAGGGGACATGTGATAGCAAGCCATCGAAGTTGCTTTTTTTTTTCCTCATGTTTAAAAGGAGCCATAGTGGCTCAGTTGTTATCATGCCTGACTTGTCACCAGAAGGTAGTTGGTTAGAATCCTGCCCAGACCAGGCCAGGTCAGCTACTGTGTGGTGTGTCTATAGACAAGTAAACTTTGCTCCAGTTGCATTGTCATGATGTAATTTTTCATATATCTAAAAGGCACTTTTTGGTAAATATGTGGTACGTACAGTTTCTCATTGTGAAATACCAGTACTCAGATGTCTTCATACGTAGCATAATGAATCTACGGTCTCAATTTTGATGCTCCCAATCAGCAGTGATCAATCAGCATTGCCCTGAAATATTTATTTGCATGATTCTGGTGACCCTCATTTGCATAATTATATGGGAGATTGTGTACACAGAAATTTAATATGTAGAACACAACCACGCTACGCAAACATGGTCAGGGGCCCCGGGTGGCCGAGTTGTCTAAGGCGCTCGCCTTTACCGATCACTGCCATCTCACCTCTGTCCGAGTGGGTTAGAGTCTTGGGCTCGGCCAATGTGGTTATGTGAGAAAGCTTGCCAGTAGCTTCCCGTGGGTCGGTGGTTCTTCCCGGGATTTTCCCGGGTTCTTCCTCCACCAGATATGCTGGCCGCCATGTATAGCCTATCATGTGCTGAAAAATGCCGTTAAACCCATAAAACCAAACCAAACATGGTCAGTTACAGGCACTTGGGTTTGGGGGAGGGTAGATTAGTATGTTTTTTTTTTATGCTCAGCATCACTAGTGTTGCACATCCATGCCCATCTGACTTTAATTTAGTGTTTCATAATTAATGCCCTATCAAGTTAATAAAACCTGTTCTTAACCTTGTTCATGTGGGCAAAAAATGCATGGATATACATAAAATAAATTCAGAATTGTCAGTTGGTGCTATCGATTGAAACTGAAATCGGAGTTTATGCATTTCTAAATGGGAATAGTGAAAATGCACAACATGAAAATTACCTACATGGAAAATGAATAACATGAAAATAACAGATGCACTCACTGGAAAATAACAGACTCAATTAAATGAATGACCAGGGTGGAAAATGCAAGCACTGGAAACTGACAGACAAATAAAACGGTGGAAAATATGTGAACTGGAAAATAACAGACATCTCTCTCTATACCAGCACTGGAAAATGCACCCACTGGAAAATGACAGACAAATACAACAGTGGAAAATGCATGCACAGGATAAGGACAGACATGCATAAAGATATGAAATAAGTTTTACTGATTTATATTAAGGTAGATACTGACACAATCTGAAATCTCATATGATCTCTAGTGAATGAGATTATTTGATCAACATAATTTGTTTTGTACAATGGAGATACAAAAATTAAAAACTAAATTTTAGGAAAAATTTCAATAATTTTAGCTTTTACTAATAATATGTGAATAACTTAATGAGGTATACTTATGTTTCTATTAATTGTATTAAGCCTTTTAAATGAAATACAACTCTCTTTAATAATTAACATTTAAATTCTTGCTTGAAGGACACATCAATATATTGTTAAAAAAATTCTTGCACATAGAAGCCAAAGATAATTTGTTACTTCAGATATGGACAAGTATCAATGACACTTGTGGTAGTAATTGAGACGTAACCAAAAAAGTCAGAGCTTTTAGGTAATACAGGGCTCAAAATTAGCGGCAGTTCACAAGCTAGTAAATTTTCTGTCAGACAAGTAGTTTTTATAATCTCAATAGTCCAGTGACTAGTAAAGTTTAAGTTGTTGCCAGTCAGCATTTGTTTACACTCTCGTTGGTAATTTTTGAAAATCTGAATGAACGGATGATGTCCCAGTTCTCTCTGAGCTAAATGCATAAATCACCAAGATTCATTTGCTCCCTAGAAAGTTAGAACAGTTGGGATTTGACTTTTCATATTTCAAAACAAAGATCTTTTTTCAGCTATTTAAAACGAGGCAGCATCACCATTTACAAACAGGAAAAATATGACATATTTTTAGGTGTTAAGCCACTGGAAAAAGGCAAAACTTGAGTGACAGTAACATCAAAGTAAGGAATAAGGATTATGATAGGCAAAAGTGGAAATGAACATTTCAGCAGACAAGGACAAAAGATGGGAATGGCTGATTCATGATGAGGAGAACAAGGTTATGTGATCTAACTAGTATATGGAGTTCGCGAAAATGGAAACAATAAAATCCAATTTCATTGCGGGTTGTTCTAACTTTAAATTTGAGTCAGTAATCTCACATGGAAACTGTAAGAAGAAAAATTCAGGGAGAACAGCAGCTATGCATAAAATGCCAGAAGAGTCAACCACTGGTAAGATCTTGGAATGTAAAAAAAAAAACCTTTGTTAGGCTTTGAGATTTATGACGGTGATAAGAAATAAAGTGTTGTTAAGCTCAGTATGTGTCTGACATTGTGTTGTGCAACGGACTAGTCAAGATTCAGCAGGACATGTAAATTTCGCAATTTGCTAATCCTCCTGGCTAGAAAGAAATTTATGTTAAAGGCCTGCATTCCGTTTCTTTTGACCCAGAATGAGGTTATACAAAAAAAACTTATGCCATATAATGCGCATGTGATATAATACATTTTTAAATCTTGATAATTTTGGTCCATTTTCATAGTGTGGCAAGAGTTGGCCATTTTGGATAGTGCACTGATCATCATTTGTTACACAACATTGAAATTATTTACATTAAACCAGTGTTTGATTATTTTTCTGGCACCCGATCATGATCAGTAATTTTTGAAAGATATCATAAAAGAAAGAATGAAAAAAAGTTGCAATATTGAAAGTATATCTTTCCAATTGTATGGTTTACCCTTAAAAGGGCAGTTTTAAGGTTTGCCTTGTTGATGGAGTTCAGTCTGTTGCATTAAATCCCTCAAATTCCTTACCGTTGTCACTCTTAAAAAGTTATGTTGAGCACATCAAAGCTTTAGCCATTGCTGATTAGCTTGAAAAGACCATACTGGGTCATTGAAGTGTTGATTACTGTATAGTCACACAAAATATCAAATACTGTGATTTAAGGTGAGAAAAAAAACTAAGTACCAAGTATATTTTCCAAAGAAAAAAAAGTATTTGCCAATTTCATACATTAACTTATTATTTTGTTTCATGATATTTGTCACTGTTACCGTAACAGACAAATCATAGTCACAAAAAAGATGTCCCATAAATGTGCCTCAAATAAGAACATTAATGCTGGTTGAATACTGAATATTATATTTCAATTCAACCATGAAAAAAAAAAAATTAATAAATGAAGAAATAATTAATAGAGCAACAGTTATCGAATATTGAACATTTATGGGTATGGTAATCATTTGTTCTGCTGCAATGCAGTTCTTTGCACAGCTTTAACGTAAATGTGACAGAGTAGAGCGACAAGTTACCAGTTATATGTACATGTATTTCTGGTTGAATCACAGAACAAAAAGCTACACTTTGATGTGAAATGAAATGAGTTTATTAACAGAAGCAAACAAAGTACAAGACTATCAAGATTTGTAAGCATTATTTAATTCTTCAATAAGGCTAGTAAACAATTCAGTGTGATGGATTTAATATTTTACAAGGAGTGAATGTGATCTGACATGTGTAGGCATCTTCAGTGTCTTGATCTTTTCATCAGATCAACCTGGAAAAAAATCTTTTGTGTGTGTGTGTGAGTCTTCTTGAAAATGTGCCCCCCCCCCCGAAAATAAAAAAATTAGGTAAAAAAAAAGTGCATGCTATAAACTCCAAACTGTGGTATAGCAATGGTTCCTTTTCCATGCTTACAATAATGCAATGTGTGCAAATCCTGATTTTCTACATCACCTATTTCTGTGCTCTATGGAGATTTACGACCATAGCTGCCTCGGGAGTCTGATAGAAAGTAGGTCTTAAAAGCATGCAAACACTGAATCGACATCCCTTCATTCAAATAGCTTTTACAAATGAATGAGTGAGAATTCTGTGTATATGAAGCAAACATTTGTCATAATTATCTAAATTAATTGTAAAATTTAAGCTCTTTAGCCCATTATTTTTACTAAATTCACTCCAAACATGACTTATCTGAATGCAAGTACATATTTTATATTCAAAGTTGGACTTTATGGAAATCTTTTAACTGATTTGGTGGCTGTTTAATCCACTGTGTGGCCTTCATAGCAACAAATACTGCAATAAAACAGAAACATAGGCATAATCATATTTGTATAATGAGATATGGAACTGCAAAGTTACCTTGTATTGGATTTTATTTCCTTGGTACCCACTTGGTATGATATAAAGTTAAAGATATGAGAAGAGGCATCAACCCTTTACTGAAATGTTCATCGTTTTACCTTTCTAAATTTTCCGTACAGAATTTGAGGACAAAGTCAAGTGCTCAATGACTATTGTTAGTCCCTCGTTGGCCTCTGTTTTTATATGACAAAAACATAGTCCAAAATCATATTTTTGATTCCGTCAAGATAATTAGAGTTTCATTGAAGGCATATTATTCTTAAATTTCTAATCATCTGATAGTGTAAATTTGTAATTTATTGTAAATTACTAACTTTTTTGTGCATATAATTTTTGCAAATCATTTTCAACGGCTACATTTGCAAAAATTTAATTCACTTCGGTAAGCTACAGTGTTCACAATATTTGCATTCCCGTTGAGTAAATATTGTGACTTCAGTGACCTTGCAAAAATTTATTGACAATGTAATTTAAGTTCTAGCAATCTATTCAGTTCATTCACGCAAAAGTTTTGAATGATTAACAGTAAGATAGTGTGAAGAGGAATGTCAATATAAAATGTGCATATACTTTACCCAGATGATACAGCTATGATTGCTGTTTAACTGATTGGTGTATGACAGGTATCAGTGACTTGTGCTAAAAGATGAAAGGGAACTTATAAATTATCAAGGCATGGAGTTTAAACAGAAATGATAACAGTACAGAGTGCTCCGATAGTTCATAGTATTTTCCTTCTTGCAGTATCACCCCATTTATTAAAGTACCAATATACCTTGTTGATTTGGAGTTAAATTTACTGTGGAGTCTTACCCCTTCACCAACAAAGTATAAAAGTGATGACAAACTAAATTCCCAAAATACCCCTTTCTTGACATTCACCAAAAATGGGCCAGAGGAAAAAAGTTAAACTTTACTGTGCATCTGCACCAACCACATATCTAGCCAACAAAGTTGCAATAAAATCCTCCAAAAGTGTAGGAGAAGAGGCTGAATTCTCGAAATACGCCCATTTTTGAAAAAATTTCAATAAATTTTTGAAAAATGGGCGAGAGGAAAAATGTAAAACCTTAATTTACATCTGTACCAACTACATAATTAATAGGGGTGAAACGAAACACCTGCCACGCATCGATACGATTCTCGATACACAGCCTACGATAGATACATTATCGATACACATATCAACTTGATAGTCTTTTCATCTTTAGAAAGTCTGTCATGGTAGGATGGTGCCATTTTTTATGTGGTGATATACTGGGTGTATTTCCAGTATACAGATTACAAACAAACATAGACTTACCATCTGTTCATATGCCATTCTCATCCTTGACAAGATTTATAAAAAAAAAATACTTCCAAACAGACTACCTGTTAGTTGTTAGTGATTTTTATTCAACCTTTTAGGCCATTTCAGGCTGCTCCATTCGATCAGATGCATGACTCATCCTGGTCACCATGCCCTTTGTTTTGCATTGATTGAATGTTTTTAAAACATCTTATTACCAATTTCATGTCTTCACTTAAATTTTGAAGGCATATGGTGTTATCTTCAAAACAGAAGAAACAGTGCAATTTCCTTGTGTAAGGAAATTCTTATCTAGAACAAGTCCGAGCGTGGGAGTGGATATGACTAATAACCAGATCCTTCACATTGTACTTCCTGCAGATGCAAAACAACTGCCACGGCCACAAACATTTGTTTCTGTCTGTGAAAATTGAAATTATTGAGAACACCCACTCCCTTTCTACAAATTGACGAGGTGGCTATAGCTCGTGCAGTTTGGAATCTGCGCCTACCGATTCTGTGCTAATTTTTTTAAATATATTTATTTTATCCCATCGGCACGTTCGGTCGCTGATTACATATATCAACGTAAAAGGAGATATTCCAAACTTATTCCCCATGTACGATTTAAGTACTTTACAGATCATTTAATGATCACTTTTGTGTGAAGTTTCTATGTTGCTTTGTATTTATTTGGATAGAGTTTGGATGCCAATATTTCCGGTGTGTCACGCAGTGAACAAGCTACAGTTAGTTAGGATTGGTGGTTATTGTTTTACACTGGACTTGAACAAACAATAACCACTAATCAGAATTGCATGTAACATACTTCACTGCGTGACACACTGGATGTGTAGCCTTCAATTCGATCCAAGTAGACAAGATGTGATGCAACAGATAAATTTTGCGTACAAGTGGTTATTAAATGATAAGTAAAGTACTTAAATCATACATGGGGAAGAAATCTGCAATGTCTTTCCGTTGATATATGTTATCAGTGGCTGAAGATGCAGACGGGATAAACTAATTAGCATGGAATTGGGGCGGGAGATTTCGAACCACATGAGTTAGTCACCTTGTGTTAATTTGTAGAAGGCGAGTGGGTGTTGTCAATAGGTTTTATTTTTTAATGACAGAAATGGGTGCATCTACTTGCAAGTATGAAAAGGCAAATGGCTAATAATTATTCATGACTGCTGAAGATTAAAATAACTTGTATAGAGTAAGTATCGTTTTGTATTGATTCTTCCCCTCTTGTATCGATATGGGTATCGATATAGAAAAGTATTGATATATTGATTAATCGTTTCACCCCTAATAATTAGCCTACAAAGTTTCATTAAAATTCTCACAATTTAACCACAAATTCAGTCTAACTGCATGTTTTTATAAATATCAAATAATTTACAAAGTAAATGGCACAGTGCTTTAAAATCTCAACCTGACAAGAAGGGAGTTTAGTTTGGCAGACACAAGGTCAAGATTATATTAACTAAGGTGTATGTACTTGTAAACAGCTGACAACGGCAGGTCTCAAATGTTACCTAGCTCTGAACCAGGTTACTTATCAGGGCTTATAACATTTGACACTCAACTGCTGCAGTTTTCCATTGAACAGGGACATTTCCTAGCCTTGACGTTTTCCTGGCACAATACTCCAGTCTGGGTTTTAACCTAAATCTAAACAAATAATTGTGCTCTCCATGGCTGTATTTAACAGTTGTTTACTTCATAAGAAAATTGATGGAAGAAAATTTTACATTAAAATTCACACACTCAACTCGCTCTGACCTCATATATTTGAAACTAGCTGAAATATCTCAACCTGCAATTGCAATAAGTATTTGATCACAAAACCTGCTCTTTACTTTGAAATACACCTTTTATTTGTAATTATTATGGTAAATATATTGATCTTGTTGAACTACTACCATGAGATTAACAAACACCTTGTTCTTACATGCAACATATTTTTCACATGAAGAGAATTTGCCCCCCCCCCCCCCACACACACACACCTCTTAATTAAGATTTGTTTTTAAAAACATATTACAAAACAAATAGTGTTTTTTCAACATCTTGTGACATCCCCAACATCTTAGACCCTGTTTTATCAACACTTATGAAAATTGGTATGTGGAAAAATGTCAGGAAAAATATTAGGTAAATGTCCCTGTTGAATGGACAAAGGTCTAGGTTACAGACTGAAAGAAGAAAATTAGTTTCTGCACAATAACTCAAGTTCTCCACAATCTACAGTTGCCAGACTTTGTGGATAGCTTGCACTTGGTGAAAGATTTTGTGGTCAAAGGTCATGGTCACTGACTAAATGAAGAAAAATGGTTTCCACATAACTTGAGTTCACCATTATCTACAGTTTGCACTTGGAGTAAAGAAGATTCTGGGGTCAAAGGTTAAGGTAACTGACTGAAAGAATAAAAATGGTTTCTGCACAATAATTTTAGTTTTATATCACATATATGGATCACACATTGTGGATGGTTTGCACTTGGGGTAAGAAAGAAGCCTATTGATTTGGGGGTCAACAGATCAAAAGACAAGGTCACTGACTGAAAGAAAAAATATGTTTTCCACACAATAAGTTTAATTCTGACTTGGACCAAACTTTGTGGATGGCTTTCACGTGGGGTAAGGAAGAAGCCTATCAATTTTGGGTTAAAGAAAGATCAAAGGTCATGATCATTGGCTGAAAGAAGAAAAATGGTTTATGCACAAACATTTCCGTTATCTACATAGAAGATTACTAAACACAACACAGGCATATAATGTGCCATTCACAATACTTTTGTTTTAATTTTGAGTCCAGTAAAAATTGATGTGGTAAAAGAAGCCTTGCAGAAACAAATCCAGAAATAATATACTAAAATTACAATTGTTCTTTTTAAAATAAAATACAATAAAAAATAGAAGAGCAAAGTGTGATGTCATAACCATAAAAAATTTTGCTTACTTTAATAGCATGTTTGCAATGACATTTCTTGTTAGTATGTCACAATATTTTTCTTTCAGTTAATTAAGCAATTAATATTTATCTAATTTTAAGTGTAAAAAAACCAGAAGGTTTTAGAAATAACAATGTTTAATATACATTTCATTTTAATTTGTTTTGAAAAGTCAATTACTTGCATCATGTGCAGTGGCCCCCCCCCCCCCCCCCCCCCATGGGAGCACACACACACCCATCAAAATCTGAAAAAGTCCATACCACTGTCTAGAAATACCATTGATAAACAAAAATTACAGGTCAGTTTGGATATGCCCAGAGTTTTGAGAAGTCATCTCATGCCAGGTTCCACATTGACACTTACAAAAATCTTCTTTGGTCTCTGAACATCCAGGTTTGTGAAGGGTCCCTAACATGCCCTGATTTAATGATGTAATTTTTTGCACATGACCCAAAAGAAGTGACAATAAAAGAAAATAACAAATAACATACTGGTAGCAGTTTTCTTGAAGCATTATACTACAAACAAAACATGGTTGGTAGACTTAGCATTGTCAAATATCATCACCACACACATGCGCCCACACTCACATAATCACACGGACACACATTAGGTAAAACAAAATACACTTAGTAACTGTCTTTAAAATCCATTAGGCAGTGGATTACAGTCTTAATTAGATGCAGTCCTTGCAGCTTTCAGTAGTTCAGTAGTGGGTTTGAAGGTCATGCAAGTGTCAGTTGTGTTTATCTTTGCACTCAGAGGGATTGACCCTTTAACTTTGGGGGGGGGGGGGGTTGCTGGGTTTTTTTTTACATAATAATGACCAGCCCTCAAACAGCTTGAAAAAATATTGTCCTGATTTATAGAAAAAGAGAACCCCCTATCCCTGAAAATTAAATGGTCAGTCCCTTTGGGACTCGATGGTACTATTATTCAGACTTCCCTGAATATATTATTGATTTTTTTTTTCACAGCGTAAAAATGATCATTCTGTATCTGCATTGCTGTGAGGGAGTGTCAAACATGCAATGGCCACCCTAGTTAGATTATCAAATTTTGGTTTTCCTGAAGGTAGTTGACCATTTCTACCCAGTTACTTTTGGGATTTAACTCTTCCTTCATGCATTGTTCAGATGCTGGATAGTGTTGCTATGTTGATGGATGTCATACACTCCAAAATGATAAATGTTGATGTGGTGTTTGCAAAGAATAAAATGCTTGCCCTTGCTGCTGTGCTTCACTAAGTCAAACTCAATCAAACGGGAGCTCTGAAATTCGTTTTGCTGGGGTTTGCTTGCATCACAAATGGCTCATCCTCCCTGATTCACAGTTGCATTTTGACATTTTTCCTTAAAAAAATGAATCACACCTGTACACTATTGTGGGTAGATAGAATCACCGGAATGGACTTGGAATTGTGCATATGTGCCAGAAGTTTGTACTCAATATTAATTTTTGTATTAGACGGTATAATCAGTCAAAGATCAAAATATTTATAAGGAAATAAATTTGGGTGGCTGTTTGATATTATTTATTATTAACCTCAGCAGACAGATTTATTACAGGTACTCATAATTTCTAACCATCTTATTAGATGACTATAAAAAGGAGTCTCTTCTTTGTCCAAGAAAGTCCTTACTTTTTTTGGAAAATATATTAAATTTCCATGTCTGCAAAAACATGTATTACCGTATTATTTTTGTATGATTCTTTATTAAGTTGTATTTAAAATCAATTGAGTTTACTTTAATTGATTTTTGTTGTCAACAAGTGTGTATTTGGCTAAAAATAATATATAATTTGTTCTCTGTTTTTATTGTTTGATTGAATAAGAATAGGATGAAAGGTAGGACAAAAAAGGGTGTGCAGTCAATTAAAAAATAAATTAAGCAACTTCAAAGCTGACTTAAACCAACTTTTACCGTCCATTTAAGTGTTTACCTCCCTTCTGGTTATTCTGTCCACCACACTATTCCAACTGCCAAAATAATTGTGTTTTGTGTTTTATATATGGAGTAAAATCCGACTTCAAGCAGCTTGCCACTGATCACAAACTTTGCCAGTAATCTTTAATAAAGCTGGCTTAAACATTCTCTTTGAAGGCAGTGATGTGTAATGACTTGTTCTTCAACACTCATTATCTTTTATAATACCTAACTTCAAACGAATTGGGTTGTTCCACTTTGTGTACTTTACCATGTAAATTAACCTAATGGGCTCTCTCAAAGTAGTGATAAAAGGACTTAACACAACATCACCTTAGCTTTTGTCAGCCAGTTAAGTAATCTGTGAAATGGTGGTTGTTTATTTCTGACCGCCTTACCTTTTAATTGCCTCAATGAAAATAAACTGTATAAACTGTCTCAAGAATAGTTTTATACGAGCACTAAGCAGGATAGTTTACTGTTTATACAGGCTATAGGTTACGGGAATATATCATGGTGGTAAAGAAATGTGTCTGAGAATAGTTTTTCATGAGCACTAAGCAGTACTATTTACTGTTTATACAGGCAGCAGGTTACAGACATATATCATGGTGATAAAGAAAGGTCTATCTCTCTCTGACTCTGTTTCTATATTATTATTTTTTTGCTACGATTACTGACAATTTTTCTAAACACGCCCATGTCTAGGGGTTTGGTAGCCAGAAATGTTTTTCACATGATATGTCTTGTTATGGCAGGTATGTTAGCACCAAAAGAAAACATCCTTGATGTACGTTCCTTAAATTGATTCACATTCAAGATAGGAATATCAATGTGAATGATGGACTAGCATAGGAATATCAGTGTGAACGATGAACTAATATAGGAATATCAATGTGAATGATGAACTAGTATAGGAATATCAGTGTGAATGATGAACTAGTATAGGAATATCAGTGTGAATGATGGACTAGTATAGGAATATCAGTGTGAATGATGAACTAGTATAGGAATATCAGTGTGAATGATGGACTAGTATAGGAATATCAGTGTGAATGATGAACTAGTATAGGAATATCAATGTGAATGATGAACTAGTATAGGAATATCAGTGTGAATGATGAACTAGTATAGGAATATCAGTGTGAACGATGAACTATTATAGGAATATCAGTGTGAATGATGAACTAGTATAGGAATATCAGTGTGAATGATGGACTAGTATAGGAATATCAGTGTGAACGATGAACTAGTATAGGAATATCAATGTGAATGATGAACTAGTATAGGAATATCAGTGTGAATGATGAACTAGTATAGGAATATCAGTGTGAACGATGAGCTATTATAGGAATATCAGTGTGAACGATGAACTAGTATGGGAATATCTGTGAATGATGGACTAGTATAGGAATATCAGTGAACGATGAACTAGTATAGGAATATCAGTGTGAACGATGAACTAGTATAGGAATATCAGTGTGAATGATGAACTAGTATAGGAATATCAGTGTGAATGATGAACTAGTATAGGAATATCAGTGTGAATGATGAACTAGCATAGGAATATCAGTGTGAACGATGAACTAGTATAGGAATATCAATGTGAATGATGAACTAGTATAGGAATATCAGTGTGAATGATGAACTAGTATAGGAATATCAGTGTGAACGATGAACTATTATAGGAATATCAGTGTGAACGATGAACTAGTATGGGAATATCTGTGAATGATGGACTAGTATAGGAATATCAGTGAACGATGAACTAGTATAGGAATATCAGTGTGAACGATGAACTAGTATAGGAATATCAGTGTGAATGATGAACTAGTATAGGAATATCAGTGTGAACGATGAACTATTATAGGAATATCAGTGTGAATGATGAACTAGTATAGGAATATCTGTAAATGATGAACTAGTATAGGAATATCAGTGTGAATGATGAACTAGTATAGGAATATCAATGTGAACGAAGAACTAGTATAGGAATATCAATGTGATTGATGAACTAGTATAGGATAATCAGTGTGAACGATGAACTAGTATAGGAATATCAGTGTGAATGATGAACTAGTATAGGAATATCAGTGTGAGCGATGAACTAGTATAGGAATATCAGTGTGAATGATGAACTTGTATAGGAATATCAGTGTGATTGATGAACTAGTGTAGGTCAGTATGAATGATGAACTAGTATAGGAATATCAGTGTGAATGATGAACTAGTATAGGAATATCAGTGTGAGCGATGAACTAGTATAGGAATATCAGTGTGAATGATGAACTAGTATAGGAATATCAGTGTGATTGATTAACTAGTGTAGGTCAGTATGAATGATGAACTAGTATAGGAATATCAGTGTGAATGATGAACTAGTATAGGAATATCAATGGGAATGATGAACTAGTGTAGGTTAGTGTGAACGATGAACTAATATAGGAATATCAATGTGAATGATGAACTAGTGTAGGTCAGTGTGAACGATGAACTAGTATAGGAATATCAGTGTGAATGATGAACTAGTGTAGGTCAGTGTGAACAATGAACTAATAGGAATATCAATGTGAATGATGAACTAGTATAGGAATATCAGTGTGAATGATGAACTAGTATAGGAATATCAATATGAACGATGAACTAGTGTAGGTCAGTGTGAAGGATGAACTAGTAAAGGAATATCAGTGTGAATGATGAACTAGTATAGGAATATCAGTGTGAATGATGAACTAGTATAGGAATATCAGTGTGAACGATGAACTATTATAGGAATATCAGTGTGAATGATGAACTAGTATAGGAATATCAGTGTGAATGATGGACTAGTATAGGAATATCAGTGTGAACGATGAACTAGTATAGGAATATCAATGTGAATGATGAACTAGTATAGGAATATCAGTGTGAATGATGAACTAGTATAGGAATATCAGTGTGAACGATGAGCTATTATAGGAATATCAGTGTGAACGATGAACTAGTATGGGAATATCTGTGAATGATGGACTAGTATAGGAATATCAGTGAACGATGAACTAGTATAGGAATATCAGTGTGAACGATGAACTAGTATAGGAATATCAGTGTGAATGATGAACTAGTATAGGAATATCAGTGTGAATGATGAACTAGTATAGGAATATCAGTGTGAATGATGAACTAGCATAGGAATATCAGTGTGAACGATGAACTAGTATAGGAATATCAATGTGAATGATGAACTAGTATAGGAATATCAGTGTGAATGATGAACTAGTATAGGAATATCAGTGTGAACGATGAACTATTATAGGAATATCAGTGTGAACGATGAACTAGTATGGGAATATCTGTGAATGATGGACTAGTATAGGAATATCAGTGAACGATGAACTAGTATAGGAATATCAGTGTGAACGATGAACTAGTATAGGAATATCAGTGTGAATGATGAACTAGTATAGGAATATCAGTGTGAACGATGAACTATTATAGGAATATCAGTGTGAATGATGAACTAGTATAGGAATATCTGTAAATGATGAACTAGTATAGGAATATCAGTGTGAATGATGAACTAGTATAGGAATATCAATGTGAACGAAGAACTAGTATAGGAATATCAATGTGATTGATGAACTAGTATAGGATAATCAGTGTGAACGATGAACTAGTATAGGAATATCAGTGTGAATGATGAACTAGTATAGGAATATCAGTGTGAGCGATGAACTAGTATAGGAATATCAGTGTGAATGATGAACTTGTATAGGAATATCAGTGTGATTGATGAACTAGTGTAGGTCAGTATGAATGATGAACTAGTATAGGAATATCAGTGTGAATGATGAACTAGTATAGGAATATCAGTGTGAGCGATGAACTAGTATAGGAATATCAGTGTGAATGATGAACTAGTATAGGAATATCAGTGTGATTGATTAACTAGTGTAGGTCAGTATGAATGATGAACTAGTATAGGAATATCAGTGTGAATGATGAACTAGTATAGGAATATCAATGGGAATGATGAACTAGTGTAGGTTAGTGTGAACGATGAACTAATATAGGAATATCAATGTGAATGATGAACTAGTGTAGGTCAGTGTGAACGATGAACTAGTATAGGAATATCAGTGTGAATGATGAACTAGTGTAGGTCAGTGTGAACAATGAACTAATAGGAATATCAATGTGAATGATGAACTAGTATAGGAATATCAGTGTGAATGATGAACTAGTATAGGAATATCAATATGAACGATGAACTAGTGTAGGTCAGTGTGAAGGATGAACTAGTAAAGGAATATCAGTGTGAATGATGAACTAGTATAGGAATATCAGTG
The DNA here is from genome assembly GCA_029931535.1 of Margaritifera margaritifera. Classification (NCBI taxonomy): domain Eukaryota; kingdom Metazoa; phylum Mollusca; class Bivalvia; order Unionida; family Margaritiferidae; genus Margaritifera; species Margaritifera margaritifera. The sequence continues at coordinate 124,489 of JAQPZY010001179.1, forward strand.
TGAATGATGAACTAGTATAGGAATATCAATATGAACGATGAACTAGTGTAGGTCAGTGAACGATGAACTAGTATCGGAATATCAGTGTGAATGATGAACTAGTATAGGAATATCAGTGTGAATGATGAACTAATATAGGAATATCAATGTGAATGATGAACTAGTATAGGAATATCAGTGTGAATGATGAACTAGTATAGGAATATCAGTGTGAATGATGAACTAGTATAGGAATATCAATGTGAATGATGAACTAGTATAGGAATATCAATGGGAACGATGAACTAGTGTAGGTCAGTGTGAATGATGAACTAGTATAGGAATTTCAATGTGAATGAACTAGTATAGGAATATCAGTGACTGATGAACTAGTATAGGAATATCAGTGTGAACAATGAACTAGTATAGGAATATCAATGTGATTGATGAACTAGTATAGGAATATCAGTGTGAATGATGAACTAGTATAGGAATATCAATGTGAACAATGAACTAGTATAGGAATATCAGTGTGAACAATGAACTAGTATAGGAATATCAATGTGATTGATGAACTAGTATAGGAATATCAGTGTGAATGATGAACTAGTATAGGAATATCAGTGTGAATGATGAACTAGTATAGGAATATCAGTGTGAATGATGAACTAATATAGTTATATCAATGATGAACTAGTTTCTTTCAGTTCTTGTTCTCAAATACTACATATACACACTTTCTGTTTGTATCCTAAAAGTGCTTCATATTTAACATATTTAAAAAAAAAAATTCACCACTTATATATTGTTTTTCTCATATGCTACCTGCATGTGACCTGAAATAAACAATAAAGGTTTTGTTCTGTTTTTTGGGATTGACCTGGTTTAACAGAGTACGTTTCTGAAATCGCCTTATTGTGTCTGCATTCAGAATTTACCATGCATGCATAAGCCTTTTTTCCTTAGCAAGACAAGTACAGTTCATTCATTAAACTTGAGAAACAGGTGATTTTCTAGCACACAACAATGTCAAGGCCTTGTTTGCTGTGCCAACACCTACATATCAAGCAAATCACTTTGCGTGTCTTATCTCCAAATACAAAGACCCACTTAATCCTTTTGTCCTCAAGAACTCTCAGTACCTTTTTTATGTTATTTACCCAGATATTAATGAATCATTTCAAACAAGGACAATAGTGAACAGTGTGTCAGACCAGGGAGCTTATATAAATATAATTATGTTTATGCCCCAAAGGCAATATCACGGTATCACAAACTATTATGCTCATCGGCACGAGATTTTACACACTATCATGGTCTTGGGTAGATGACTGGCGAGACTTTCAGGTCATACAGCAATTTTTCAAATTATTTTTACACATTTTTGAGCTTATAAGTCCTGCATTATGTCAGCCTGTTTGTATTCACATATATTTGACTTGATTACATTTTAAGGTCATTTTGGCAATTTTTTACTAGTTTTTTAACTTATTTGACTTTTTTGATAAAATCTTGGTTAGCTCAATGAAGCAACGACCACTTGAGGTAAACAAATGTAATTTGATAGGTTTATTTGTATTCATATGCAATATGTAGATGATCTGATTGGGTTTTGAGGTTATTCTAGCAATTTTTATATGAATACCATTAGGTAGAGCATATTATGTTATGTTCTCCATCCATCAGTCCGTCTGTTACCAGTTTTGTTAATGCACAATAACTTAACTTGTCCACCATCTACAGTTACTAGACTTTGAGGAAGGGTTTGCACTTGGGCTAAAGAAGCACACCATCTATTGGGTTCAGAAGGTTATGGGTCAAGGTCACTGACTGAAAGAAGAAATGAGTTCTGCACAGTAACATTAGCTCTGCATCACAGACTGGGCCCAAACATTGTGGATGGCTTGCACTCAGGGTAAGGAAGAGGATTATTGATTTTTGGGTCAGAGGTGAAGGTCATTGTGGAGCAAGGTCATTTTTGAGCAAACATTTCAGTTATCTACATAGAGGATTATTAAGCATGTGGCAAGCTTATAATGTACCAATTACAGTACTCTTGTTCAGTTGCATGTTTTAACTTTATGGACAGTTATGAATTTTGGAAAAAACAAAGAATCTTTCTTGAACTTGGATTATATTTTGCAATAAACCTTGGACTTGAGATTGTATTTGGCAGTAAACTTTTAGTCAGAAAATGACAGTGTCCATGAACTTACACTTCACTTACACTCAACTTATAATATCTTATACCTCTATAAATGACATATAGGTCACTTATAAGTGATATATAGGTGAAGCATGGATCAATATTGTTTTCACTTACTTCATTAAATATGCAAAGTATAAGTAACTTACAAGTGACCTATAAGTCCCATCTAAGTCAAGCATATATCATGTACAAGTCATAATAAGTTATTTCTGTAAACTACTGACACATGGATATCAGTGAAAACACAAAAAAGTTCCAGTCCGAGTATGTGATATGAAAATACAGACTGAATAGCCATAGCCAGATCAAGAATCTAAGATTAAATGGATATGTAATGAATGCCCTTGTTGTTGATGATAACACTGGAAGGCCCATATGTCAGGAAAGTTATGTCCTTTATAGAAAGAAATCCTTTCTATGGAGTCTATTGAGGTGTCTCTTACATTTGTTCCAAAGTTATGTGTGCACTTTTACACATAGTGTAATGTCCCTATTAGTAATTGATAGAATGTTTAATCAGAATTAACTGATAGCAGACATGTATCGAGAAATTATTCAAAAGAGAAATCCGGCTATATACATATAGTTAAATGGTGTAATATACTAAATCTTCTATTTTGTAAATACATTTTTCACTTATTTTACTGTACAATATTCATAATGCATCAAGAATAAACAAAATACATGTATGTGTCCTCTGTCCACATAAGACAGGTGCTCTTGATCTAGAGAACTAATAGAAATTTTCTTGGGGATTCAAAAAAGTGTCCTTTACAGTAAATTATCCTTCATACACTTATCCTTTATTACAAATTTCACTGCATTTTCCATATAATTTAATTAAGCTTTTTTCTGCAAATCCTAAAACTTTTGAGTTTGAGATTTTGTTTCAACCAATCACAAACGTCATCTCTTTTGAAAGGTTGTTTTTGATTGGCTGATTGTAAAACCTCACATTCAAACTCCAGCTTAGATTTTTATGATCTCCAGACCAGATTTGTATAGTATTCAATCATAAGATCTGTGGAGACAGACAGACAGAGAGGGTAAGATTGTGCAGGGAACTGGTAATTTGGTTTCCAGGTCAAATGCTACCATTTAAATTATCTAGTAATGTGAACTTTTGGTTCAGGTGTTTTGTTTTTTATACAGAAACGCTACATCATGACATCTGCTTGCACTAATATACAGGAATTGTCTTTTCCAAGGTTAACAACAACCTGTACTTGCTACAGATTCATGATGTGAAACAGCAGGAGGTTAGGGTTTTCTGTTATCATCAGTGTAAGAGGACAATGCCATTATTTTGTGTCTGTCTTGTTAATCTTAGGGATATTAATGGACTTAATTTTTTCATGTTCAAACTTGTATGATTGTGCAAGTTATTTTCAGTACACAATATTGAGATGCTATATATTGCCATTACCATGGCAATCTTGACCACTGTTCTTTGAACACTGACAGTCTTGAGCACTGTTCTTTGAACTCTGACAGTCTTGACCACTATTCTTTGAACACTGATGTGTGTTTAGGCATCATTTAATATTTACTTCATTTTTCAGTGTAAACCAACCTTTTTATACTCTATCTTATGGTGAGAAAATTTTCAAAGGGTGTTTTTCTGTTTTAATGTTGCATCAGCATTCCCAATACAACATGTTGTTTACTTCAACCCTGATTTTTAATTCAGATATGTGAGAAAATTACTCCTTTATTATGCATGAGTGTTGTAAAGGAAAATTCCACCTTTATTGCAGGAAAATTCCACCTTTATTATGCATTAGTGTTGGATAGAAAAATTCGACCCTTTATTGTGCACAAGTGTTGGATCTCTTACGGAAATAATTTATTCTGACTTAGAGGTGACACCTACATTTCACTTATTAGTGACATATATCAGTATAGTATAAGTGAACTGTAATTTCACAGACATTGTCATTTTCTGAATAAAAGTTTACTACCAAATACCATCTTAAGTCCAAGGTTTACTGCCAAATACCATCTCAAGTCCAAGGTTTACTGCCAAATACCATCTCAACTCCAAGGTTTACTGCCAAATACCATCTCAAGTCCAAGGTTTACTGCCAAATACCATCTCAAGTCCAAGGTTTACTGCCAAATACCATCTCAAGTCCAAGGTTTACTGCCAAATACCATCTCAAGTACAAGGTTTACTGCCAAATATCATCTCAAGTCCAAGGTTTACTGCCAAATACCATCTCAAGTCCAAGCTTTACTGCCAAATACCATCTCAAGTCCAACGTTTACTGCCAAATACCATCTCAAGTCCAAGGTTTATTACAAAACACCGTCTCAAGTCCAAGGTTTATTGCAAAACACCATCTCAAGTCCAAGGTTTTTTGCAAAACACCGTCTCAAGTCCGAGGTTTACTGCCAAATACTATCTCAAGTCCACGGTGTATTGCAAAGCACCGTCTCAAGTCCAAGGTTTATTGCAAAATACCATCTCAAGTGCAAGGTTTATTGCAAAATACAATCCAAGTTCAAGAAAGGTGCTACTATATTTTTTCCAAAATTCATAACTGTCCATAAGATTTGTCAATTTAAATGAGTTGTATCAACAACAACAACACACACACAAGATTTGTCAATTTAAATGAGTTGTATCAACAACACACACACAAGATTTGTCAATTTAAATGAGTTGTATCAACTACAACACACACACAAGATTTGTCAATTTAAATGAGATGTATCAACAACACACACAAGATTTGTCAATTTAAATGAGTTGTATCAACAACACACACAAGATTTGTCAATTTAAATGAGTTGTATCAACATTTCATTAGCTAAACGCCACAGGTTAATGTATTGGAAATCATTTCACAAATTGTCATTTAAATAGAAATGTATGAGATTTTTACAAGGTCAGAACTTATAGGTAGCCATTTACACATATACATTCTATGCAACTGATGACTTTATTTATACAAGGACACAATTTCCTGTCAGGCAGAGGGAGGAAGTGGCTTTTTTGAAGCCCAAATTCATTGAATTTAGTGAGAATTCGCATTTATCTCACATATAAGTGTAGTAAGTGAATGACTTTAATTTCACCTATAAGTAAAGTATACTTCACTTTTAAGTGAAATGCCTAATTCACGTATATGTCACTTATAACTGACCTATAACTGTAGTAAGTGAATGGCTCCCATTTTACTTATAAATGAAGTATACTTCATTTATAAGTGAAATACCTAATTTGCATATAAAATCCTAATCCTTTACTTATATGTCACTTGTAAGTGAAATACCTAATTTGCATATAAAGTCCTAATCCTTCACTTATATGTCACTTATAAGTGAAATACCTAATTTGTATATAAATTCCTAATCCTTTACTTATATGTCACTTATAAGTGAAATACCTAATTTGCATATAAAGTCCTAATCCTTCACTTATATGTCACTTACAAGTGAAATGCCTAATTTGCATATAAAGTCCTAATCCTTTACTTATATGTCACTTATAAGTGAAATACCTAATTTGCATATAAAGTCCTAATCCTTCACTTATATGTCACTTACAAGTGAAATACCTAATTTGTATATAAATTCCTAATCCTTTACTTATATGTCACTTATAAGTGAAATACCTAATTTGCATATAAAGTCCTAATCCTTCACTTATATGTCACTTACAAGTGAAATACCTAATTTGCATATAAAGTCCTAATCCTTTACTTATATGTCACTTTTAAGTGCCATATAAGTAAAGATTATAAGTGACCTATACACCATGTATGTTTTTTCCATAAGGGTTTTTTTTAGATAGCAAATTTTATAATCCCAGTTTGTTTTGAATTCTCTTAAAACAGCTATGCTAAAAATATTTTGAAAGTGTAAAAGGGAGTGTATGTAATAAGTAAAGTCTGCAGTTGTGTTTTGTTCCAACTTGGGGAAAAGAACATGTTAGATATGGCATATGAATATATCACAGCTGTAGGTATCCCTTTGCCAGATCATACATGTTATATCTACTAAAACTGAACAAAACATATATGTAGTTTTGTATATAAAAATCTATAGTCAAATATAATGTATAAATAATTTTTGTATATATAAATGTATATAAAAGTATAGTCAAAATATAATGTGTAAATAAGTTTTGTATATATAAATGTATAGTCAAAATATAATATATAAATAAGTTTTGTATATATAAATATATAGTCAAAATATAATGTATAAATAAGTTTTGTATATATAAATATATAGTCAAAATATAATGTATATATAAGTCTTGTATATATAAATGTATAGTCAAAATATAATGTATAAAAACTTTTTGTATATATAAATGTATATAAATTTTGGCAGTTTCCCCTCATTACAAGGTGTCTGATTTGGTTGGTTATCGTTATCTAGAGAATGATCAACCTCGGCGTTATTGCCCGGATCGAGTAAATAATAAAATAAATTATGAAATTTATAGATGGAATAAATAGAGATCTGAGCAGATATATAGAACAGAATAACACGAGCCCCCGTACATGAAATATAACAATTTAATCAATTACATAACACAAATTGAGATAATACATAAAATTAGGAAGATACTTCTTTTTTAAATAAATCATTTACCGAATTTCAACACAAATATACTTATGTAAAAAGCCAATCTGTTTAAAACCATAGAATTAGTTCATCATTGAATCAAGTGAACAATCGAAGTCATTGCCCAACATGCCTGCATAACCTGCTTATCGCTGGTCACTCCAAATTCAATGTTGCTGTCCGGTCAAGGTTGATGTTCTCCCCTTTTTCCCTTCTCACTCTCTCTTATCTCGCCTCTTTCGACCCTCAAACTTTGTGTGGGTAGGCGGATACGTGGATGGAACTATTTCCTCTTTCAAAATAAACAGAGAAGCAACCTAAATCTTCTGTCAAATATCCTACTGGGAATAGAACATTACTCCACTCTTGTTATGTCAGATATCGTCCTATCGGAATTCAAACAGATATCAAAGGCTATCTGGTCAGGCCAAGCCTGACAGACCATAAACAAACCTAGTTTCAGAAGATTAATGTATTTTCTAACGGCTGTTTCATCGCTAACTCACATTAACATCACATGAGACATAACAGTTTCAGTTCCCGTCTCAATTATGCAAATGAATCAATGAAATTCACTTCATGACTTAACTACATTAATTTCAGTGAATACTTACTCAAGTCTTTATCATACATGAAATCATCTAAGATCTGTAAATTCACACTGACTCTCGCAACTCATATCAAATAAAGTAATGCATGAAATTCTTAGAATACATGATTCCTATAACAATCAAGATAACAAATTCAAACAATTCGTCAAACTCGTATAAAGAAGATTATTGTACAAATTCAGACAAATGAACTCAGACATAATAGTTATACTCATATCAAGAAACTGATATACAAATTTAAACAAATAAATTCAAACAAATAATTATATTGATATCAACGAATTACATGAGATTGATGCCAATACCTTGTGCTTTTTGAGACTCGCTCGCTTCTATCGCCAGAATTGTGTCCCTCAACTTCCAGACAACTGTCCCTTGAACAATTGTTTATAGGAAAGAATTTCTCCTAAATTCTACTCGGAGTCAAGATCTCTTCCTCTCACAGGAAAACTTGCACTGATTAAATTTTTTTATGTGGAATCTTTAAAACATGAAAGTTTCGTCTCTGTTAACACACCCTTATTTAGCATAGCCAATCAGGATTAAACGTATCTACCGCCTTTTATAAATACAGTGAAACCCTGCTATAACGCGATATTTGGGGTCCATAAAATTCGATCGCGGAAAAAGCGGGGTCGCGTTATTGCGGGGTTTTACTATATTTTACTTTTTTCAGAGAATAACGTATACACGTCTAATGTATAGCATGAATAGGGTATCAACACTGTTTACTATCTGATATCGATCCGTCTTTGTTTTCCCACATGACAACCCTTTGAGTGAGCCACAAGTTTGATACAGCTGTACTTGTTCAGTGCTAAGTAACAGAGAGTGGTTATTTGAACTCCCTGTGATCTTGCCGCCCAAGCTCAGTCTCTACATAAGCACCCACATATGACAATCTTTGATCAACCACCGCATTGTCTGGTGCTTGCTTGTGTATGCAGTTAAAGAAGAAACAAGTCAGCTATTGTTTGCGCAATGATTGTATACAGGATTAATTGAAGTCCAGCGCACGTGTTGGCGGCTTACGTTTTTTGATGTTTATTAAATCGTGAGAATCTTTTATCAACCACCACATTGTCTGATGCTCGGTTGTGTATGCAGTTAAAGAAGAAAAACATGTCGGCTATTGTTAGCAAAGATTGTATACATAATGAATTGAAGACAAACACAGAGAAGACTTACTGGCTTTACTCATGGATCAGTAATAAGTAACATTTCCGATAATGTTTATTTTGGCATAACACTTCAAGAAATTTGTGAAATTGTTAAATTTCAGAAGCCACGCCACGATCGAATTCATACGTGATCTCTTCCCCAAAATGATAATAAACTTTTTATACACTATTTCTCATACTTAAAAAAAAATATTTTTTTTCCGTGTACGAGAAAAATACATGTACATGTATATAAAATTTCAGGAACCACGCCACAAACGTATTATACTCGAATTCATACGCAATCTCTTCCCCAAAATGATACTGTAATATACACATTTTATACACTATTTCTCGTACTTTGCAACAAAAAAAAAATGTTCATGTGCGAATGATCACGTTATATCCGAATTCACGTTATAGCGGGGTTTCACTGTACACGCCCATTGTGGTCGGCGTAACCCTAGATTTTTTTAAATAACCGATTCTGGAGAATTTCAAAAGATAATACAACTTCTACTAGTCTCTGCATTCTCTCACTTTGAAATTTTTTATATCTAGACCTCCAAATAACCTTCTTACCATTAGGGCTACAATGAAGGCTTAATTAAAAATCAGTCTCGCCCCCAAACAGGGACATTAAAACCATTGCAGTCTAGCGATTTCACACAGTACCTTTCCTTATAAATCTAATTAATTGTTATCTGCCAACTAATGTACTCTACAGAAATCGACAGAAATTTGCCCCCTGACATAAATGTATAGTCAAAATATAAATTAAGTAAAGTCAAAGACATAAAATTACTTTTTGTTCTCATACTGTCTTATCCTTCTTGATATTTTTCCTTTCTTTAACAAACCGTCTTTACCAGGTTTTTTCCTTAGGATTTTAGTAATGAATATCCTTTCAAGAGTCCTGATGGAATCATCCCAAGCAGATTTGGACAAGAAACACTTTATTTTTCTGTTAAATCTTGTTGATATTAAAACATAACTATAACGACTTTACCAAAAATTGCATCATGGGAATCATGACAAATTTCAAGATTTTATTATTGATAAGTGCAATTTAGAAAAGGAGTGCAGTACCTTAATTCTTATTATCCAAATTTTACATTAACTCAGTAGGACTTTACAAACTATCAGCAGGAATTCCATCATCTTTATACATACATTTGTAAAACTTAATTTTCTTCTTGGCATACAGAACAGCTCTGTCATTAGTCCCAACAGACTCTCTAAGATTTGCGTAAACATGTATTTGAAGGTCAGTACTCAAGGTTACATGATAATACGTATATAATTTGTTAAAACAACACAACTCCATGCAGGATTTATGGAGTGACATTAATCTTGATATACATCAACTGTAAGGAACTGATCACTATTAATGTTGGGACACAAGCAAGGTTAGATGTCAAGGTGTTCACTCTATACCTCTCAGACTTTGTTGTATTCATATTTTAAATATCCATACATCATTGATAAATACACACAAAAGTTAATTTGCAGCTCTCTATAGATGGGAAAATATTACTATATACTGGTATTTTGAGGATCTTAAATGTTTAGGGATTGGCTCTTTTTTTCTTTTATTTTTTTAAACATATTGCATATACCATGTATATGAATTTCGTAAAACTACAGATACAAAAGATACAATACAATTAAGAGATTAAGCCCATAATGGTTATGCAGAACTCGTCAGGTATATATGGACAAGTTTGAATTGACTTTGAGGGTGCCTTGTAATAGAATCTTCCAGTTGGAAGATTACGATTCATTTTTGACTTGGAGGGTTAAATGTCAGTTGAAGAGTATCTATGGGGTGAAAAGATTCACTGATGCATCAATAATGTTGCCATTTTGATACACACTTTAATACATTAGGTGGAGAATTGATACAAAACAATACTTACCATATAAATGTTACTTTCAATTTTCAACAGCCACGAATAATTATTAGGCATTTGCCTTTTTATTCTTTGCATGTGCTGATATGTATTGTACATCGTAGGTTGTGTATCGTGATATGTGTAACAGGCATATCATTTCACTCATAAGAGTCCTGTCAATTCATTTAAAAAAGTCATCTATCCATTAGCATTTGACTCCTATTGGGAACATATTGGACTAGGATTGATAATCATTAACATTGGACTTGTCCAAGGGCAAGGTTACAAGATAATCATTAACATTGGACTTGTCTAAGGGCAAGGTTACAAGACAGTCATTAACACTGGACTTGCCTAAGGGCAAAGTTACAATATATCACTAACACTGGACTTGTCTAAGGGCAAGATTACAAGATAACCATTAACACTGGACTTGTCTGAGGGCAAGTTACAAGATAATCATCAACATTGGCATACCTGCCATTCTACAACATGACATGCGAAAAACAAATTTTTTTACTACCAGACCCACCCACCCCCAACATGGTAGTGTTTAGAAAAACACGATTTTAAGTTACCTTAGTTACAAATAAAAAAAAGAGAGACCTTTCTTGACACCACGATATATCCCGTAACCTGTATACAGGGTTCTCTGGGATGCCAAAATCTGCATAATTTTTTTGTTGGCGTTGGTGAAATTTTTTTTGGATGCGATCCATTGGGGTTAGATCTTAGCAGATTAAGACACCTGTTAATTGATGGCTACTGATTATTTTGATGAAAAGACTAATTACACGTGCATGTGCTTTGACATCTCTGTTTGATGAGCATTACTCAGCACAGTTTTATTGCATCATATTAAAAATCCTTAAGCGATGTTTGGAACACTTGCATGTTATCTTATACTGTATTTAGAAAAATAGTGCTAAGATTTTGGGATTTATTTCATATATCGCAGGAATACGAACTCCCATGTTAATTGTCAAGAAATCAGCTGTTATTTGGTGTCATGTACATATATACCTTCGTTTTTACGTGATTATCATATATGTACTATTCCGATAGCAACTTTACATAATGTCTTTGGTGTCAAGCGCAGGGCTATAGATGAGCACGATTCTCACGAGACTAGCTGACAGAAATTAGTAGATACATCTAGTTTTGACAACGAAAACAGAACACCAAAGAGACTGAGATTCATGGAATGAATCATGGAATAAGACATTCCCATGGGCCAAAAAATGAGAAAGCAATTGAACATTATTAGCTTTATGCACTTGGTGTTGCAACTGTGGAAGGAATAATGTAATGGCACCCAAGGAACACTGAACTTGCAAAGTTCAAAATAATTGCATCAAGACAAAGGGCCATGGACATTTAAAACAAGAAATTGTAACAAATTTGATGAGGGTGATGGAGGAAGGTCCAGAACTTAAGGATTTTGATCCTAAACCTGCCGTGGAGAAATTTATTAAAGTTTATTTAAGAAAAAGTGAATGTACATGTAGTATTCTGTGTTGCTTAAAGATGAAATGTAAAAAAAAGGGAATGGAATATGGTCATTTGTTTCTTCTTCCAGTGTCTTGGAAAATTAATTGATTTGAAATGGGATTAAGCTGATTAAATAAATTAATATAGAAAAGAAAGTGTAATCTCTACCTTGATTCATTCTAGCTGTACACAAAATTAAAGAATGGCAAGGTAAAGGCATTGAGAATTGTTGTAGTTGTAACATCACAAACAATCACAATTATCACCCTTATCAACTGCCTTAATTTTTCATTCATTTATTATAATACTGATCAACTGCCTTAATTTTTCATTCATTTATTATAATACTGATCAACTGCCTTAATTTTTCATTCATTTATTATAATACTGATCAACTGCCTTAATTTTTCATTCATTTATTATAATACTAAATGTTTCACAATAAATGAGCATTAACAATCTGATGACAATGTATACAGGTGACACAACAATACACTCATAATGTTCTAAATTATTGCAAGTGGAAAAAAGTATCGTTATTGGGACTGCAAGTTTTATTGCTTGGACTCCAACTTTTCATGAAAGCAGTCCTGGACTGCAGCTTTCAAAATCCTGTGGAGAACCCTGTGTATAAACAGTCAACATTCATGCTTATTGCTCATAGAAAGTTATCACCTTGGGCAATTTATTTAGTTGATTGTCATAGAGGTGATGAAAGGTAAGTCAGTCAGAGATAAACATCAACCCTTTCACAGGTTACTTAACTGACTAACAATAGCTAGGATGATGTTGTATTATGAATCTTTTGTGGGAGAAAATATTAGGCTAATTTGCATCGGTAAAGTACACAAAGTGGAACTGCCTAATTCATTTAAAGCTAAGTAAATCAAAGAGGTGCGTGTTGAAGAAACAACACTTGTTAATCTTTGTTGCCTTGAATGATAATGTTTAAGCCATCTTTACTAAAGATTATTGGGTAGTTCATGATCAGTATTTGTTTGAAGTAGGATTTCACTCTATATATTGTTTCGGTAGTTGGAATAGTGTGGAAGTGTGAATAATTTATAAAGGCAAAATGTCGAAATGCAGCTGTGCATACCTGCGAACCTCCCAGACAGTGTTAGGGTTTTTTTGAGACTCAAAAAGCGTGTTTTGAGGTCCCAAAAGGGGGTCAGTGCATGCAATCCTGGTTGATGGAGTTTGACTGTATGAAGCGAAGCATTTTATTCTTTGCACATACTTTAAACAACAGACCACCATTAGTCATTTTGGAGTGTACAATATCCGTCAACATAGTAACACCACCCAGCATCGGGACAATGCATAAAATGCAGAGCTCAATCCCAAAAGTAATTTACATATTGAAACATTCTAACTAGTGTGACCATTGCATAGCTGATACTCCCTCACAGCAATGCAGATAAAAAAGATCATTTTTCTATGCTGAGAAAAATTCAGCCTGGGCTTTTTTTCAAGATAAATTTCTGGCCTCCAAATAGCTATAAATATATATATTTTGCTGTGATTTGTGGGAAAAAAAGGACTAATTAGATATATTATATTAGTTGGAGTAAAAAGAAATTATCTTGAGGTTAAAGACAAAAAGTTATCTTGGTTTGAAAGAAAATCCCACCCCCTACTTACCCAAAAATTAACTATTGTACCAACTATTTTCTGTTTGTAAGTTTATTAAATGCTTAAACAGAACAGATATTTTCTTTTCTTTTATTCAAATTTGAATTTATAGTCATTTTCTATAGGTTTATATGAATTGATAACTTAATCTCAAATGTATGATGTCACTTTTTGGAGTCACATGTACCAACAAACACCCCACCCCACCCCTTGGGACCTCAAAACACATTTCTGAGTCTGAAAAATCCTCTAGCACTGCCTGGGAGGTTGGCAGGTATGCATTGGACTTGTCTAAGGGCAAGGTTACAAGAATGCTTGGGATGTTGGCAGGTATGCATTGGACTTGTCCAAGGGCAAGGTTACAAGAATCCCATGAACATCAGTCTGCAGCCCCATACATCTGGTATGATTGATACCTGGGTAAAGTTTCACTGAAATATTTCCAGTAGTTCAAAAGCCCAGACAAGAAATCAGATAATTTTGCCTTTGGTGTTGCTATGACTATAACCTTCAACCTTCTAGTAATGATGTATGACAAGACAGTTTTATCATACTATCTCCACTTATTTCAAAATATAAGGCTTGGACATTACCAGGTCAGAATTTATCACTTGGCCTTGCTATGAACTTGACCTTTGAGTCAGATGTTCTTGTAGCCTCTTGGTCCCAGCTTAATCTCTAAAGCTGGCATGTGCAAGGATTGGAGATTTTCACCAGATTCTCTGGATTCTTCCCCCAAAGACCTTCACATCAGCATATGTACCATCAAGAGCACATCAGATACATTTTGTCATAGCTTGTCCTAGTAATACTGGTCTTTAAAATGGGCAACAAGTACATCTTGTCATAGCTTGTCCTAGTAATACTAGTCTTTAAAATGGGCAACAGGTACATCTTGTTAGAGCTTGTCCTAGTAATACTAGTCTTTAAAATGGGCAACAGGTACATCTTGTCATAGCTTGTCCTAGTAATACTAGTCTTTAAAATGGGCAACAGGTACATCTTGTCATAGCTTGTCCTAGTAATACTGGTCTTTAAAATGGGCAACAGGTACATCTTGTCATAGCTTGTCCTAGTAATACTAGTCTTTAAAATGGGCAACAGGTACATCTTGTCATAGCTTGTCCTAGTAATACTAGTCTTTAAAATGGGCAACAGGTACATCTTGTTAGAGCTTGTCCTAGTAATACTGGTCTTTAGAATGGGCAACAGGTACATCTTGTTAGAGCTTGTCCTAGTAATACTAGTCTTTAAAATGGGCAACAGGTACATCTTGTTAGAGTTTGTCTTAGTAATACTGGTCTTTAGAATGGGCAATTTGTTTTAAAGCTCATTAGAAATGGAACTCGCACCATTCGAGAGGGAATAGCTCAATTGGAACAAGTTTTACTTATTCCTAAAGAAAAAAATGTTTGAAATTTTTTTCTAAAGTCAGGCTTTTTAAAAGTCACATGAACTGTTGCTTTCAAAGTTCTTTTGATTCTTTTCCAGGGAAGAAATTGTTGACATGAGAAAAGGAGACCAACATATTATGAGATATCGTCCCGTTGCCCCTCTTGTGGCCTCAGGTGTGGTGTCCTTGATCTAGAACAAGGCCATGCTCAAAGAATAAACATGATAAAGATGTGCACATGTTGAAAGTCATGGATGTGAAAATATACATGTTATTTAAGCAGTGAGTGAGTAGAGAAGTGCACATTAATAATTTGTTTTGGGATGTAGATGTTAAGAATAAAAAAACCATTTGGATAAAGCACTAGTTGTTCCTTGTGATACAAATGAGTTAAAAAATGATATAAAAAATGTAACTTCTTTTTTAAGTTAAACCTGCAATGAATATGGCATAGGCATATAACATTAGGCTTGTCTATCTGTGCCAACATTATTGACATATATATATATATATATATATATATATATATATATATATATATATATATATATATATATATATATATATATATATATATATATATATATATATATATATATATGTAATATACATACTAAAGTCAAGAAATTGTGTACATCTTTCTTTGGACTCAGTTGAAACTTGGCAGGTATTATTGACATGAGATCAGTCTGCCCATATTATTCTGTCATCAAGTTTTGAAGCATGTTTTTTTAAAATCAAACTTATTCCCCTTTTTGTCATTAAATTTATATATTATATATGATAATTCTTGTGTGTGCCACTTAGGCCCCACATCTTTTGATGAATTATCCTGGAACATGGCAGACGTTATTGACATGAGCTCAACCTGTGCATATAATTGTATCATTGTGCTCTGATGCATTTTTCCAGAGTTATGCTATTTTTTTGGTGTGAAATATATATAATTCTTGTGTGTGTAACTATGCCTACAGCTTTTGATGAATTGCCCAGAAAACTGGCAGACATCATTTACATGAGGTCAAACTTGTGTGGTTTTGTCATCATGCTGTGATGAATCCCCCCCCCCCCCCAAGTTATGCCCCCTTTTTGGTGCTAAATGTACAGTATATACTATATATCAGAATTCTTATATGGACAAATAGTACCACAACTTGTTAGGACATTATTGACATCAGGTGTACATGTTGTGTCATCACACTGATGACTTAGGGGAGGAGATATACCCCTGTCTCTTTTTTTAAAATCCATTTTAATTGTTGTTTTACATGTTCATACATGCATAAATGTATACATCCTGCAAGAGTTAAATCCATTTTAACTGTTGTTTTACATGTTCATACATGCATAAATGTATACGTCCTGCAAGAGTTAAATCCTCTACTGCTTGCACCACTTGTTCAGGGGAGATGGGGGATCTGTCTTTATTCTCTTTTTTTTTATGCAATTGCACAAACAGCTTGCATGATACATTATTCTGTGTTGTTGGAATAAAGTTTAGAAGAAGGAAGATAAACATAATGGAAATGTTAGAGAGTACTATCATTATAGTCTTACAACATAAAGCTTTTAACATCATGGATGGAAGGCATTTTGTCTACTGATAATGCCCTGGCGATTATGGTATTTTGTCTGTTGAATATGCCTGTGTACCAGTATGCCTAACATCACTCAATTCATCTTACACTATTTAAGATACTTTACACCTGGGGGTGGGGGTAGGTCTCTAGATGTGCACAATGTTGAGTTGTCAGTCTGGGAACTGGTATCAATGACATGCAGGTGTGTTTATCACTTGGTGGTTCTATAATGGGGAGATAATCAACAGCACAAAATTGTGATACTTGCTACAAAACAGAACTGCTTTATAAGTATTTTGAAAATGATAGCATTTGTTTAAGTGAATTGGTTTGAAATCATCTAAATATTGGCAGGGACACATATTTCTATATTTCTAATTTGGTAGTCATTGCACAGTGCTATATTTAAGTGAACTTTGTATGACTTGAATGCCTAAGCAATCCAAAATGAATAACATGTACATTTGTTCATTAATATTTGTCAACTATATAATTGAATCACCTATGTGTACTTGTGGTTAGGTACCTGAAAGTGCATACCATTATTTTGTAGAGTGTAATCAGTATGTGGTCTGTCACAAGAAATATTGTTTCAAACCATCAATCAGTTGTCATTTCCAATATCAGTTGATTTACTTCATTATGGTTCTTCATTTATTTCATATAATGGATGTTGTATTTAAATCTGTAGGATTTTATCAAAGTATCAGGACAATTTTTATAATATGAATTTTAAGATGTTGTTTTTAGCTCACCTCTACAAAGTAGAGGCAAGCTATTGTACTGTCCCTAGTGTCGACATTCGCACAGATAAAAGCATATACATAATGTACACCCTGATTGAATGTCAACCATTCTTTCTTCCTAGGTCCTAGGCAAAAGTTCTGAAAGGGTTTCATTGCACCTACCGCCAGGGGTAGTGGGTTGTGGGGGCTAAATTGGCACAAACATGTACATAGTCATTCTCTTGGCTAAGGTTTTGCTCAGGTTTTTTGCACACTGTATAAATACATGTACTGTTATAGCTGGAATCATGAAACCTGATGAGTACTACATCATCATCACAAATGTCAGTCACTGTGGCTTATATTTCACTCTTCACTGACTTTCATTTACGTTAATTTTGTAGTTTACGTTTATTTTTCCAGCTCTGCTCATGAAAGAATCATCAAACTATATGATTGCATGTATCTCTGTTAGTACCACACCCTTACCACAAAGGTAGGTCACTGTGACCTACATTTCACTTTTTACTGGCTTGGGTCGGGTTTTTTTTGCATTTAGCTCATGACCAACTAAGTTTTTTGCACCCTGTATATAAACTGTTATACCTAGATTCATGACAGTTAGTGAAGGTATGCATCTTGATGAGTACTACTCTGTCATCACAAAAGTTGATCACTGTGACCTATATTTCATGTTTCACTGACTTTGATTACATTTTGTTTTTAGTATGTTTCTCAATTCTCTGTTTATGCTAGAATTATAAAATTAGATGATTATATGCATCTCTGTTAGTACCATACCCTTACCACAAAAGAATGTCACTGTGATATACATTTCCCATTTTACTGACTTTAGTTAAGTTTTGCATTTAGCTCATGACCAAATATGTTTTAGCACCCTGTATATATACTGCTGTTCCAGATTCATGAAAGTTGGCAAAGGAATGCATCATAATGAGTACTACACTCTCATCACAAAGGTAGGTCACTGTGACCCATATTTCAAGCTTCACTGAGTTTGGTTTAATGTTGTGTTTTAAGTTTATTTCTCAAGCTCTGTTCATGCTTGAATCATCAAATAGATGATTGTATGCATCTCTATTAGTACCACACCCATGTCACTGAAGAATATCACTGTGACCTACATTTCATATTTTACTGGCTGAGGTTAAGTTTTTGCATTTAGCTCATGACCAAATATGATTTTAGCACCCTTTAGATATATACTGTTATGATTCATGAAAGCTGGTGCGGAGATGCATTTTGATGAGTACTACACCCTCATCACAGACGTTGGTCACTGTGATCTGTATTTTATGCTTTACTGACTTTTTGGTAAAATTTTGTGTTTTAAGTTTATTTCTCAAACTCTGTTCATGCTAGAATCATCAAACTAGATGATTGTACGCATCTCTGTTAGTACCAACCCATACCATAAAATAATGTCATTGTGCCCTACATTACACATTTTACTGGCTTGGGTTAAGTTTTTATGTTTAGTTCATGACTAGATAGGTTTTAGCACAATGTATGTTTATACTTCTATACCTAGATTCATGAAAGTTGGCGAGGGGATGCATACACCCTCATGTGATCTGTATTTCATGCTTTACTGAATTTGGTAAAAATGTGTGGTTTAAGTTTATTTTTTCAAGCTCTCTTTATGCTAGAATCATCAAACTGGATGATCTCTCTTAGTACCACGTCCTTATCACAAAAGAATGTCACTGTGACCTGCATTTCACATTTTACTGGCTTAGCTTATGTTTTGGGGTTTATCTCCAAAACAAATGGGTTTTTTTAGCACCCTTTATACATACTGTGATAGCAAGATTAATGAAATTTGGTGACAAGATGTATCTTGATGAGTACTACACCCTCATCACAAAAGTAGGTCTCTTTGACCCATATGTCTTGCTTTGCTGCCTTGGTCTTAGTCACAAGCACTGTTTATACAAGAATCATCAAACTAGGTGTTGTATGCATCCCTATTAGTACCACACCCTTACAACAAAAGAATGTCATTTTGTGACCTACATTTAACATTTTACTGACTTATGTTAAGTTTTTGCATTTTGTTCATGACCACATTCATATTTTATATATATGGAATCATGAAAGATGGCAAGAGGATGCATCTTGATGAGTACTACACCCTCATTTTAAAAAGTAGGTCACTGTGACCCATATTTCACATTCACTGACTTTGTTTCAGTTTGACGTTTTTATGCTGTGATCATTAAACTTGGTGATTGTATACATCTCTCGCAAAAACCACATTCATACCGAAAAAGGTCAAAGTGACCTATTTTAATATTTCACAGGCTTAGATTAAGTTGTTACATTTTAGCTCATGATCACATAGGTTTTTGGCATGCACTGTACATACTATCCTGCATAGAAACATGAAATTTGGGGATGCATCTTTATGAGCACTACTCCCTCATATCAATAGTAGGTCAATATCGAACATGTTTTATGCTTCACAAACTTGGGTAAAATTGTTATGCTTGATGTTCATTTCTCAGGCACTGTTCACACTAGAATTGTGAAGTTGATGATGATATGCATCTACTACCATACTTTACAACAAAAGAGGCTCATCGTGACCTATATTTCATCTTGTACTGGCTTTGATTAAGTTTTTGCCTTTGGCTCATGACCACACAAATGTTTGGCATGTTATATGCATACTACCCTTCCTAGAATCATGAAACTTGGTGAGTGGATGCATCTTGATAAGTTCTACGTCCTTTTTGCCAAAAAAAGTCTCTGTGGCCTATATTTTATGCTCATTGACTTTGTTCAGATTTTGTGTTAAAAGTTCATTTCTTGGGTGCTGTTTGTGTTCCAGTTGTGAAACTTGGTAATTGGATGCATCTGTTACTACAATGCCCTTAAAACCAAAGAAGGTCATGGTGACCTACATTTTGTTTTACCAATAGGAATTAAGTATTTGTGTTTATGATCACATTGATTTATCCATGTTAGACCTATATTCATTCCTACCCTACTATTAATGATTATACATTGTATATTGTGATATATTACCCTCAGCAGGATAACATGTATTTTACATATGAATGAGTATATGAATTAGGTGAGTTGACCGCATGCTTTTCATGTAGGGCCTCATCTGTGGTTAATCAAGGTAATTATTGATGCATTAATTATGTACTGTTGGCTGTCACTCCAAGGTTACTCAAAGTCTGGTACTTTTACCCAGTAATATCTGGCTTCTAGGGGTGGACATTGATAATGGCTTCGCATGCAGATTTTAAGAACAATGATTTTTAAAAAATGAATACAAAAATAATATTAATCTATCTTTTTCTTATTACCTCTACTTTGATCCAATAGAAAAAATTTTTTGTTTTATTCTTTTATGTCTTTTATGCTCTGTCACAGTAGGTAGGTAGGTGAGTGGGTGGGTAGGTGGTTTCACAATATGTCAACACACAACTGGCCATGTAGTGCCAATTAAAAGTTCAAATTAAAACATTTTAAATGATTAAAAGTTCAGATGTGAAGATAAAAGATTGTAAAACAAATCTTTAGTTAGAAAAGAGACCAAGATCATTTTAGTCTGAATTTATTTTGTGCATGATAATGTTTACAGCAGTTAATGGAGACTAGTGAAAGTAGAGGTGAACTATGTAATCGTTGATTACAATCTGGTTATGTATTACTGTATACTAATTGCATCTTCACTCATGATCCTCCCTCTTTCTCTTTGATATTAATTTCAGTTATTATTGTAAGGATGAGATTTAATCAAATTGGCAGAACTTGTAGCCCTACCCCAGTGCTTCATCAGAAAGGCAATAAAATATGTACAAACTTTGAACTACTTGGATTCACACATTTTTTTTAAAATTTACATTTAAGTACAGTTGATTTGAAGTTTAAGATACATGTGACACATACAACCGATGTTTACAAGACACTATTGTTATGACAACAGTTAGGTCTTTTGTGCTTATGAAACCCATTATATCATAAGAATACAGTGCATGTAAAAGTATGTGCTTTATTCAGTTTCAAAGAAAGTTAGTCTAGTTCAACAAAAGCAAAACATTAATTTTTAAAATGTAGCAAACAAGATCAGTAAATCTTTAACTTGATTTTTCTTTAAAAGTACTGTATTCCACATAATACCCACACATGCCTTTATACCCACAGATTCCTTTATAAGGGTACATTCCTCGTTTTGTCAAAACCTGCATACAAACTATCAGTTTCTATGCACACATATTTTGATCCTAGCATGCCTTGTGATAGGGCAGCACCTGCTAAAATCCGTTTGGAACATCACAATTTTCTTAAAACATACTGCCACGCAAGCCTGTCTCATACCACCACACAAGCCTGTTGTCTCGCTACCACTTAACTTTGTGGGTTAAATCGGTCACAAAAATAGATCTTGCATGTGTTTTATTTGGCACGACAATATTGTGAGGGATAATTAACCTCTAAAGTGGAGAGCTCTCAACATAGACAAAGGGAGCTAACTCTTCAAGTATATCAAGACGTGCTGGAACATTATGCACTTATTATAATGATCTTTACCTTGAACAAATTTTTCCAAATGATAATTATGTAAGTGCGGTGTGGTTATTACATTAAAAACAGTACACTGTATGTAACTAATAAGTCAAGTTTTTACCAGTGGCCTGTGGGCAAACATGGCAGTTTAACTATTGATACAACATGAATATCGATAATTCAAACGGCTCTTTCAAGTAATTATATTTTTAGCTCGCCTAGCTGTTAGGCCGAGTGAGTTTATGGTATGGTCTTCATCTATCGTTGTCTGTTCACAAATGTTATTTGCAAATTTGCACATGATTTTACAGGGAACACTCTGGGATCAAGGTCTTTCAGATTTATTCAATTGATGCCAATCCATCATCCAACATGGCCACTAAAATTAGAAAAAAAACTTTAAACAACTTCTTTTCAAAAAGCATATAACAGAATCGGAACTAATTCTACAGAAATCATTCTGGCATGATGATCTTTCAGATTTGTTCAAATGATGCTTATCTGTCATTCAATGAGGCTGCCTTACTAAAAATAGAAAACCTTTAAACAGCTTTTCAAATACTGCCTAACATAACTTCACTAAAATTGAAGAAGAAAAAAAATTCTGGCATGATTATCTTTCAATTTGTTCAGATTATGCCGATCCACCATTAAATATTGCCACTGTTACTTAAACTAGAAAAAAACTTGAAACCACTTCTCAAAAACCACTTAACAGAATTTTACCCTATTTAACAGAAATTATCCAAGCATGAAGATCTTTCAAATTTGTTAAAATAATGCCAATCTACCATAAATATGGCCATTGTTACTAAAATTATAAGTCTTTATACCACTTATCTAAATCATTTTAGCATTTCATTTTTTATTTTCATATTTGTTAAAATAATGCAGATCCAGTATCAAATATGGCCACCATTACTAAAAATAGAAAAACCTTTAGATGGCTTCTTAAAACTGCTTAACAGAATTTGACCAAATTTTATTGGTAGCACCAATTCAAGTTTTCAAGTTTGAACAAATAATGTCGATCGGCTTTCAAATATGGCTGTCATTGCTAAACAGAAATAACTTTAAATGACTTCTCAAAAACTGCTGAGCAGAATTTGAACAAATTTGATCAAAAGCATCCTGGCATGAAGGGAATTTATTTTGTATAAATGATGCTAATTCGTCATCAAACATGACCACTATTACTAAAAATAGAAAAAACTTTCAATGACTTTCTCAAAAAACGCTTAACAGAATTTGACAGAAAGCATCCCAGCATGAAGGGCTTTCAAATTTATATAAATCCACCATCATATGTTAGTAAAAATAGAAAATCCTTAATATGACTTTTTCTCAAAACGTTTCAAAAGAATTTGACAGAATGAACCTTGCATAATGGGCTTTAAAATTTGCACATGTAATGCCAATCCATCATCAGATATGGCCACCATTACTAAAACGAAGAAAAACATTTAAACAACTTTATCTCAAAAAGCTGCTTAACTGAATTTTACCAGCTTTGGCAGGAAACATCCGAACGTAAAGGCATTTCCAGGGCAGAATAAATCCCATAGCCCCATGTATGAGCCGAGTATGGTTGAGCTTCGTAAAAATTTCCATGTGGTTTGTCAAGGGCAAGTCAGATTTTGTTTATGTGAAAATCGGGGCAACTGCACATTTCTGACTCTGGGTTCACAGCTAGCATTTAGAATAATCTTGCCAAGATAAATCAGTTGCTTTGACAACTAAATGACTGTAAATAGAAGTTGTCATCAGGCCTATCTAGTGTCGCTAGCACTCAAAAGGACGCGTGTCAACATGTGTCGGAGAAATCAAGATTTGTCCTACTATAGTCCCAGTGTTGCACACTTAGTGCTAACGCTATATTGCCTATTTCTCTGCCTCAGAGAGGTCACTTGACTCTACAGAGAGGCTGGCCCTGATATTTAAATATAAAGCACTGGTTCTGACAAGGAGTGGACTCCAGCTCTTGCCTGTGATAATTAATACTAAATTAGAATTTTGAAAAGCTATAGAAACTGATGAAAATACTAAAGATGAAATCATGAAAGTACCTTGTTGGCTGTAAAATATACATTATAGTCACATTTTTGGTAGATGATAATGGCTGTACAATAGTAGTTATATGAGTCGATTGGGGTACAAGGTGCAATTAGCATTTCACCATAGGTTTACAGTGGGAGCCCCTTGGGGGGCAAGGGGATATCCTATGTTAAAATTGTCCATAGGTTTAACATGGGGATGGTAATATGGGGACAAAAGTGTTTATAGGGACAAGAATATTTATGGGGACAAGGGAAAATGTAATGCTACAATCCAGCAACTGCTTTTTGATTACTATCCAGCACACACTTTATGATTACAATCCAACACACCACATATACTGTCCAGCAGCCACTTTTTGATTACAATCCAAACACACACCACTACTATGCAACGGAAAGGATAGGAATGTTTATACACACACACACACACACTATACTTACATACATACAAGCATACTATCACACACAAGGGTAGGTAGTGTTTATAGACGCACTACTCTTCCCTCACACACATACAAACATACTATACTATCACACAGAAGAGAGAAGTGTTTGTAAGTTTTAGTTGTAAACAACATAGACATACACAAAACATACAAACGAACATGAAACACAATTGTTTTGGCAAAATGATCAGTGTTTCTCTTTTCTAGAGATCTGGGTGGCCCTGAAAAGTGCTGTTGGGTTTTGCCACTCCTCTCAACAGTGGTCACACGTCCTGGGTTGGGCATCACAGGCCACACCTCTTTGCCCCCAGTTGTTTCCATTTTTCCTCCAAGATGTCTTGGTGGAGACCACGAGCCTAAAACTAGGCTCGTTGGTGTCCTTCCCCCAGTCTTCCTTCTCCTCCTCAGGGATCCAGTCTGGATGGCCCATCTGGCAAAATTTCTCCTGGATCTTCATCCAGATCAGGTTCAGGCACTGGAATTGCCTCTCCTGCTTCTTGAGCCTCATTTCCTCCACCCATGTCCTCTTGATCTTCTCCATCTCTTCATGCATTACCTTTCTGACAAACTCTTTGGCTATTTTCAGAGAGGTGATTTCCCTCTTCAAGTGCCACTTTTGGGGGTAGCACTCCATCTCCACCCAACCCAGTAGGTGCTGTACTCGTCCCATCAAGCTGATGGCCTCCATTAATGTGCCCACTTTACAATGGTCTGCCGTTTTTCTTGTGCACAAAATCGACGATGAATGGCATGACCGGTGAACATGCCGCTTTATATGCTTTAAGCATCCCTCTCACAGAATACAAATGGAACAGAAATTGTGCAGACCTAAAAGAAACTATTCTTCTGATTTTTTACATAAGTTTACAGAAGGGTAAAAGAGTGTTTATAAACACACCACACAAACACTATACCCAACACATTTTATAAGAGAAGGGGTTTTAAGTTTTAGGTTGTTTTTTTTTTAAAAAGACAAAGACATACACAAGATATAAAAACACAAAAGAATTGGCAATTGACTCCTATTTCTTTTCAAAAGATGTGAGCGGCCCTGAGCATTTTCTTGATGAGTGGTTCTAGGTTTCAACATCTAGCAGAACGGCCATGTTTCACCATTGGCTTCACCACAGCTCAGGGATGCTTTTTTGTGAAGGAGAATGAGAAGTCCTCGGTTCCCATCTTATATGCCACATCTTCTCCCTCATGTTGTTGTCGCTGCTGCTGCTTCCATGTTAGAAAGGTTTGATACCTTTCGTGTTCCTCCCTATCTTTCTTCTCCCATTCTTCCCTTTCCTCGATGATTTCCTCTTTAATGACGTCTTCTAAGAGGTCTTGAGCCATCTTGAGAAAAATGTGACCGTTTTTGTCCATTTCTTCTCAATGAGGCAGTGTCTGACCCTGTGCGTGTGCACCAGGGCTTCGCTCAGTTTTACCATTCTACTCGTTTTAGACGAGTCAGCTATGGGTGGAAAGACTTTTGAACGCACCACTTTATATGGGAAAAGCACAGACGTGGAGAAAAACATCCCTCCAAGTTGGTATGCAGAAATAAAGGAAAACATGACCAAGATCGACAGAGAGAAGGTGAAAGAGCAAGTTAATACAATTTGTTTTCAATAAAAAACAAGACAACACCATTTTTTTCTTCAAAATCAACATTTTTAATAAGAAGAAGCTTCTCTAAGACAAACAGGAATACAAACAAATAAACCTTTTTAAACATGAATGTATTTACAAGGTTGATAACATAGTGGAGTCAGACTTGACAATGATCTAAGACACATTCATTTTATTATCGATGCATTTCTGAGCAAAAGAAAAGAGATAGCCATAATGTTCACAAAACCATCTTTCTATTTTATCATCATTTCTAGAGTACTCGCGATCAAAACAAGTCACTAAATGTTCTAAGAGAAATCCAAGACTGCGTTGATGTAGAAAATACACACAATATTGTCCACACACCATGGAATCTGATCCTTGTAATCTCAAATTATTGAATTGAGTAGATACAGCATTTTTCTAATAAAGTCAATGATGTCGTCTTCCAGAAGAGGTAATCCATACGATTCAAGATATTCCACGTTGTGATCGTTGGGAAAGTAGACACCTACCCAATGGGTTCCTTGACGATGCCGGTCATCAGTGTTGATGCAATAGGCTTGAACGTCTTTAGATTTTCGATGTAAAACGTTCATCTTTAACACACTACTGGATTCCAAGAAGCTGTGGATGAACTGTGGGTCAGAAGGCAATGAAGTTCCCAGGCATCCATTTATTGATTTTTCTTCACAGGTATTGATAAGTCGTCAATTCACACCTGACTTTTTCCTTGAAAGGTTCTGTCAAGAGAGTTGATGAACAACAGGTAGTCTCTATAATCTGTTGCAAGAGAGCTTCGATGTGTTTCATCTCCAGAGAAGTCAATGTAGGTAAGGAATGGTCACGCAAGTCTTTATACCACTTTGTCAAAATTCTTCTCTTCTGATATAAGAATCCATGCCTCTTCCAGATAATCTTCAAACTTTTCTTCTGAACTCGTCATCGAACATTTGTTGTGTTGTTTTAGACTATGAAGATTGATTTGACATCCACAACAATGTTCTCTAGTCAGGTTGGTGATTCTTTCATCCAGGTCGGTAGCAAAACAGGAGACTAAATGTTGTTCTTGTTCTGACCATCTTGACATCATGACTGTATGTTAGTCTTCTTGTTCTAAATTTTTTAAAAAAAAGACCTCATCGCCTATCTCCACAGATTCTTCGTGTTCTGTAATTTCCTTTCTAATAGTCTAGGATCACTTCTCTCAGACTGTTGATTTCCAGAGTATTGTCAAATTCTGCATGACGTTCACTGTGTTTGCCAGAAGTACTGCAAACAGAAGTTCCACGCGAAGTTGGCCCGATTTTATAGGGTGGAAATGTCCTTCGTCGCTGCCTTGGTCTGGAATTAAATCAGATCCCACAAAGTATATCCTCCTGCATAATCGTCATACGAAATCCCGCGGATGCTTTGGTACCTAACTGTCCTGTGGCTTCAAACAGTGTCAAGTAAGATCTCGAGTAATTTTTCTGGGCAAAGTTGGGTTCAAAGGGTCTGGTACAACAACATCTGGCCATCTCGGGTGACTTCTATCTTGGACACATTGAAGTGTTGGAACTCGAAAGGATTTTGATTGATGACTCCGTTGAGTACTGCATTGCTGACGATGCCAATGAGCAAATTTTTTGGTAGCTGTCCTTGGAAAATATGATCTCCGATTTTGGATTGCAGTCCAGAGGCAATGGTGAAGGTTTTAACTTCCACTCGTCTTAGTGGATATTTGACTGTCGTTTTGCTCAGAGTTTGACTGATGTCATTTCCCGCTTTAGATAAGACTTCCACACGGTGCAAGTTAAGTCTGGCTTCTTCGATGATTGTTTTGTACTCGTTAGCATTAGCCATCAAGTGCAACATGGTACTACTTCGATTCAGTCTCAGGCGTACATCCACTCCATTTAACAGATACTTGTCTTGCAACTACATGTCCAAATGCAAACGATCCCTCATTTCTAAACTACGTCTTTGTTTAATTTTCTTTCGACGGTCGTTAAATCCAACATTTTCAGCTTCAGTCAACTCGGTGTCGTTGAAGACATCAAATGTGTCAGATTTCCATACCACAGAAGCATCCAGTATACATGCCAACCATTACGCATTTGACGTTATCATTACGCTTTGTTTCACCTAATTGCGTGTATATGGATTACACTTTTTTTTGGTACATTAAAAAAAAATAAAAAATAAAGCAATAAAAAGTTGTGCTTGTCATTTTTATTATCATCTCTTTAATCCCACACATCATATAAATTTGAGAATATTCTAAAAAGACGACTGCTGTGTAGGAATAGCGGGGAGTATATTTGTCCATCGTAAACCTTCATGAACTTTCCATTTTGTTATTTTTATAGCAGCTGTATATGACACATTTCCAAGAAAACAGACGTATTTCTTCAATTTGAAAACTTGTGTTTCAGATTCAATATATCAATAAAGCGAATTAGGTAGCCAACCAGTCTATACTTTGAACAAAATGGCGCCAAATGTTAAGCAAAACAGGCTTTATCGATGTGATTCATGGATGTTATATGACTGAAAAATGTTAGAGAGGGATCTTTTTAAACTTTAAAACATGTCGGATCAGAAAAAGGACAAATCAATAGTACTTTACAAATTTAAAAAGAAGAATATGAGAGTAATGTAAATACAACACTCCGGTTGAGCAAATGGTCATGCTCGTTGCATATGTGTGTTCTTGGCTACTTTTCTGTACGTCAAGAGATTTTACAGGTAAGCTCGGTAAAGGTAAGTATCCATGCTGCTGCTCACTAGTTTCTTATTTAAGTAAATCCACTTTGCTTAACCACGAATGTATGAAATTGTTGACGGGAGCCACTCGGGTATCTTCCCCTGCATTGCCGTTGTCCACTTTGAGAACTTTGATTTTCAGGCAGAGGAGACTGATTTAGATCGATGTAATCTTCAGTTTGTCCTTTGATTTCAAATTCGATAGGGGCTGAGGTAGTCAGGGACGACACAGGATGAAATTATACCCATTGCGATTGTTGCATCGTCGTCATCGTGGTGGCATGGCAAACAGGTCGAGTTCTGACTTGGAACATTTCCAAGAATCTCAGTGCATCATTTTTTCCTTCTTTTTCAGTTAGTAATCAAAAACGTCCAATTCTCTAACAGATGTTCTTATTCTTTTTCTGCTCGTGTCTATAAGGTCTGAAAAGTTTTCAACGTCTCTTTCTGCCTTGTCCTTGCTGTGGGGTTGAGGAGGAATTAATGACGTCGCCAAAAGTGTGAAGTGAATTTATTGGGGTGTCTTGGCGACCCAAAATGTCTTTTCCAGTTTGAAGCAACACGTTTTCCCTGCTTTCATGAAGGCTTCTTGAGGATTTTGTTGGTCAATGAGTACATTTTGGAGAAATTCTTTTCCTTGCGTCAAAGCTGCATCTTATAAAGCATGCAATCCTCGAGTGACCATAGGTTTCAAGATATGTTCTACCGTACGAAAAGCTGATTTCAACATATCTCCTAAACCATGTCCTCGTTGTTGAGTGACTCCTTGATATACAGGATATTTCTGTTTTTACAATTCACTGGAGAATCGTTTTCGAAAACGTAGTTTCACGGTGACTTTTCCTTTTGGGAATATAATATTTTGTCCCAGATCTCCGTTTATACAAATATTGACACCGTCAAAATACGATTTACTGACGGGAAGATAATGACGATGTACAAATTCTCGGTGAATGTGATATGTGTTTCCTCTTTCATCGTGAGCGGCTATGGCAGAATCCACTTTGAAAGGAATGACTCAGCAACGGAGCAGCTTTGTTTCCTACGACTTTAACTCGATGACATCAGAATACACAAACATCAAATTCAGTCCTTTGTTCAGTTTGATTGGGAAGCGAAAATACTTGTAGATTCGATTGTTGTTGTGAATGTCTTTTGAATGCAGTGCTATGTTTGTGTTTCCACCCAGAATAGCAAAGAAACTGGGAGAAAATCTGATAGACAGCGTTTTGCCGTCGGAAAAATACATTTTAAGACGTTGAGTGATTTTATGGTACTTGATCGGTACACTTCAGTCTTCTCTAGTGCTTTGCCAAACTGATCGTTGAAAATTGCTGAAATAATTTCAACGAGATTTCCCTCTAAAATTAAACCAACATGCTCCAAACAGACAGACTCCTCATGTGAAACGTATGTCGTCATAAGGCATTTCAGTTCGAGCGCAGCCCGTCGCCTCATGCTATACTGTTAAAAACAACAACACCTTTCAACATGGCGGCCTTGTGTTAATTTCCCATTTGTCCCCATAAACTTTCGACCCTTTGTCCCTATAAACTTTCGACCATTAATTTTCACATGTTAATTTCCCGTTTGTCCCTATAAACTTTCGACCCTATTTAACACAGGACTCCTCTACAGCATTTCATTGTAGGGCAAATCACACTCGCATTTCTCTTCCAAACACACGCTACACTGTTACACAGACAGACCCGAATGACGTCATACGGTAGTTTCGTTCGAGTGCAGACTGTCACCCCATACTACAATGTTACAAAAAATACCTTTCAATACGGCGCCTAAGTTAAATTCCCTTATGACCCGTAAATTTGTGACCCTATTTAATACAGGACTGCCCTTATGCCTCTATGGTGCCGTCCTCTACTACTTATATTTTGCAATTCGTTTATTGCACTTTCAGAAGCTGATATTTCATTTTCCCTGTTTTAATAACTGCTATAGTTAGCGCACTTTGGACTAGTTCAGGCTCATTTTTCGAGCACATGGGAGCAGCCATTTTGAACAGCTGTCTGCTTTAGATAGTGCATGATTTCCATAGTTACTGCATGTAAAGAAATGTTAGTCACCGTGCATGAAAGTAGCATAGAGGTATGCCAACATTTTATCATGTGCATGTTGCAAATGCAAACAACTTCGCCTTATACCTGTCCATCTATCAGAAGTAGGTAATAACTGTAGAGCGGAACCAAATAGGAAAAAGCAAGCATCTTCTAGACTTAGTCCTATCAGAATCGATCCACGCTCCTCACAGTTCATACTTCCAGAATATATCGCTGCTGTAAGGATGTTTTGACCCCAGGTCATCTCAACTTTAGTACAAAATCTTCGCGCATTAATACACGAGCATATTGACTGGATACTACTTTGTGTCATTTATCACCGATTGAAATTCAATGAAAAACTTTGTGTAAACAACCAGACAATGTAAGGCAATTCAGTGGCGCTTTTTTATGACCTTATCGGTACATTGTGAAGTCTGCTGCGTGCTACCTTGTAACGTCGTCAGCCCTGTGCTCCATCTCTGCAAGTAAAGAATTTCTGACGTTTTCAAATCTTTACATTCTGCATTAAAGTCAGTGTAGAAAAAAAGAGCAGAAAATGCAGTCTGAATTGAGTGTGATGCAGTTATCAAAGCCTAGGTTTTCTCCAGGTGGTATTTTGCCGCCATATTTATATCGTTGTGGCAGTGGTGTTGTCCTGCCAAAAGGGAAGTAACCCACTGTGAGGAGTGGAGTAAGGTATTGACCGGAAAAGGATAATCATAATTAAGGTTACGCTCTACAGGTTTGATTTTTAAAGAAAAAAAAAGTTTCCGTGATTTTCACGCTGGTAATCCTCATTATTAAAAAAAAGACCTTGTATATCTTAAGTATTATTAAAAGAGCTTTTAATTCCCTTTATTTTGGTGTATGATTGGTGGGTGTAATTTGGGTAGGAAAACATACAGCTTGGCCTTACTTCAGGTCCATATCTCTCAAAAGACTGCTAGCTCCGTTCAGACAATTGCATTGCTACACTTTATTGCATTAGTGGTTTCTATTGTACGGCAGTTGCAATCACTAGTGAGTTTATTACAATAATGGCAACTACAATATCAGCACATGAGACCACAATTGTAATAATATTGCAATAGTTGTTCCATCCTCTGTCCACTGTGGTTTCAACTATTGTAGTAATGTTTAGCAATGAAATTTTCGATATAAAAAAAAAAACGAGATGACATGCCTGTATTTTTCAAAAGAGCTGAACATACAATGTTTATTTTATCAGTTAATTACAAAATCATTAGTGGTTATTACAACTGGAGTACATCATCAGCTTCTATTGCAAAAAGGCACTTTAGAATAAAATCTGTTCATACAGTTTTTGAAGTAAAATTCATGTAATGCGATGATGAAATGTCAAAACCTCTCAAAGCAACTGCGCATGCATTGTCATGCTTTTTACCTGGTCAGCTTATGACATTTTTGGTCATTGCAATAGGATCACATCTGGAACCACTAATGTAATAAACCACTATTGCATTGCAATTTTGATCCAACTGCTGTTCGATGAAAACCACTAACTGATCAGTTAACTGTCCTCTGCCTTCTCGCAACAAACGGGAACATGGTATTCGCGTTTTCCTACCTCTGTCGTTCGGTCCGTATGTCGCACTTTCGTTTCCGCTTTCTAACTTTAGAGCTATTTGAGGATAAAGGGTTGAAACTTTGGGTGCTTCTAAATCATTACATTATATGTGACGCGTTTCGCATTTGGGGTCCTATCTTTAAAGTGAAGGTCGCAGGCCAATATGTTAATTTTTCCCTTACACTTTTCTTTCGGGCCCAAAACTTTTAAGCCCTTTGAGATAAATGGATAACTCTAAGTAAAACCTTTTGAGACAAGTTAACTAAATTTGTTATACTTATGTAACTTCACTATATGGTATGTTGCATATCACATACCTCTCTTTCTTTCAAAAGCACCTAATAACTGTAGAGCGCAACCAATTGGATCAACGGTCTCGGACGGAATGCAGCGGTGAATTATTAACTATTAAATGAACTTTTTTAAAATTCTGGAATTGTACGCGGCGATTCCTATACAGATAAACAGCGAAAAATCGCAGGCTCGCGGCTTCTGTTGAAAACCCTGTAATATCTGTCTTTTTCTTTTGCGAACACGTTATTCATGTCAAATTTTGATGACATAATCTCTTAAATATCTTCCCTATGAGATGTCAAACTTTGGGACTAGTAGCATATTTGAGTTGATATTTGTTCAATGTAGAGAAGGTTTCTTTGTGCATCAAAACATTAGTAACCTGAGTTTCAAAATGACTAATATATACTTGTTGTTTCAATGACAGTCAGGTTTCTAGCCAGTAAATGGCGATACATGAGTATTTTCCGTCTACTACGGCAGCGGTGTATTTTTTTTAAATTTAATTTTTTTTTTTTTTTTTTTTTTTTTAATTTTAAGTCATGTGTCTGAACTCAATGTATTTGAACTGAATTTTGGGGATAATATTACCGTATGCATGGAGTTTGTATCCTGATGTGCTACCGTTTCCTGTTTCACCTGAGACGACGGCATCGGCGTCAACATTGAAATTTCCGTGTTAAAATTTAAGAAAGTCGTACATCTACAACATTAGTTGCTTTATTGAACTAGAACTTTGTTGTAATATTACTATATAATAGAACTTTGTTGTAATATTACTATATAATAGAACTTTGTTGTAATATTACTATATAATAAAACTTTGTTGTAATATTACTATATAATAAAACTTTGTTGTAATATTACTATATAATAGAACTTGGTTGTAATATCACTATATAATAGAACTTTGTTGTAATATTACTATATAATAGAACTTTGTTGTAATATTACTATATACCAAAGCTTTATTGTAATATTACTATATAATAGAACTTTGTTGTAATATTACTATATAATAGAACTTTGTTGTAATATTACTATATACCAAAACTTTGTTGTAATATTACTATATACTAGAACTTGGTTGTAATATTACTTTATACCAAAACTTTGTTGTAATATTACTTTATACCAAAACTTTGTTGCCATATTACTTGATACTAAAACTTTGTTGTAATATTACTTTATACCAAAACTTTGTTGTAATATCACTATATTCTAGAACTTGGTTGTAATATTACTTTATACCAAAACTTTGTTGTAATATTACTTTATACCAAAACTTTGTTGTAATATTACTTTATACCAAAACTTTGTTGTAACATTACTTTATACAAAAACTTTGTTGTAATATTACTTTATACCAAAACTTTGTTTTAATATTACTATATGCTAAAAGTTTGTTGTAATATCACTTTATACTAAAACTTTGCTGTAATATTACTTTATACCAAAACTGTGTACTCTGGTTTGCTGGAGTTTACTGTCTCACCCGCTCAAGCAGAAAACGCTATCATCATAATGGCGTTCACAGGTGAACGGAATCCTTGTATTGTTATGTAAAGCTTTTTATATTTCACACCATGAAGCTTGTTTTTTTTTTGGGGGGGGGGGGTTTGGGGGGGGGGTTCTCCAAAAAAAAGAGCAGTCATGGTGAATACATTATTTTAAAATGTCTTCCCAGTCCCTTTATCCTTTATAAACAGATCTGAAAACACGCAAGAAATTCATGACTAAAATTCATAATCCCTCGACGAGGCGAAGCTTATCCAATGAAGGTGATAGCTTATTTAAAAAGCCCATGTAGAACACCTTAAATTTTTTTTAATAAATTCAATTCCGTGAGCCAGAGGTCAAGGTCATCGACACATTGACTTAGAATTCTGGACTGTGATGCTTGTTTCAGATGTGATTTTGGTTTCATATTTACCCAGATCATGAACAGCTGTGAAGATTAGCATTTCTAAAATATATGTTCACGGTTTGAAATCGGATCCATAGTTTCAAATTTTCATACTTGTTTGTCACTGAATTCATTAGGTATCATCGTGTTGACTTCCTATAACCTTAATTGCAGATCTATAAGTGTGCAGAAGATAAGTACCATTTTGTATTTATATGTGCTTCATATACCAATTTAAGACGGAAATATGTATTATATCAACTCTTTAGTGGATAAATTTTAAAATGTCCAGTCAAAAAATAAGTCTAATTACAAGCGTTTCAAAGTTTTTGTATTTTACTTTTAGACCAAGAGATCAGCTGTTAAAAAGTATCGATGTCAAAACCTAAACAAGTGTATTTTACAATACTGTTTGTAGTGCACTGTATATTAAACTCTATTTGATATGTTTTGTATTATAGCCGGAGGCCTAAAGTACTGAATAGACTTTCTGTTCTGTTCTGTTAATTATAGACCTATGGTTCATGTAACAAGATTTTTGATAAGTTAAGCACGGTATTTGTGTCGATAGTTCATACAGTGAATGCTAGCTTGTCGGAATTTCGCATTAATATATTATCCACTCGCTATCGAAGAAACTGGGGAATATTGCTCCACAGTCCGTCCGTCTATACGTACATATATGTGTAATGTCTTAGAACTCCTACACCGTTCAAGTTTGAACCTTGAAAGTCGAGTTAGTAAAATAACATATAGGTGTAGATTGTGCCATCACTCAGAATTTCGATCATTCCTTAGAGGATGGGGGAGCTGGAACCTTATAGGGTCATATAATTTGAAACTATTTTTTTTTTTTATAAATCCGGTCCATATGTGCAGTTGCAGGGCATGATACAGTACATTCACGTGCATAACAAAAAACTAGTCCACAACATTAGCCCACATGTTTTTCTGCACCCTCCTGAATTCGGTCCTTGGGTCATATTTTTGAAACTGTTGAGATCCGCGCCCTATAACCATATGTGCAGTAGCAAGAAATGAAAGGATGAGTTCGTAGGTGTGTTCAGCATATGCTCTTGGGGATGCTCCACCGTGTTGACTTAGCCCCTAGGACACAGCTTGGAAACTATTGAGATTCCCACGCTATACATATATGTGTCGTTGGTGAGCATGAAAAGATAAATTCATATATGTGACCAATATTTGCACCAGAGGGTGTATTCTGACTTTAGTGTCTTGTCCTTACCATATTGAGATCCCTGCCTCACTATATGTATCTGTAGAGCTTGAATAGATTAATCCAATTTGAAGGACCTAGATCTTTTTCCCTCCCGGTATGTAATAAGAGGGAATATAGCTGTGACTATGTCCGTCTCTCTGTCTGTCTGTAACTATTTTCTTTTCCGGATTATAACTATCAAACCGTTTGGTGTATTTCAACCAAACTTGGTACACATTTCAAGCATGTTTTGTAGAGGTACCATAGAGGACTTAGAATTTTTCGCATTCAGTTTTTGCTTATGTTACCATGGAAACAAGTATAAGTGGTATATAAATTGAGAATACTTGATCACGGGGTGGTAGCATAACTAGAATAAAAATTGAGTAATGGACACAACGTGGCTACGTTCGGTAGGAGTATACATAAGCGGGGTGGGTGAGATATGTCATCTCTAGATGACTCTTGGTATATCACGCCTCGTATAGAATTTGGCTTCAATCCATGAAGTCTATTCAAAGTTATTGAACGGAAACGAACTTGGCAACGCACATGACATACTCGTACTGACAATAGTAAAACTTTTTTTCCTGCTACTAAGAATATGTTGCGATTGCCTGACGGCTAGGCAAAAGTCGGCGATTCAGCTATATAAATACTTTTTAATGCAGATCTATACGAGAATATTGCGTTATAAAACGTCCACTTTGGTATGAGAGTAGTTGCTATGCAAGAGAAGCACAAATAAGCTGTTTTCGTAGCAGTAGAACCGACACTAGGCAATATAAAAATAATATTCCCCAGTCTACCGTTGTATTATTCACACTCCTGTATTGTATGCTAATCACACGCACTCATGCTATAAACAGAATGGAATCTGAATATGTTTTCATGAGACGATTTTCTTACGGCGGCAAGGTCATGTGCCGAATTTCAGACACCACTCCTCAGCGTTAAAGCTTTCAGGTACAGTTGTGATACTACGCATCGATTACTGACGGTATCACAACTGGATAAAACTAAGTAGACATGTCAGTAATTAATATAAACGAGTTATCCATAACAGCCGTTCTATTTTCATAGTAGTGGTGCCCACAACAAGCAACCAGAGGATCCTCTCTCTCTCTCTCTCTCTCTCTCTCTCTCTCTCTCTCTCTCTCTCTCTCACACACACACACACACATACACACCACACAAAAGATAATCCGATTCATACCTTCGAGCTGTTCCGGTAATAACTGTTTCAGCCAAATATCGGTACATATGGGTGTATAAATATGGTTATCTTTTTAGTGCAGAAAAAGTTTAGGTTTGGGCAGATCTTTCCTGGCACAGATGATCATTATAAGTGCATATATTCGGGTAATCTGTAATATAACCAGCTTGTTGATGCAATTTATATTAAGTTTGCCGTAAAATATAATTTTGTTTTTTAAGAACATAACATCTTTGCTATGCACATCTTTGGTCTTCAAATGAAAATACATCCCCTACTGCGCGTTGTTCCAATATCTTGTTTAATTTGGAACAACATCTAGCTCCAGAAAACGTAACTCGATTTATTGCACACACTGTTGTCTAGTTTATATATCAGAAAAATATCGACCTAACTTTTGTCCCTGCTTAAATCCAGACCCTATTAGATATGACACAGATTTGGTCCGGGTCAATCGATTCGGCCTGGGCTATCTTGGGGCCTGGTCATGAAGCTTAGTTATAGAAGCTTAGTCGGGACTAAATTTTATTTTTAGACAGCTATCTATCCCATTTTATGTTTTATGTTGCACGCTGGTTTCTTACGCTCAGTCTGAAACGATAGTAATGCAAGGCATGTTTAGATAATTACAAAGCGTTCACTGAGCTCTTTTCGACCAATACATACACAAAATAAGACAGAACAGTGAGGCAATGTACACAGTCTAGTATCACTTGCTTGCCTCAATCTGAATGGATCAAAGATATGTCTTGTTGAGTTGTGTCTGGAACAGACAAGGTCAAAATCTTTTTTCATCTGTACTGCATATACACCTCGTAATAAAACTTTTTCACAGTGTTTATTAGGTATTTCCTGAAATTATTTCGCAGATGAAAAATAATATTACGCACATACTCCGATGTAAAACAACCCAAAGAAACAAAGAAATGTACCAAATCCTGCCGCTTTCAGATGACCCAAACCATATACTCATCTCTCTCATAGGGGTAGATGTTGGATGCGGCAGGGGCGTACATTTACGTAAGCAAATTGCTCACCATTGTTTTTTACTTGTTTTGTTTTTTTTTTAACTTTTTTTTTAAATTTTAATGTTGCTTCTCTCAAAACCAGACATGGAATTAAATATAACAGAGGCTTCTTGCTTTAGGAAAGCTAATGCTCGTCGAAATTTAACAATATATAAGGTGAACGACCGCTGGCGACTTTGCATGACGACCTCCGCTGACCGGGAGCTGATATATAACGACTGTAACAGATGTAGTGTCTTTCTATCCATCAATCAATATATAGTGTTTATGTTTTGCTTTGGTTTTTGGATTAAACCTATTGCACGATACAGGGAGAACAAGATCGGTATCCAATGCGAAAATCATGAGAAACACATGGACGCAATCCACCGACACATCAAAGTCAACAGCAGACACGCTGTTGACTAGTACCGCATGTGCATTGATATTATGTCGTTATATCTTTATCGCTACAAGTCCATTGGTCACCTCATAACAATGTTGTAAATAAAAAAAATAAAAAAACTGGCATTGCTGGAGTATATCCAGAAAAACGCATAAATGCATATTATATGAAATACCATTCCATTTTGTAATTTCTCTTTCTCTCTATCTCTCTCTCTCTCTCTGTGAATATGTAGATTCAAAATAGTATTTATGTATTAATATTCCAATTTATGTGTCTGTATGATGCAGCAATACATACAAAATTGAAAGATAATTTAATGAAGAAAATAAAAATGATGTAATAAATCAACTACAACGAAATGAACGAAAAAGAAACATAATAATTTATAATGTTAATGGGTTTGTTTTCAAACAATTACTGCACGGGTGGGGGTGAGGTTGGGGGCTTAAAAAAGAGGAATTATAAAAACCACCTAAGTTTTAGAGATCTTAATACAAAATTACTCAGATTTCGTATTATTTTATGATTATAACTAGAAACTAAATCAATAAATTTTCATCATGTTCGGTCGCCTCCAAAAATATTTGTGTCTAAATTTGTCTATGATTATCGTAACTCATTATTTTATAAGGTGACATTATCCTAGATTACATCGCTAAAGCAGCATATTCAGTTTGTATACCTGTAGCTTAGCACATCTTTCCGTTTCTAGATAAAGTGTGCGAGGTGATGTGAGCGTTATTCTTAATTTCTTGATGGTAATAAAATTAAGATACTCTTCATGTAAGAAACTTTGTATTAACTGAATATAAAAATCTAACCCTAGTAGACTTTTGCAGCCTAAACAGCCAATCCTGCATTTTAAAAAATATGAAAAGATACAAGTTGATGAACGAAAAGAGTTTTACAACAGGAAATTAGGACTTAGAAAACTAGAACATTAAAATAGAACAAAATATAAGAGGTCTGGTTCTCCACATTTCTCAGCTACTTAAAATACATGTATTTGTTTTTACTATTTATTTTAACATTATAGAGTATGCGAAAACCATTTAGAAGTCAATTCAAGGTACCAGATATGTAGATGTGTTACTCTCCTATCAATAAGGGAATGGTTATTATTAGTATTAGTAGTAGTGCATAGGAAGGGCAAGGCAGACATTACTTCCTAATAGTATGGTCTGCATGATGCTCTCAATATTTGATTTATCAGCCTAATATATTGCCTGAAATGTAGTTGCAAATGCGTTTCTAAAGTCATCAATTGTATTGTTAATTCCATTATATATGTAAGTGTTAGTAGTATTTATAACCAATTGATTGTCGGCGGTTTTTCTCTTGGCGCAACTGTGTCCTTCGCTGTATGGACTACTCAAAAACTATTCCTTTTAGTGAAAGAAAGCTTCGATCCGAGTCACCGCTTCTAGCTGACGACATCACTATACTCCCGTGTACAACACCCTTTTTTTGTGTGCTTGACGATAAAGTACTACTGAAAGAGGGTGGAATAACAAATGGCGCAGGAATACGGAGACTGGTATATGTAGCAATCACTATCGTAAGAAAGTACCACTATGATAATAGTATGTAAGAAATCGACATGTCGTGGTTCTCATCACGTTCTATTTGTTCAGACAATTGCATTGCAACATTTTATTGCATTTGTGGTTTCTATTGTACGGCAGTTGCAACCACTAGTGAGTTTATTACAATAGTGGTAATTGCAATAGCAGCACATCTGAGATCACAACTGTAATAATATTATAATAGTTTTTCCATATGCTGTTCACTGGTTTCAACTACTGTAGTAATGTTTAGCAATGAAATTTTCTATATATAAAAAACGAGATGATGACATGCCAGTATTTTTTCAAAAGAGCTGAACATAAAATGTTTATTTTATCAGTTAATTACAAAATCATTATTGGTTATTACAACTGGAAGAGATCATCAACTTTTATTGTGAAAAGGCACTATAGAATAAAATCTATTCATACAGTTTTTGAAGTAAAATTCATGTAATGCGATGATGAAGTGTACAAACCTCTCAAGGCAACTGCGCATGCATTGTCATGCTTTTTACCTGGTCAGCTTATGACATTTTTGGTCATTGCAATAGGATCACATCTGGAACCACTAATGTAATAAACCACTATTGCATTGCAATTTTGATCCAACTGCTGTTCGATGAAGCCACTAACTGGTTAGTTAACTGTCCTTTGCCTTTTCGCAACAAACGGGAACATGGTATTCGCGTTTTCCTCCCTCTGTCGTTCGGTCCGTATGTCACACTTTCGTTTCCGCTTTCTAATTTTTGAGGATAAAGGGTTGAAACCTTGGGTGCTTATATATCATTACATTAAATGAGACGCATTTCAATATTTTAAATTTTACCTTACACTTTCCTTTCCGGTCCAAAACTTTTAAGTCTTTTGAGGTAAATGGATAAATCTAAGTAAAACCGTTTGAGATAAATAGACGAATTTTTTGTACTTATGTAACTTCACTATATATGTTGCATACCACATTTAGGAACGTTTCTTTAAGGTCAAAGTTTGTAATCAATATTTTACAGTTTTCCACCACGCTCTACTCATCAACCTGTAAATACATATAAAGCTATTTAAGAAAATGATGAAACTTAATATACTTATGCATCATCACTAGATATATAATTTTCTCTGAAGATCGACTCAATGACATATCCACGTCTGGGAGGGTCCTTATCATGCACTGACCTCATGATCTGATGTTTTGTCTGAAGACCTCGCCTGATCTACCTGAGACACTTAAACTTACCTGTCTACCTGCAATTTATCAATTTCCGTATATACTTGATTAGCAGTTATTTTTCCGTGAGATCAGAAAACCCAATCAATCTAATTCATTTTTAACATCAGAGGCAAGATCAGAAAATAACCTTTACACCAATTTTTTTTTAAATCTATAATGCAGCGTACCTAATTTGATCCATATTAAAAAATTATTCGAGTCCAATAAAAGCAAAGTTTTTAGATAGTGTGTGTGTGTGTGTGAACGACTTTGGCTCCAGAACCTCGTGTTACTTGCAGGTTATATAGCTGGTGGTGGTGATGGAAATACTTCAGACCTCTAGCTTTGTTAGTTTGTCCACCTTTAAATAGAAATTATGTAAAATACTATTATGTACTGTATGGGTTCAGCACATATTTACCTACCCAGATTTACCTGGTTGACCTGGGTACACACTAGCCCTATTGTGTATTCATTCAGGATTTACCATGAATGCTTAAGCACTATTTGCTTAACAAGATAAGTACAGTTCATTCATAAAACTCCAGAAAATAGTTGCTTTTCTAGCACGAAACAATAAATGTCAAGGTCTCGTTTGCTGTGGCCTGGTTTTGAGTCGGAATCCAACATGTTTATCTGTTACAGAGATTAATTCAGATACATGATTATTTTGCAGCGACTAAATCTAAAATAGAAAAAGCAAATTGATTCATAAATTGGTTGGTGCGTGGATGAATGGGGATGAGCAGGTACTCAGCAAAGTGTAAATTAAACTCAATTTATTTTAATACTATTAGAGAATTTGGTAAGTTAGAGTGAAACATACGTGAAAGTATTCACTACATTTTTCAAAGTTATACAGGAAAACTCGTGGTAACTAGAAATATGCATCAAATTGTTAAAATGTCTGCGTTA
Organism: Margaritifera margaritifera; assembly: GCA_029931535.1. Classification (NCBI taxonomy): domain Eukaryota; kingdom Metazoa; phylum Mollusca; class Bivalvia; order Unionida; family Margaritiferidae; genus Margaritifera; species Margaritifera margaritifera. Next base: position 166,529 of record JAQPZY010001179.1, read on the forward strand.
TCACCGCAATGGACACGTAATCTGTTTAAAATTTCAATATTTTTGTGGAATTAAATAAAATATCAAATTTGTGTGTGTTGGATCTTGTATAGAAAAATGCTGACAAGTATTTTTTCTTTGATTGAGAAAATGTTCACATTCAAAATGATAACGTAATTTATCTTTCACCTTACCACTATTACATAGGGTACATGTCTTATCCATTTAGTCTATATTTTACCATTTTACAATTTAAACTGGTAGTTTGTGATTATTTAACATTGGCAAGTAAGTTGATATCGTGGTAATATGTTGAGGTAAGTTTCTGTGGCGGTTCTCCTCTCTTACAATTGTACGATTTTGTTGGTTATCGTTTTCTAGAGGATGATTGATCGACCTCGGTGTTATTGCCCGGATCGAGTAAATAGTGAAATAAAATATGAAATTTTATAGATGGGATAAATAGAGATCTGAGCAGATATATAGAACAGAATAACACGAGCCTCCGTACATGAAATATAACAATTTAATCAATTACATAAAGCAAATTGAAATATTACATAACATTAGAAAGATAGACTTCTTTTCAAATCATTTACCGAATTTCAACTCGAATATAATTATGCAATTAGCCGATCTCTTAAAACGATAGACTTAGTTCATCATAGAATCGAGTGAACAATCGAAGTCATTCCCCTGCCTGCCTGCATAACCTGCTTATCGCTGGTCACTCCAAATTCAATGCCGCTGTCCAGTCAAGATTGATGTTGTCCTCTTTTTCCCTTCTCACTCTCTCTCTCTTATCTCGCCTCTTTCCGGCCCTCAAACTTTGTGTGGGTAGGTGGATACGTAGGTACGTGGATGGAGCCATTTCCCCTTTCAAAATAAACAGAGAAGCAACCTAAATCTTCTGTCAAATATCCTACTGGGAATAGAACATTACTCCACTCTCGTTACGTCAGATATCGTCCTATCGGAATTCAAACAGATACCAAAGTCTATCTGGTCGGGCCAAACTTGACAGACCATAAACAAACATAGTTTCAGAAGATTAATGTACTTCTAACGGCTATTTCATCACTAATTCACATTAACATCACACGAGACATAACAGTTTTAGTTCCCGTCTCAATTATACAAATGAATCAATGAAATTCACTTCATAGCTTAACTGCATTAATTTCAGTGAATACTCACTCAAGTCTTTATCATACATGAAATCATCTAAGACAACTTGTATCAAATAAAATAATGCATGGCATTCTTAGAATACATGATGAATACATGATTTCTATAGCCATCAAGACGACAACTTCAAACAATTCGTCAAACTCATATAAAGAAGATTATTGTACGAATTCAGATAAACGAACTCAAACACATAGTTATACTCGTATCAAGAAAATAGATCTACGAATTTAAACAAATAAATTCAAGCAAATAATTATATTGGTATCAACGAATTACATGAGATTGATGTAAATACCTTGTGCTTTCAAGAATCGCTCGCTTCTACCGCCAGAATTGTTTCCGTCCACTTTCCAGACATCTGTCCCTTGAATAATTGTTTATACGAGAGAATTTCCTCCTATTCTGCTCGGAGTCAAGATATCTCTTCCTTTTTCAGGAAAAACTTTGATTAAATTTTGCGATGGGGCATATTAAAAACATGAAATTTTCGTCTGGGAACACACCCCTTATTTAGCGTAGCCAATCAGGATTAAACGTATCTACCGCCTTTTATAAATACACGCCAAACGCGGTAAGCCTAACCCTCTAGATTTTTAAATAACTGATTCTGGATAATTTCAAAAAGATAATACTACTTCTACTAGTTTCTGCATTCTCTCAACTTTGATATTTTTGATAACTAGACCTCCAATTAACCTTTTCCTTGACCGTTAAATAATGAAGGCTTAATTAAGAATTCATCTCGCCCCCCAAACAGGGACATTAACACTATCGCAGTCTAGCGATTTAATACGGTACCTTTCCTCATAAATCTAATTAATTGTTATCTGCCAACTAATGTGCTCTTCAGAGATCGACAGAAATCTGCATCCTTACAGTTTCCAAATTGATATAATAATTGAAAACTCAATAAGCTATACCTTTTGAAGAGGATTGTAAACTTGCATCGCACTTCTGAAGCTTAAGGATAATTTTAAGGTTTAAATTCACACTTCAATAATTATCAACATTGTTTGACAGTCAGATTTAATTTATGCCCACTGACTGAAGAATATTTGTAAGATATATAATCCATTTATTATTGATTGAGTATCATTGAGCATAATCTTGTGAAGTTGACTGGAAAGTTTATTTCATTACCCGTTATAACAGATAACCAAAAATGTCTAATTCTGGTAATTATGTTAATATGTAAAGGGACTCTTCCAAGTTCAGCATGCACTATGTATATAGTTGTGCTCTTCCTTAAATCAGTAAATTTTTGTAAAACAATTATTATGAACGTTTTCGTGTATTTCCTCATTTTCATTACCCAAATGTCCCAACAGTACACCAATATAGGAACTACTGTTCGATCAAACAATTTGATTTGGAGATCTAATGATAAATGTAAATTACGTGTTCGTTTGATTATATTGTTAGGACTCTGTGGCCTAAAAATATGTAGCAGAAAGAATGTGAAACCAACAAATTAAAGTAAAATCAACAGGCAATTTATTTCCTGACAATTCAAGTCAAAATTCAAAAGACACTTGCAATAACGTGAATTAAAGTCCAAATAATCCCAAGTGTACTAATCACCAGTCCAAAATGTTCCGAATGAATTCCAATAGCCTTGAAAGTCCTGATGTACCACAATTATGTAATCCAGAATGTTTTGAATACATTCACATAAATCCCCCAAAGTCCTAAAATATATGAGCACTTACGTATTTCAAATGAATATTTTAAATAAATAATTCGTCTCAAATGATATCTGATTTCAACAACACAACTAACATAGACTCCTTACAGACTGATCTTTTAGAACCGAAATTCTAGAATAGGAATGAATTTGTTATCAAATTCTGTATATAAATACACATGCATACATGACCTATGTCACATCACAATATGAGTAATTTTAATGGAAAATTACTTTATGTACCTGACTTTTGTCACAACAAGACATGTAAATAACAGCTCAGCTGCTAACAAAACCGGCATTGAACTCCAATGATATGTAAACATGTTGTTTACAAAATGAATATAATCTGACTAAAGTACAACTTACAATCATGGACACATATTATAAATTCTATATACATAACACTTCGCCTCATAAAGAAAAAGAAAGATTTATGCAATAAAGCTTTAATTTGAATATGCATAATCAACATTACATAGGAAAATGTCTTATAAATGACACTCAGCTTAATTACACAAAATAAAGCAATATAGTATTTCTATACACATGAGCGTGCATCTGTGATCACATTGTCTTTTCCCCTGATGTGTCGAATGTCAGTGTTATATTCTCGCAGAAATAAACTCCATCTCTACAATCTCAGAATTTTATCTTTCGTTTTGTTGATGAAAGTAAGGGAATTGTGATCACAATATGCAACAACCGGAGAAAGAGCAGAGGTAACATACACTTCAAAATGTTGTAATGTCAATATCAAAGTCAAACATTCCTTCTCAATTGTGGAATAATTTTTCTGGTATTTGTTTAGTTTTTTTAGAAAAAAAAGCACACTGGATGACCCACACCATTTTTGTCTTCTTGAATCTATACTCCACCAACCCCTACATCGCTTGCATCAACAGTCATTCAAAATAATTGGCTGAAATTTGGAGCAGAAAGAACTGGTGCATTCTAAAGCATGACCTTTAATTTATCAAAGGATTCCTGACACTGGTCAGACCAATAAAACTTTGATTTCTTACTGAACAAATTTTTCAAAGGTTCGTCAATTATTGAAAAATTTGAACAAAATTTCCGATAATATCCAGCCATACCTAAAAATCGCATCAGTTGCTTTTTACAAACAGGCACATGGCATTCATATATAGCATTGACCTTAGCTTCTAGAGGTTAAACTTGACCTTGTCCCACAATATGTTCTAAAATGTGACACAAGCATAGCAAAACTCACTTTTGCTTAAATTAATCGTCAGATTTGCATCACTGAGTCGATCGAAGAATTTCCGAATGGTTTCCAAATGAACTTCCCATGTGTCGTAGAAGATGATGAAGTCATCGATGTGCGAGTCACAATTATCTAGACCAGATGTTATCATGTTCATCAGACGCTGGAATGTTGCCGGAGAATTTTTCATACCAAAAGGCATCACTTTGTATTGATAAAGCCCATCTGGAGTTACAAATGCTGAAATTTATTTTGATCTTTCTGTGAGTGGAATTTGCCAGAATCCTTTTAAAAGGTCAAACTTGGTAACATATTTCGCATTTCCAATTTTATCAATGCTATCATCCATTCTTGGTATTGGAAATTAATCCGTTTTGGTGACACTGTTGACTTTTCTATAGTCAGTACACATACGGAATGTATTATCTGACTTAGGCACAAGAGTACATGGTGAACTCCAGTTACCTTTACTTGGTTCTATAAAATCATTCTCCAGTAAATATTGAATTTCTTTCTTCAAATATTCCTGTTTGAGAGGATTCATCATGTAAGGATGCTGTTTCACAGGCATAGAATCTACAATGTCAACGCCATGATAGATTTTATTTGTTCGTGTAGGAACATAAGGAAACAAGTGTTCATGCTCATGTAATAGCTGTTTAAGTTCATTTCTTTCCTGTTGTTGTAGATGTGAACGTTTCTGGTCCAGATTGTTCAATATTTCTGAATTCCGAAGATTGATTAAAACAGAATCACTACAGTCAGATTGTATTCCATCGTTGACATCCTCACAGTGTGGGACAGGTACAACTAAATTGATTGAATAATTAATAGGGCTATCTCTGTCAAAATACTCCTTTAACATATTTATGTGACAAAGTTGTTTCTGTTTCCACCTCCCAGCAGTGTTAATGATAAAATTTAAGTCATTTACTTTCTTTTCAGCGGTTATAAGGATCATACAATTTAGTCCGAAGAGGATTTGAGGAATGGGCAAGAGAACCAGAACTTTCCCACCAGGCTTAAAACTCCTTTCCTGTGTATTTATGCCATACCTTAATTTCATTTTTGACTGAGTAGAGTGCAGATTAGTTCCTGCTACTTCACAAGCCTTTGACAACTTATATTTGAAATCAGAGACATAGTCAAGAAGATTAATCTTTGGATCTTCATTTGAAAGAAGTTGAATTAACATTACCATCAAACTTATTACAGTAGAATATTTGGCTACCCTGGTTTGCGAGGAACTTCATTTGCGTGGGGTTTTAATGAACTTGACCTTGTTCTGCTTTTTAGACTGATTTCTCTGTATTACGCACCTTTAACCAGAACTTATTACTATTCGTGAACTGTTCTATTGATTCATTGGTTAGTTTTCAAATAAAGAAAGATAAAAGAACTTAATGCCTCACCCTGCTAATTCAATTCATTGCATGTAACCTCACTGAGACTTGAAACATAGACGGTAAGGTCAATACATTATCAGATAAGATAAATTAAATGGTTTATTTATTTAATGCCCTGATTTAAAAATAAAAAAAGCAAGTGCCAAGGTAGTTTTTTTTATTTACCTTACAATATGTTAGAGACCATGAAATATAACGCTTTAAATTAAAATCAGGACTATTTCAGAATGAACAAAATTATCCATAGAAGGTAATGCCACACTATTTTGCCATAAAGTGAACTGAAATAATACTTTTAAAAACTGGTTTGTCTCAAAGTTTTATTATAAATATTATATTATCCCAAAATATTTTTGAGAAAATGTAAAACTGCAAGCCTTGAACATTTTTTCTGAGTTTAAAACTTTGTGTTTTTATGCAAGAAATTAAACTTTTATAGAGTAAATTTTCTTTACAGTTGGGTGGAAAAAACTGTGCCCTGGAAACGTTTCAAATGCAGGAGCTTCCGGGGGCTTCACCCCTCCCCTACCTCCCCCCCCCCCCCCGACACCCGCCATCATGCAGACACCTTGCCTACTCGTTTACACCTTGCCCCACCCCCAAATGATATTCCTGGATCCGCCCCTGACTTTCAGTCATCAAATTTTGACACCACATTTAGAGTTAAATTCAAAACAGTTTAAATTCGCACACACACACAGGTTTTCAGAGCTAGATTCAAAATATTTAAAGTTCCTTTTGGTCTTGTTGAAAATTAAATAGAACCCTAATTATCCAATATCGTTGTTCATCCGAACAACATATCCAATACATAAAACAAATAAAAATTTGATTAGCTAAATATACGATTATCATAGCCACTCTCGTGTCTCCAATTGTGTTTATAGATAACCAATGTTCTACTGTACTGCCCTCCATTTTGTCTTACATGTTAATCAATATAAACCATACCTGTAAACAATAAAAATACATCTAGATATATAGGTGGCAATCCACAGTGGTTAAAGAGAACACAATAACAACGAAAACGTGTAAGAAGTCACGTAATATGCCTTTCTACACATGCATAATATTCGTACTGTATTGGGACCATTAGTAAAGTTGTTTACAGGTCATCGTCCTATTCGTAATGTACTGGGCCCATTAGTAAAGTTGTTGACATGTTCATATAAGTGTCAGCTATAGATTGTACCTATCAGGTTTCGTAGAGGTCACCTTTGAATGCAAACGAATATCGTTTTAGATAACATTATGACCAGCACAATATTTGAAGCAAAAGCACGCAACGTTTTGCCTGTGTAAAATCTGTTTATGATGCTACCCTATACTGCTTGTGTCAAATCTGTTTATGATGCTACCCTATACTGCTTGTGTCAAATCTGTTTATGATGCTACCCTATAATGGGCAGAGTTTATTATTTACGTTACCAGTTTGGGAGGCTTTTAAAGGCAAACCTGTTTGGAGTGGATAAGTGTGGGTCTTTTGTCTACCATATTGCGTAAGAAAAACAAACAAACAAACAACAACATGATTTGTAGAGCCTGATCAAAGTAGAATGACCTGCTTACTCGTTAATAAACAAAATTCTGGCCTTAAATTTAACATGATTTTTTTTTAGCTACAATGACTCTAGGTTTTAAAATCCACTACCCCCCCCCCCCCCCCCCCTCCAATGGCATTTGCTTTCATATCAACTACCGTGTAACTGATTCAAGTTAATCGGTTCTTAACGCTAAAAGCAGTGCTTTTTTTAGACAAACAAGAACATTCGCTTGCATCACAAAAACTTATAAAAATGCCTTTGAATCTACTTACACAATATTCAGGGCATTAGTAAATAGAGATAGCTACCAACATTTCTAGAATCCAGGAGTACCATACTTCCATAATCATGATATTTACTGATCCTTTAGTAAAGTCATTAGACTAAGGCTAGCGAACTAATGTTAATATTGACCCCTGCTTTTTCATTAGGGTTTGTTTGTCAACGTCCATCCGTCCTTCCATCCTGTGTCAGCTTTAAATTTAAGAAAGTGTGGGTGTGGGTGTTGGGGGTGCAGGAGGACAATACCTCATTTGCAACACTTGTTCAAAATCAGACTGTGCGCTCAGCTTCTGCAGGTAGCATCTGTGCAGAAGAGGTCGAAGGAACAGGTCGTGGGGGCAATATTTCATAAGTGGGTGATGTCAGTTTACGTTTTGGGATATGCCTCTATCTCTTGTTTCCATGGACAATTTTTCATCAGATATTGCACACACGTTTACCATGGGATATAGAATATAACGGGTGATTTATGGATAACAAAAAAAAAAAAGAGTTGAAGGTCTGGGGCACAGAGGTAAATTTGTGATTTTTTTCTTTTTAAATATTTTTTTAATTGACTTCATCTTGTGTTTCCATGGATACCTGGGTAAGTTGTCATCAGACTTTACACACAGGTCCATCCGTGTACAAAGAACCTTGTGGATAGTATATCAACACGTCAAAGGTCAAGCTCACTGTGTAAAATATTTTAAGCTTTTTACAGTCCCACATGACACTGTTAGGGCATAGAGTTACCCTTGTTCGTCTGTCATTCCGTAAGTACGTACATATTGCTCTTACGAAAAATAATTTCAATCTTAAATAGTCCCTACTAGACAAATGAGGACAAAGTTGGGGAATTTTGAAACCAAATCTCAGCGACAATCATGATCATATTAAAGTGAACGACTGAAGGGAGAAACCATGAGGTCAGGACATAACGTTAAGGACCCAGGGCAGGAAATATGGCCCTTCTGAGTCAGAGAACCACCAAACCTGTAGTGCATACGTTATCTGCAAGATTAATGTGTGAAAGAGTTCCATTTGTGAATTGTTGGAGCAGAGACTTTTGTCGACACATACCCTGATCTCAAGCAGCAAGCTATCACTCTTGTGTGTGACGAGCACACTTTGCATGATATATATATATATATATATATATATATATATATATATATAGATATATATATATATATATATATATATATATATATATATATATATATCCCCTTTGTTGTTACTTTCCACCCCAGTCCCAGTGCGACAAATTTACAAAAAAACATATCGAAACATTGGCACCAGATCGAATCATCCGAAAGTCTGAAGAGCATATTTCAAGAAGTATACGTATCATGTACAAGATGAGAAAATTGTACTTTTAAATGGTGGCAAAGAAGTATTACCTCCATAAGTCATAAGATGAACAAAGTTACAACTATTGATATTAGCAGAGATCGACGATAACGTCATGTAAATGTGGTATGCGTATCCCGTGACTAAGAATGTCTGCATCAGAGAAGATAAATTCGAGATGGAAGTTTGCAAAATGAAATAAAAATATTTTTACAATAATGCTTTCATTATTATTTGAAACTAAGTCTGTTATGTTACTAATGTGTGTATCTACTGTAAGCAGAATAATAAAAATAATTACAGACATAATTCCATTATGCCGAAATTCCATTTCGCATTACAAATGTACATTTGTAACAGTTAGGAAAATTTTGAAATAAAAATATTTTAATTTAACGTAAATAATGGAACTATTTTTTAAAGTTCATGATTGTACTGATTTACTAATTTAAGAAAATCAGAAACTATCAATAGTTAATGGTTCATTTCTAATGTCAATTGTCCAGTTTGCAGCACAAATTAACATGCAACATGATTGAAAGTTATGACTGTTTGCTTTTCACATGAAACAGTTAACTAAACTATTGTTTGCATTCAGTTTTAGGTAAAATAGCTTTAAATAGTAGGAATAATTTTTTTAAAATGTGTAATTTACGTTTCCATTTAGCACGACGATTTCCAATTTTGCGCAAAAAATTATAGGAATAAAATGTTGTTTTTTCCACATCTAATATTTTTTTATTATTAAATTAGTTAGGTAATACATTCTTTTATTTAAAAGTTTGTCTCTTCTAGAATTTAATGAAGCGAGAAATTATGATAACAATTTTCGTACGAGTCATTTCCATTTCTCAAAAAAAGTCTTAAAAATCTGTATATAATGTGATGAAAGGTTACAATATTAAAAATATTTCTGTTCAAAATAATAATGATAAATAATTCAAGAAATCGAGGTTCAATAATTTTGAATTAAAGGGTTATTTCAAAGATGTATTACAAAAAAAGAAATATTTTAATTCCACTTTGCATAAAACTGTTCCATTTCGCTCCGTTTCGTAAAACAACTCCAATGCGCATTTAAGGCCTACCCGATTGGCAGTTACCAGGAAAAAGCCAGAGGCAGGAGTCCATACAAATCTAAATATTTAACCGGTCAATGATAAATTTATGCTATCAAGTTTCTCACTTCAATAAATTGTACGGTTATTTTCGTGTTTCTTTTATTAAAAAAATTATTTAAAAAAAAAAATAAGTTTGAGTAAATTTTTATCGTCTACGTTTTTATTTATTTATTTATTTATTTATTTATTTATTTATTTATTTATTTATTTATTTTGTCTGGACCCTCTTTCTCATTCTTGGAACCGCCCTAGTGTCAGGGAGCTGAAAGACTTTAAGTTACTAGCTCAGTTAGTGATTACCCCTTCCCCCCATGTTAATGAAAAATTTCTTGTGTTTGTTACAAACAGACGTGAATATCGAACCTGATTTGGCGTGAGTGTTGCTGGGATTGGATCGGGATTATTTATTTATTTATTTTGTCTGGACCCCTCCTTCTCCTTCTTGGATTCTCCCCTGTATCAATGAACTAAATATTCGTAAATACCGTCCTCGGTCCAATCCTACCTACGAAATGTTTACTGCAGATACATGTTCATTTTATGATTTTGTCAGCAGTAAAATTTTCCCTTCCACAGGCACGCGCCTAACGTTGGCACTTCTCGGGATTTGTTTTCGGTTTTGGAAATGGAATCCTAAATACACCCGTCATACAGTCAGGATCTGAAAATCTACTGTCACTGTTACAAAGTCCAAATCAATAATGTCTTGTAGCACCACAATCTTGCGTTTTTCCGACGCCGATGCAATGTCTTCGAGGTGTTCCACCATATGAATTGTAGGATAAAAGCCGATGTGTTTGTCGTACATCATGCAGCCGATTCTGCGAGCTACCAATAAGAGTGCTAATTTTAGCACTTATCACTATGGGTTCATCTCTTCTAAAGGGTTATACCTTCAAACCCTGACCTCTTCTTGTTACGTTACACAGATTGTAGAAAAACATGTTATTGACATTTTAAAAGACGTGTTAGATACAAGGTCATTGTAACAGAGTTAATAATGCAGAACTCCTGTAGAAAACATGTTGTGAACCAAAAGCTCTTGTTAATAGCTCTCCACTTGAAAATAAAATAAAAGAAAATTATAAGTACCATCAGGCAATACTCTCTCTCTCTCTCTCTCTCTCTCTCTCTCTCTCTCTCTCTCTCTCTCTCTCCATAGATCTTGATTTAATACTGTAAAATCTTGGCAATTTGCAAATACACAAACTATATATGAAAATAAACATAAGCGCAAGGGAAATTGCACATAGACATTCTGTGACTTTTTTTTAGCAATGATATATGTGTCTAAACTTCGTTTCGAAATCTTTCAGTTTGATTTTCTAAGGATTCTTATATTCCTGTTTAATTAGGTGATTACATGTAGTACAGTTATTTATCTATTTACCTTTGATCTCTTTCAGACAAAATCCATTTTGATGTTTTCTTCCTTTCTTCAACAAATCATCTTTACCAGGATTTGTTGAGAATTTTAGTATAGCTGTCTCTCGAGAGTCATAAGGTTATCCATTAAACATATTTTTAAAATCCTTGGGCATCCCAAGTAGCTTTCCACTCATTTCTTAGAGTCAAAGGATTGTCTAAATAGAGTCAACAAGAAACTTTGTTTGTGTAATATTCTGCTTAATTTGGTTGATAAGCATAAGTATTCAAACTTTACATAAAGTTGTATTTGGATACAGTTCACTACTAAATTAATATATGCATATAAAATAAATGATTGCATACAACCTTACTAATTTAAAATAAAAAGCTAATATACATATCCGAATTTTACACTGACTCTGTAGGGTTCAACAACTTATGATTGATACCTGAATACTCGATATATATCCTTTTTCACATCTTAATTTTCCTTTTGGCAAACCGACAGACACATCCATTAGTCTCTAGGTTCTCAAAGATATGAGAAACAGTTTGGTCGAAGGTATGAGTGTATGCATAGGATTTAACGGCACGTCAGCACAATACTGGCTATGTAGTGCTTTAAAAAAGTTCAGTTCTAAAATTTTAAAGATAAAGAATTGCAAAACAAAATTAGGAAGATGAATCCATCCAAATAAATGTAATCACGTAGTCCTACAAGTTTAAAGATCAAAGATAACGATATTAAAATGTTTTAAAAGACATATAGAATAAAAGATAAAGGTAACTCATAAAAAAAATCCTTTAAATAAAGCGTAAAAACTTGTTATATAATCCGCAATAACTCAAAAAGTCCAATATTTTCTCTGGTGGCACATCATGATAAAGTTGGGTCAAAGTTACATGAAAGTTGGGTCAAGGTTACATGAAAACTCGATGTCTTAGTATCTAATTTGTTACCACAGCATAACTCCATATAAGACCTTGATGTGACAGTGACAGCAAATATTGAAAAGAGGTCACCATTGGTGAAGGGTCAAATTTAGGTTAAGATCTCGACTTATTAGGTCACTATATACTTCTCAGATGCTGTTGCGTTGATATTTAAATCTATGCACCGTTCATAAATGCAGACAATAAATTAAGTTGCAGGTTGTGTATTGATAGTGAAAACTTGCTTATATACGTAAGGGTCACAAAGTTCTAGGTTTTGGCTTATTTATTACACATCTTTTGATTTATTACACATCTTTTTATTTATTACACATCTTTCTTATATGTATGATTTTTTTCTAAACCTGCAAATACAAACAAAGCGCAATACAGTTGAGAGATTAACACGTAATTGGTTATGCAGACCCCCTTGGGTAGAGCCAGGCTTTCATTGACTTTTGGATTAATATGTGTTAGATTCTCTCAATAAGAAGATTGGGATTCATTTTAGACAGGGTTAAGCATCATTTGAAGAGATTCATGCCACTAAATCTATTACTCTGTTTAGATGTAAGAGACATGTCTAAACATCATCACTTGACCTGGGTGAAGACCTTCTTTGGGACGAGCATAAAGTGTCATGCCACATGAAATAGAATCATCAGTTGCCCTAGATGATGACCTTCCTTGGGGCGAGCATAAAGTGTCATGCCACTAGATATATTATCATCATTTGACCTGGATGAAGACCTTCTTTGGGGCGAGCATGAAGAGTCATGCCACTAGATATATTAATCGTTGTAAGAGTAAGAGATGTATTTATACATCATCACTTGACCTGGATGAAGACCTTCTTTGGTCTTAGGTCAAAATTATAAGAATACTGTGAACATAAAGCTTTATTGGTTATAGTCACCAACTCAAAGTCACATACAATAACTTTATCACACTTCCATACTTTACAGTATTTATAATGGCACATGTGTGTACGATCGTCATGCTCTGGTAATGAGGTGGGTGAAATATTATGAAAAGATGAAAAAAATGCTGCACACACATACCTATTTATTGGTGGAAATTGCCATCTGTTCGGTATTTTCAGCACAAATCGATGTATTTTTCTGCCTGTAAATTTACATTTGGAAAGTTTGAATACCGAAGATGTAAATTTTCTAAGGTTGTGGAATTCAGAATTTAAGCTCCTTGCTAATAGCTTACTTTGGAATTCCATGGAAGATCAAAGGTTATTAAGGACTTCACACATATGGAAATCAACATAATGTCTATTCATTACGGATACATGGGTAAAGTTTTATTAAAATATCTCCTTTACTTTAAAAACTGCCAGACACGAAATCAGATATTTTCATCTTTTTTGTCTTGTTATGACCGTGACCTTTGTGCTTGAGATTTTAATATCATACCCAGCAAACACTCTTATGATAAATGACAAGGGAAAGTTTGTTCTCACCAATGTTACTGAGAAATCTCGTGAATAAGTAATCCTTACTTTTCTTTTCTTGTTCGGTTTATCTTGGGTCATCACTGAGAATCTGACTTCAGTATTTGCAGGTAAAGCAAGTAGATGACGTAGTGTGATAAAACTGAATAATTATTGTTTATATCCTCTTAAAAAAATAAATGTGTGAGAGAACTAATCAATGTATTGGTTGATACTAAGACATGAGAATCTCAGTCTCAGAATACCTTCCAACCCCAAATATAGATTCTATTAAAAACACTATCTCCCTCAATATTTACTTCTCGGACACTACCAGGTGAAAATTTCACAATTGGCCTTGCTATAACGCTGACCTTTGATTCAAACATGATTTTCGCCTATTGGTTCGAGCTAGCTTTAATCCCCAAACCTTGCAGTGCCAGTATTAGTGGTTACATCTTCAAGGTCAGTGATATTCTCCAGAGTGTCTGCATTTTATCCTCCCCTTAAATACATTTATACCATCATGAGTACCTGTTGCAAAGTGTAATAACTAGTGTAAACAATAGAAGTCTTGAAAACATTTACTTTTTATGGTGATTGGAAATGGAACTTAGACTTATGGTTGGGGATCGGTTGGATTAGTTGGAATTCACGTTATTAATAAATTGGTAATGTATACGTGAAACAGTCTAATTTGTTTTTATTATAACATAATAACCCTCCCTACAAGAAAATAAAAAAATATAAAAGAATTTAAATCTTCCTGTTGGTCAGATTTAAAAAAAAGTCTCATGAACTGTTGTTTAAAAGTTCTTTTGCTTCTTTCCATGGAAGATTTTTTTTTTTTTTTTTTGCATGAAAAAAGGAGACCAACATTTTATGATATATCTTCCCATTACCCATCGTGTGGCCTCTGGTACAAAGTCCTTGATCTAGAATAAGATCCAGAAGATATGGAGATATTAAATGTATATGTATTTAAAGGCACTTCTATAAAAATATCCGCATATTGTTAGATTGTTACTAAATAATGAAGTGTTCAATAATAGTATGTTATATAGATAATAAGAATAATAAAATTTGTTGATTTGGAAAAAAACAGCAGCTGTTACTTGTCATAAAAAACAGTTTTGAAAAATTATATATAAAAATCTGACTACAGTTAGCTTTGTTTTTAAAATTCTTGTTAAGAATATCTCAACTTTTTCTTACATGACAGTATGAGTGACTTTCCATTTCCTTTGTAAATTAGCATTGGGACATTTCCATTACTATGTCATGGAATTTAAAAACGTTAAAAAGAAAACGTTTTAAATGTCTAAGTTTGTCGGTAAATCATCCTGAAATATAGCAGCACTATACGTCTGTATGCCACTATAAATATTGATAGATTGCAACCGATGGCTCAGGTTGCAATACAATACTATTAACGGACATATTTGTATATGCCCCACCCCAACCCTTTCCCATCGAATATGGCAGGGACATATCCGTTACCCCAATATATCTATATTTAAGTACGTCCCGAAATACTTATGTGTGCATCTCTGTGAGAGTTCTGTCCCACAAACTCATCGCCTAATTGTTTTAGCCCACCAACCACCCACCCCACCCCCACACAATATTTCTGGATCCGCCAATGCATTTCCCCTTTTTGATGTTTAATGGATATTATTGACATAAGCTGAACCTGCGCATATTGTTTTGTCTTTTATCTTAATGATCCGATGCGATTTTCAGAGTTATGCCTCTCTTTGTGTAAAATATATAAACCATATGTGTTAATTCTTGTGTGTGCAATTAGTTCAACAGCTTTGGATGAATTTCCCTGAAACTTTTCATTAATTGAATATGTGCATATCGTTCTGTTACCATGCTCCAAAGAGATTTTATAAAGTTATGCCCATTATGGTGTTAAATATACATACAACATACGATAGTTCATTAGATTTGCATGAATTGCAATTAAATTTAGTAAATATTATTGGCATCAGGTGAAAATGTGCATTTCATTCTGTTGTCATGCCCTGGTGAGTTTCTCCCAGAGTTATGCGCCTTTTTGGTGTTTAATGTATATACATTCAACATGTATTCGTTTAGTCCCACAGCTTTTAATAATATTATAGCCCGAAACTTGACTGACATTATTGGCATCAAGTGAACATGTGAATATCATTCTGTCGTCATGCTCTGATGATTTTTATTTTTGGGGTGGGGGTGGTTGTGGGGGGTGTATGTATCTTTTACAAATGACAATTCTTGCCTGGGCAAAAAAAGTCCCACCGCGTTTGATGAATTATCCTAAAACTTGGCAGACATTAACGGCATCAGGTCAATATGCATGCCATTCTGTCGTCACACTTTGACGCCACTTTGTTCTTGAATGGTATAGATATGAATATGGCCGGGGCATAGTGCGTAAGGCTTGTCCGTGTGTCCCGTACGTACTTCCCGCAATTATTGTGTCTGCAACTTCTCCCGCATCTTTCCATTGATTGTCTTGATCTTGGCAGATATTGTCGACATAGTGTCAATATGCGCATATCGTTCTACCATCGTGCTCTGACGTGTTTTTAAGAGTTATGCCCCATTTTGGTTTTAAATGTGTATGCTGTATATGGTAATTCTTGTATGTTCAACTACTAGCCTCACGGCTTTTGTTGAACTGCTCTAAAACTTGGCAGATATTTTTGACATTATGCCAAGATTCTCATATCATTCTGTCATCGTACTCTGGTGCATTTGTTTCCAGAGTTATGCACCTTTTTCAGTGTAAACATGTATATACCTTGTTTAATTATTCCTGAATGAGCAACTAGTCCAACAGCTGAATTACCATGAAACTTGACAAACATTATTGAGATTAGGCCAACATGTGTATATTATTCAGTCGTTGCCGTCTGATGCCTTATTTTTAGAGTCATTTCCCCCCCCCCCCCACACACACACACACACCTTTCTGTGCTTAAATTTATATATGATAATTCTTGTGTGTGAAGTTAATCACGAAGTTTTGATAAACTGCTCGAAAAGTTAGCAGATATTATTGATGGGGCCAACATGCGCATATTGTTGTCATCATGCTCTGATACATTTTTCCAGCTATATCCCTTTTTGGTGTTTACTGTATATAACATATATGATAATTTTTTGGTGTTTACTGTATATAACATATATGATAATTTTTTGGTGTTTACTGTATATAACATATATGATAATTTTTTGGTGTTTACTGTATATAACATATATGATAACTCTTGTGTGTACAACTAATAATACAGCTTTTTTATGACTTACCCTGAAATTTGGAAGACATTATTGACACGAGGCTAGCATGCGCATATCGTTCTGTCGTCGCGTTCTGATGCATTATTATATGCGCGCCATAAGGCGAAGCGTGTTATATTGTGATGTTCTCAGTCTGTTTCATATTTTGTTTCTGTACAATAACTTGAGTTCTCCACCATATACTGTTACCAGACTTTCCAAATAGTTTCCATTTGGGATAAGGAAAAATCCTGTCGGTCAAAAGATCAATGGCAAGGTCACTATGATTGAGAGAAGAATGATGGTTTCCACACAGTAACATTAGTTCTTCATCAAAGATCTGGACCAAATTTTGTAGATGGCTTGCACTGAGAGCAAGAATAAAAAACGTATTGATTTAGGAGTCAAAAGGTCATAAGTTACGGTCAGTTTGACTGAAAGAAGAAAAAAAAATCTCCGCACAATGACATTAGTTCTGTGTTCCAGATCTGAAATAAACTTTGTGGATAGTTTGCATTTAGAGTAAGAAAAGAGACTATTGATATTGGGGTCAAAAAGTCAAAGGTCAAGGTCACTGTGGCAAAATTATGAAATTTCAGTTCTCGACCATGTACCTTCACCAAAGTTTGTGGATGGCTTACACATTGGGTAAGAAAGAAGCCTATTTATTTTGGGGTCAAAAGGTCAGAGTTCAAGTTCAATGTGACTGAAAGAAGGAAAACGGTTGTTGCATAATAACTTGTATTTGAGCACGTACCTTGACCAACGTATCTTGACCAACGTATCTTGAGGGCTTGCACTTAAATTATGGAACAGGCCTGCCTATTGATTTCGGTTTCAAAAGTTGAAAGATCAAACTTACTGTGACTCAAAGAAAATATGTTTTACAGATTAACTTTTGTTCTAGCGCACTACACCATCGCCGCTAAGCAAGCGTCTCCGCTCTCTGGCGATTTACTATACAATTTTGGATATTATCCTTACGCCGACCAGCTTGGCGGATACGAATGTACGTCAAAAGTTGAACAAAATAGTTCGAAATGCTTGACACCTTTACGTTTTTATATTGTGATGACTTGCTAAAGTCATTCTAATATATGTCTTGATTGTAATTTGAACTAGGTAAAATTCTTCCTTAAAAATGTGTTAACAAGTGTTTTTGCCGAACGTAACATTGGAGCACTTCCATTGTCAAATATTCAGTTTCCTCGGTGCGTAGGTTTTGCATGTTGTCAAGGTCTTCAATTTCGGAGGTCAGTAATTCTTGCATGTAGTCTGCATTCCCCTACTGCCTAAATGGAAGTGATCGGTTTTGAAATACACAGTTTGTTGTTTTAGAATAAGTTTCTTGACGAGACTTTGTGGATAGCTTTAGGTAATAAAGAAACCTATAGATTTTGGGGTCTAAAGGTCCAAGATCACAGTCATGGTAAGTCTAATAACAAAAGAATGGTTTCAGCACAGTAAGTTTAGTTCAAGACCCCATACCTTTACTAAAGGTCAAGGTCATTGATACTCGTTGGCCAATAATCTCCAGAGTCAACGACGTCCAACCTAGTGCATACATAGAGAACTATTAAACGCGGGGAGGGCAAATAACACACCGTCCACTGTACTCTTGTTTAGAGTTAAGCCACTATTTGTCGACCCCGCCATGATAGAAGCTTGGCATAGCGATCACTTTGGCGTCCGCGTGCGTGTCCGTCCGTATGTCCGTCCGCACCTTAGATTAACCTCAATCTTCTAGCTAAATAAAAGACGGGCTTGACAAAAAGGGGGTCTGTTGTTGATGTTAAAAGTATTATATTATATATGATAATTATTGCATGTGAAACTAGTCCAATAGCTTTTGATGAATTGCCCTGAAACTTGGCAGACATTATGGACATGGGGTGTACACGCAACTAACATCTGAGGCCCTATAGGTAATTCATCATGTCTTAATGTGAAGGCATGGTAAGTAAGCTACGTGTATATAATACAGGTTGTCATACGTATGAATCCTAACCCATTAATTATTAGGACTTCTCTGATATGACAGTTTTTACATCAGGGTATTTTGATTTGACGTCTCATTCGGTTGAGGTGTAAACACGGTCTTTACCCTTCATGAAATCATCAAATTTAAGATTTTATATTGAAGTCCTGACCGTAATATGTGCCCAAGTAATGTTCTTATGATATTTTTGACGGCTTCCTGTTTAAATAAATCAACGCATTTATGTCGATTGTTTAAGCAGAGTGACCTGAACTGTATTGCGACTAGGCGAAAAGACCCAATCTTTCACCGCATCAAATCAGGCGGTTCTTATAAGGTAGACAAAAAACAAAAGCTGATCATGTCAAGAGACACCCACCTCTAGTACTATTTGGAAATGTTTGCATCAATGGATGGATGGATAAATGAAATAGATGGATGGATGGATGAACGGTTGGAGAATAAAGAATAAAATTAAAAATGGTTTTTACTTCTATTGCATATCAAAATTTCACAGTATATGACAAGTATTTTAGTCAAATTTTCCGACATTCAGATGGACAAAGTTGTTTCAGCCAACACACAAGAACCAACTCTCGATGCTTTGTGTTTACCCATTCTCCAGCTCCAGCAATGTCTTATTCCCTTCCAGTTATTGTGGTATTGTGGTTATCTTCATGTTGATAAAAGATGGTGGTGGGGATCCTGTCCTTTTTTTGGACCCCTATCCCGTTTCAGACAGGTTTTGACACCCCGTTACAGACCGACCCTTTGGAGTCTAATACCCATTATCAATAAGGTGTCAACTGTGTTGACCAGAACATCTAGACATATTAGTCAGAGGTAATTCAGGTTGTGACCATAGGTCTCTTTTTTCATTTAATTGCAGCTGTTAGATATATGGCCTCAGTTTACTCGGCATAAAGGCTCTCCAGTGTTGTCCAAGATTATTTTTACACAGTGTTGGACATTGAAAATGGACCCCCTAGCTCCGACTGTCAGAACACGCCTACCACCATTTACATAGTGAGTGTTCCTCTTTTATCCCCGTGTTGGACACTGAAAAAGGACCCCTTAGCCCCAACTGTGTCAGAACATTCCAACCACCACTTATATAGTGAGTGCTCCCCTAAACCTATCCCCCGTTCCTCATGCACCCAAATTTTCAACTGGAGTAAAGTACATTGACCAAGGACACACCATGGTAGCCGGCCCGGGCTGATCCGATGGTAGGATTCGAACTCTCACCCTTTTGGTCGCGAGTTCGGTACTCTAACTACCGAGCCACCAATGAATTACCAAGAACATTTAGATTTGTCTTTCCAAAGGCGCTCACCTTTACAGATCACTCACACATGTCACCTCTGTCCGCGTGAGTTCGAGTCTCGGCTCGACTAACGAGGGTATGTGCGAAAGCTTGCTAGTAGCTTCCCGTCGGTCGGTGGTTCCTCCCGGGTTCTTCCTCCACCAAATATACTGGCCGCCATGTATAGCCTATCATGTGCTGCAAAAAGGCGTTAAACCCCAAATACATTATTATTATTATTATTATTATTATTATTATTATTATTATTATTATTATTATTATTATTATTATAAAAACTCTGAGTTGCCATCCGTGTTGACGAAAAAGCTATATTATGGCTTCATAGAAATTTTGCGTTCAGGTTTTGGTTCAAGTTATTTTTTTTTAAAATGTTAGCAGCTAAAAGTAGGGGCGATACTTCAATGAGCACTGTTTTCAATGATTGTGTTCAGTGTAAAAGGGTGGAAAACCGTGTTGAAAGAATGACAAGTTTAGACGTTTGTATTCACGTTAATGTCTGTGGTAATAAAATACTATTTATTACTGTCCCCGATGGGATGAAATCATTTTAATGCACAGTAATGTATTCTCCACGGAGTAAAGAAGTTTTGATCAGCAGTTTTTCTAGAACAATAGATAAAGCAAGTCATATGATGTGTAATGGGATTGTGTGGGTCATTCAATCTATTACCAAGTGAAAGATTACGTTATAACGATTTCCCTCTCTCTCTCTCTCTCTCTCTCTCTCTCTCTCTCTCTCTCTCTCTCTCTCTCTCTCTCTTATTGTGGTTAGATATATATAGCGATCATAATAGCTTTGGCAAAGTATGCCAGACACTCTTTATTACTTGTAGCTCAGTTTCCTAGACACTGTTGTATGCATGGTCATATAACTTCATGTGTGCATTCACATTTAACACTCGTAAAAAGTAAATTGTGGTTTTAATGATCTAGTTTTCTTGCTAAACTGGCAATGTCAAGTTGTTAGATTATGTACCATACAGGCGAAGCACACAAAACATCATTCAACATAATTTCCTGTTGGTTCATTCTTAGCTCAGGTTTCAAATTTGTATCTAAGTATAAGCGTGAAAGAAGAGAAAAATATTTCATTTGGTTTGAATGTAGGTTTCATGCAATATTTCACTCGCTACCTATTTGGCACTTTTCTAAATTACCAGTTAGATTCTTGTCCATATGATTAATAGAAACAGACAAAACATAATAAGGTCCTCGATTCAAATTCGATCTCGTATTGATTAACCCTTCATAACAAATAATGAGAATATGAATTTAAAAAAAAAAATTAAAAAAACGATTACAATAACGGCTTTAAGACTCAAAATCGGACATCAGAATCTTTACATGTAGCCTGATCGATCAGTGCGAAACGTTCTATTTGTGGGGACACTCCCTTCAACCGCAGCTCATTTTAGTACGGAAATGTTGCACTTAATGTTCATCATGATTATCGTGAAAGAATGATCAAGTGATGATGGAAACCGGGAAGTTGTTGACACTTTGCGTGCATTATATTCGCAGTACAAGGTTATGTGATGAAAGACAGCAGTCACGTAATGATATACATGTCCTCAGCAGTGTTCTTCTTTGAAAAATACGATCATACACATATAGGAATGTGAGAAAATTTATTCTACGACACGCTTTCTCGACTCTTTAACTTTATGACCAAGGTCACAGTCATATAAAATTTGCATTAAGGTTTTGGTTTTTTCGTTTGCTTACATTTCCTAAATCTCTTGATGGTTTTTCTTCATACTTTGCATGAATCATTATGAAGTTAAGACAATTCATTCTACGACATGCTCATTTGCCCCTTTAACCTTGGGGTGAAGATCACAGTCATAGTAAATTTGTGTTAAGATTTTGGTTCAGGTTTTTCATTTGCTTATATTTCCTGTACCCTTTGATGGATTTTTTCTTCTTGATACTTTGGATGAATCATTAGGAACTAAAACAATTAATTCTGCGATAACCATGTGACGGCGGGGTCAAGGTCACACATTTTACAGCAATGCGTCAATCATGGACTCGACATGCAGGCCTTGGCCTTATTGTCTAGAGCTATGCCTGTTTTTGATTTTTGATTTTTTTTTTTTGATTTTTTAAAATAAATCTATTTTAAGAGTTCTGTTGCATGTTTATACAAACATTCTGCCAGAGTTATTGCTCTTCTCTGTTTGCACCACTCATTAAGGTAGGAGAGAGGCGGCGACATCGGTGTCCTATGGACAAATTTCTAATTCTCCATTGTGAATTTTTTTTCGCATGTACAAACATACATGCATACATTCTGCCAGATTATATTGTTTCTTTTCTACTTGCTAACACTCATTCAAAGAGAAAACAAAGGGGGCTGGGTGAACATCTATGACCTATGGACATATGTCTAGTTTTAGTAACAGCTGTACAAACAGTGTGCAGGATAAATTAATATTGTTACATGCTAGGGGGCTCGCCAACGAGTGAATCAAACAACTTCTGCTTGAGTCTGGCTTGAGGTCGATGTTTCCCCTATTTCCAAAGACCTCAAGACAACAGTCGTTGTCAACTGAAGGATTCTTAAACGTGCAAATACTACAATAATTTTTCTCTAATCACCTAATGACCATACATAATTTCACACTTGCATGGTTTTTCTTGTTTCACATTTGTATGACTCATCAGTAAGCCTTTCGAAGCCAAATAGTTGTACTTCACGTCATACACCTCGAGACGCGACCCAAACACCTAACACAAAGAATTATTCCTATCTCAAATTACTAAACGCGTATACGTTAAAATATCCCGAGAATTCTTTATGTTAAGAAATTAGGGAGGCTTCCTTTTACGAAACTAATCCATGTTACCGTAAAGTCTCGTGAATACTGTACATTATGACGTCTGCTCCTAGACATTGGTTAATTACTCTTTTTGATAAATATCTTTCCAACACCGACTCCCTATAATCAACAAATAATCAATAAAATCTAACAAAGCTATAAACGAAGACGTAAATACAAATAGAACATACCCTAGTTTTATTACAATATGTTTCTTGAAACAAAATTTAGTAGGAGGGGATGAACTTATTGGCAAGGTTTGAAAGCACATTGTAGTCTAAACACAAAAAGCTTATTACAACTCTGGTGAAAAGACTTTCGACAGAAATCTGTTCATCATCACTGAACTTATCAAAGAAAATGCATGTATTATGCGATTCTGCCTTTCCAGATATGTGTGCGTGTGTATAATGTAGCACAACGTCTTTTACACCATTCAAGAACGAGTAAAGAACGAATTAAATAATCTACTAGGCTTCCGAAAGAATCTAACGATCCTATCAAGCTTTTCAATAAGTTTGGAAGTCCAGAAGTTATGGACATTGGAGAGTTCCATGATACCCCACCAGGGAAACCTCTAGGAAATCCCGCATTACCACCACTTCCATAAATGCCTCACACCATAAAACAATGTATTGCCGAGGGTTAG
Organism: Margaritifera margaritifera; assembly: GCA_029931535.1. Lineage (NCBI taxonomy): Eukaryota > Metazoa > Mollusca > Bivalvia > Unionida > Margaritiferidae > Margaritifera > Margaritifera margaritifera. The sequence continues at coordinate 190,084 of JAQPZY010001179.1, forward strand.
AGCAAATATTGATGAATGAAGTCTTCTACTTCAAGAACATTATCCAACAGCTGTCTGCCTTCAGGGGACCTTTTTTTATTTTTAAAGAAAACAATAGAGTAATTCAAAATAATGTACAACTTTCAACAACTTTTTCAAGAAACACTGATAAGGCCGCTTTAGGAGTGACGATTATCATTAATAATAAACTCCTCACAGCCAAATTAACTTCAATGCTGCATTGTGTGTCCATACATAAACATCTTACTCTTTGCTCACTGTACTCCAAGCTCTCCAATCAATCTATCTGATCTTGATAATTTTGTTGAACAGTTAGCAGCACCTTTTCGTCTTTCTTTGCGATTTTATCGACCACCATACACTTTGGGGATGCAAAAATATCAATAAGAGATGAAAAAGATGAAGAATTTATTAAAAAACACAATCATTGCCTTTTTTCATTATAAGCTGTAGTTTCCAAAACCTCAAATAGCGTATTTCAATACATGACCTGAGGTTAAAGATGATGATTATTGTTAATTGACAGTTCTGTCAGACATGTACTAGTAAAAGTAACATTATGGTTTTGTAATAATTACCGGTACTCTTTAATTTGCCTTAACTAAAAACTTCACTTTATTTCTTATTCTACCTTTCATTCCGCACCCAGCTGACGTCCGTTCTCAATTTCTTTCTGTGGTGATAAAATTATTAGGGTTGGTGACGTAAAATTTTAATGGTCACAATATATTTAAAGCAAATCAAAACGTACTTGGAGCGCGCCTAAAAGAGTACAGTTACTTTGTTGGACATACCCCATGTCTATTCAGAAACATGTAGGTAACTGTAAATAGGTTAATAACTCAGAAAGTAATTAAGACTTAGCTGTTGTATGTATGTAAATGCATCTTTTATTCAGTCCAACGTGCAAACCACTGAAAAATAATTGGAAGGGTTAGTCAAACCTTATTGGAAAGCTTATCCTTCATCTGAATGAAGATGCGAAAAGTACATGTGTGATCTGTTTTATGACCTCGTTCTGGAAATTATTTTCTCGTGAAACAAGTAAATATAAGTTCCTGGTAAAGTCGTGCAATCGTTATGTTTCGCTCGTAAACGCGTCTTCTTGGAAAAAAACAAACAATGATGACCGCATTTCACATGAGAAGCATCTTGGCAGTAGGGCCTTTCATGCCTGAACGAGTGATTTCAGTTGTGATACATGGCATACACACACAGACACACACAGACACACACACACTATGATTACAAGAAAACGTAACTTTTCAACATTTGTCAGTGGATTCATTGTGACATATTTCACACTTAGCATCATAGCTTTTAATAAATATTTCAACTGGCCGTCAATATTAAGTACGGGAACAACTTCATTGAAGAAAACATTACATTCTGGCCAAAATTTGGTATGGAGGAACTTTAATCAAAAGCGTTCATGTTATAACAATTATGTCGATCCACCTTGTCAAAATTGTTCTTGTCTTTAGATACTTTGAATGACTTCTCAAACTTTCTGGACAATACAGTTTTAATGATAAAGAAACGTCCTCTGGGACAGTAGGTCACAATTATACCAGCACGTCCGGTATTTACATACAAGTAACAACAAAAAGAAAACCCAATCTAAATAACTTCTACATAGTATATGAATAAGTTTGATAACAAACCCCCGTCATTTTTGTTTATTTCTTTGAATCCTCCATTCCTTGAGCCATATGCCAGTCCATTTTTGTTGTTGTTGTTTTTTTTTTGTTGTTGTTGTTGTTGTGTTTGTTTTTTTTTTAATGGAAACCCTGTGTTTTGGATGACAACCTGATCCAGCATTCATTTTTGACATCCATCACTGAAAAACGGCAATTTTCATTCATCTGGGTTAAAGATACACCTGCTAAGCCAGTACCTAATTTGACAGCATCACGTGTGTTTGTCATTGCGATTTAATCACGCTTATATAAAAATTAAGTGCAGCAGAATAAAATTAAAGATCAAAATATCACTCCACGAGTAAATAATGCAATATCTGTAAAATACGTAATCTCGTATGTCGAACAAGAGGAATGGGAGTAAAAGAGCTAAAAAGACTACCTGATCCAACATTCATACTTGACATCCATCACTGAAAAAAGGCAAGTACCAATAATTTGTTTACGAATACAATGTGTTGTTTATTAGCACCACAGAATAATACTTCATGTTACGTTCATGCTTGGATTTAGCAACACAGAATAATACTACATGTTGCGTTCATGCTTGGATTTAGCATAACAGAATAATATCGTGCAACGGCCAGTTGTCGTTGAACTCCTTCAATCATGCGCCATGTTTCTTAGTGAAATCAAACAAAATGATATTCAAAAAGGTAATTTCATGTAATTTTAAAAAATCATAATAAAAATCTCTGTTTTCACTAATGCCTTTTTTGTGTCATACATTTTGGCCTTGAATTTTCTATTATATGCTAAAGATAGCGCCGCCGATCACATGATGACTTTGTTGACATATTTTGAACAGGAAAACCAACTTTTGAGAATTAATACAACTAGATAGCCAATGTAAATATTTGGTTTTAATCATGTGGGGTTCTTATACAAGGTAAGAAAAATTTACACTCGAAATGTATATTCAATACGGACTTTTTCGTTTCAGTATTATTTCATAATAAACATATATTCTACATCAAAAGACATTGAATCTATTATAATAAAATGTGTATCCATTCACGGGTATCTATTTTTAAATTTATCTCCCTCTCTCTCTCTCTCTCTCTCTCTCTCTGCATGTCTGTCTGTCTGTCTGTCTCTCTCAGTCTATTGAGTCATGTATCTATATGGTAAAGAACAAGCAAGCAGTAATGTAAGTGCACAAACTGCATATAGAATTAGCGGAAAAAATTATTCATTTTTAAATTTAATTTGTTTTAATTTCAAAAACACGGAGACGCTGTAAACTTATAATATCCATACCTTGGTCTAACTGGCACGGTCCGGTCATATGCCATGTAACTTTTTAGTGAGTGTCACGAACCATGGACGTCACTTCCGGAAATACGTAGACATACACACGCTCGAAAAAACGGTAATTATGAACAAATGTACATGAATGCCAAAACAATTTCACGCTGATTAAATGAAGTAGATATAGTTGAACACTTTTTATGGTTTATTTGAATAGATTAGCATAATATTATAACGAACGCGATAAAATTCACGTTAAGTCCACGAAAGGTGGTTACTCGAGGCTACTTCATGTTACGTTCATGCTTGGAATTCGTGTTACCGAATAATACATGTTCATAGAGTTCATACTATAAATATTGCGTTGTTATCAAATACTATACGTACAACTTTAAACAGAAACTATAAAAAAAAGTTAGCAACAAAAGCTGGAAAGGAGAGGATGGACAAATTTTGATCCAGAAAAACTTTTTAATTAAGTTTACACGTTGATTAATATATATTGCACACACACACGCACACATACACACATATGATATTCTTCTTCAATATCATGGTTGTCACATAGTATACAATATATTTCACTTCAATCGATTCTATTGTTTCCGTATCGCCTAGTTTCAGTCAAATCACGAGAAGACACCCGGAATTTTGTCAAAGTCGGTCTGTGTTTATTGTTAGACAAGAATTTAAAATAATCTTCAAGGCCAAAGTCAGTTTTGATATGTTGTATGAAGGCTGTTTATTGGAATTTTGTAATTCATTATTCCGTTCTGGTCTGCAATCCTTTGTTCAAAAATTGGAATAAACTTGAAGAAACACATGGTCAGTGAATTCTGACCAGTTGGTTGCGAGGTCAACATATCGTGGGTCGTTATTTATGTGGCTGAAAAGGGGTTAAGTGAAACAAAGCTCATGAAGGTATGACGATATAAAAAAATAAAAAACAGTTATAAAACGCCTTGTATGGACACAATATGCAATATAATTACAAAATTACAAAATTCACCATCCAGTTCCCGCAATATGATGTCAGCAGAATTTCGTTCAGCAAGATAAGGCTGCGTTTTAAACAACGCACGAAAATGACTAATCTCGTTCATCCAGACTCTCGAGTGACTCTGAGAGATCTACATAGAGCGAGAGTTTGATAAAAGTATGTACAATCCATTGTTACCAATACGTGTCGCTCATTTTTTTTTTTTTTTTTCCTTTTCTTATTCCGTCTAAAAAATACACCGTCGTTACCATAAAGTCCATCAGCACTAATTGTGCATAACCGATAAATGTCAGGATATTTTTTAATGTACTTTAGAAGTAGAACGTATTAGTGCAGAAGCAGGTAATGTGAATCCCTTTAGAAGTAGAACGTATTAGTGCAGAAGCAGGTAACGCGTATCCCTTTAGAAGTAGAACGTATTAGTGCAGAAGCAGGTAATGTGAATCCCTTTAGAAGTAGAACGTATTAGTGCAGAAGCAGGTATTGCGTATCCCTTTAGAAGTGGTAGAACGTATTAGTGCAGAAGCAGGTAATGCGTATTCCTTTTAGAAGTGGTAGAACGTATTAGTGCAGAAGCAGGTAATGTGTATCCCTTTAGAAGTAGAACGTATTAGTGCAGAAGCAGGTAATGTGTATCCCTTTAGAAGTAGAACGTATTAGTGCAGAAGCAGGTAATGTGTATCCCTTTAGAAGTAGAACGTATTAGTGCAGAAGCAGGTAATGCGTATCCCTTTAGAAGTGGTAGAACGTATTAGTGCAGAAGCAGGTAATGCGTATCCCTTTAGAAGTGGTAGAACGTATTAGTGCAGAAGCAGGTAACGCGTATCCCTTTAGAAGTGGTAGAACGTATTAGTGCAGAAGCAGGTAACGCGTATCCCTTTAGAAGTGGTAGAACGTATTAGTGCAGAAGCAGGTAATGCGTATCCCTTTAGAAGTGGTAGAACGTATTAGTGCAGAAGCAGGTAATACGTATCCCTTTAGAAGTGGTAGAACGTATTAGTGCAGAAGCAGGTAATGCGTATCCCTTTAGAAGTGGTAGAACGTATTAGTGCAGAAGCAGGTAATGCGTATCAATTTTGAAGTGGTAGAACGTATTAGTGCAGAAACAGGTAATGCGTATCCCTTTAGAAGTGGTAGAACGTATTAGTGCAGAAGCAGATAATGCGTATCCCTTTAGAAGTGGTAGAACGTATTAGTGCAGAAGCAGGTAATACGTATCAATTTTGAAGTGGTAGAACGTATTAGTGCAGAAGCAGGTAACGCGTATCCCTTTAGAAGTGGTTGAACGTATTAGTGCAGAAGCAGGTAACGCGTATCCCTTTAGAAGTGGTAGAACGTATTAGTGCAAAAGCAGGTAACGCGTATTCCTTTAGAAGTGGTAGAATGTATTAGTGCAGAAGCAGGTAATGCGTATCCCTTTAGAAGTGGTAGAACGTATTAGTGCAGAAGCAGGTAATGCGTATCCCTTTAGAAGTGGTAGAACGTATTAGTGCAGAAGCAGGTAACGCGTATCCCTTTAGAAGTAGAACGTATTAGTGCAGAAGCAGGTAATTCGTATCCCTTTAGAAGTGGTAGAAAGAATTAGTGCAGAAGCAGGTAATGTGTATCCCTTTAGAAGTAGAACGTATTAGTGCAGAAGCGGGTAACGCGTATGACTTTAGAAGTGGTAGAATGTATTAGTGCAAAAGCAGATAACGCGTATCTCTTCAAGTCTGGCGATGTGCACAATTTTCGTGCAGAAGTGAAAACATGTATTACCCATACATATTTTATTGCTTAGTTCAAAACATTAAAAAGAATATGAAAAATGCGCATTTACGTCATCTACATTTTTATTAAGAATGCTAACTAACCTGTCTTCAATCAGCAAACTTTACCGTATTTTCGGTAAACCTCGTTTTAAGCGTTATAATCGTTTGAATACACTTTTACCAGACCCTAGTATGGCGAGGATATAAAGGAGTAATGCGAGAGGTCTGGTTGAACGAGACTAGAAAATTACATGTAGTACGTAAACGCCTATTGGAGCGATATTTTACTACTGCTGCTGTGCTAACGTATACAAATGTTGCTACAAAGCAAGTACCACTGTTGGTACGATATTTCCCTACTGCTGCTAATATATACTAATGTTGTTATACAGCAACTAACTACTGTAGTTACAGCTCGCAATAACAAAAATGCATCTGTTGTGTGTACCCTAACCCAATTAGAAGTCAGTGACCGGATTCAGAAAATTTGCGATGATTTATTTCAGTTGAGTGGATCGCCCGAGTTCAACGTCTTATTTATTTATTTATTTATTTTTATTTTTATTTTTTATTATTTTATTTTATTATTATTTAGTTTTAACGGCACTTTTATTGGCTATAGCATGCCGAGAAAATGGGAGCTAAGTGCCTTTCGTAAGGACGCCCCAAGGCAGCTGACCAGGGCTGGCCTTGGTGGATATCGAAATCTACCAACTAAGCTACCGCGGCTTGTTTAGTACGTCACGTGCACTATTTATACAATCTAATAAATTTTGAAGTGTAATATGCTACCTTGTTTAAAACGAACACAGTTATAATAATCGAAATGTATTCTTGACTTGAACCCTGCCTTGAAAGTTATAAATAAAAAGAATAGAAACATAAATTAGATGACTTCTATTGATTAACTGTGCAGATGTAAAAAGGTGAACGACCGCTGGCAGTGTAATCTAAAACTACTACTTTACCTAACAGCTGCTGTTTTCTCTCCTGTACCTTTTACATGTACCATTATCGTACTTGAAGAAGTCATTTTATGGCGTTTTCTTTTTTTTTTCTTTTTTTTCTGTTTGTTTGTTTTCTTCAACTGCCTCACCGTTTAGTATTGTATCTTTTACGAAAATGTGTATGTTAGTCGCTAAACGATTTGGCTTCGAGGATGAGGCGGTGTAATATGGGGTAGGGTATGATCCTGTGCGAACTCAAATATATATGTTGCATTTTTTGTTGCTGTGCAAAATGAAAAGAAAGGTTTTATTTTACATTTCATGATAAAGTATGATATTATATGTAATGGAACTGGGAGAAGGGGTCAAGTTTTCATTCCGCATGATTCGAAGGTACACCGCCCTCCTCTGTACAGTAAATAGTAATTGCTTTCTAATGTAACTCCATTCTTTATCACCACTACGTATTTTAGATCCGGTGAAGATCATACTACTCTTCCACTAAAAGAACATAAAATTATTTTTTTTAAAAAAGGATTTTTTAAATTTAAGCTAGATATCTGGTCTATATATTTTGAAAATATTTTTAAAATATAGTTAATGTTCTACGAAAACAAAATTTCACAAATCCTCTTAAAGATTTCACTGCAATCAAGTAAGCAAATATTCTCTGACTGCCACAGTCATCGGCACACCAACTGAAATCGTATCAAGTAAGCAAATATTCTCTCTTTACTTCCACAGACATCGGCACAACAACTAAAATCCTATCAAGTAAGCAAATATTCTCTCTTGACTTCCACAGTCATCGGCATACCAACGGAAATCCTATCAAGTAAGCAAATATTCTCTCTTGACTGCCACAGTTATCGGCACACCAACTGAAATCTTATCAAGTAAGCAAATATTCTCTCTTGACTTCCACAGTCATCGGCATACCAACTGAAATCTTATCAAGTAAGCAATTATTCTCTCTTGACTTCCACAGTCATCAGCACACCAACTGAAATCCTATCAAGTAAGCAAATATTCTCTCTTGACTTCCGCAGTCATCAGCACACCAACTGAAATCGTAAAAAAGTTAGCAAATATTCTCTGTTGATTTCCACCAAGACGTTAACTGCACTTGTGTTTGTATTGCAAACTTAGCATTGATTTTATTCAACAATTGTTTAAATTTCTCTGAAGTGTAAAATGTACATGTAGGTACATCGATGGGTGTTCTCTACAGTGTAAAATGTACATGTAGGTTCATCGATGCGCACCGCACTACAGTGTAAAATGTACATGTAGGTTCATCGATGGGTACGCACTACAATGTAAAATGTACATGTTGGTACATCAATGGGTGCGCACTACACTACAGTGTAAAATGTACATGTTGGCACATTGATGGAAATAGGTGATCATATATATTGTAGGTTTTCTTGAAACACTTTAGTTTATTTATACATCTTAAGATTTATGTTTTAAATGCATTTTGTTTGTTTTTACTAACTATTTTATAACTTTTTATCACAAATTTAACGAAGGCCACATAGAAGACTGGTTAAAGCACCAATATGTAGACATATTTTTTCTTTCTTTCAATCAAGAAATTATTATTATTATTATTATTATTATTATTATTATTATTTGCAGACTTCAATAGAATTTTAAAACGATTAGTCTGTATTATCAATTAACCTCTTCTAGGGAGAAGAAAATGCATCTAAAGTCGTTATTTGAATGACCTCTTCTAGGACAAGAAAATATTATTGTTTTCCGTCACCACTTCTTTGCATCGACGTCACTATATTTGCAGATTTTTAAAGGTCCCTCCTGCGCAGGAAAAGTTCAGTTTAATGCAGCTGTGTAAAGTTCATCGAATAGCCGATTGTTCAACTCTTTACTCTTTCATCTCGGCCTGCCCATGCTATATCTGCATACAGAATTTAGAAAATGAGATTATGACATCATAAGGTACATGACATAAAAAATGCGCTAGGCTTGTAAACAATTAAATTGTTCTTACAACATTCTTCCTGACTGATATAAATTTTACTCTTCTTTATCTTAATGGTGTGAATTAGCATGCTTTGTTGTCTTTATTAATTTAATTGATCTTAATCAACATTTATATAGCGCCCCAGAATGAGCCTTGTTTTCATTTCACTTGGCTTCCTGCCCCCTCCGCCTCCTCCCTCCCCGACCCTGGTTTGTCTATCTCATGCATAGCGATGAAAGCCTAAGCGGTACGGGTGACCCACACTACTTACTCTTGAAGTGATCGGAATATCAGGAGTGTATTTTTGCACTTGTAACCAAAAATATGGTTAGACCAAAATGTATACTCTATGGTAAGCCGTTTTAGCATAAATACTATTTCACATATGCCAAAAAAACTATTTTACATCTGGGAAAAATAAGTTTCATAAATGAGATAAAGGTTGAGATTATATTTAATATAAATAATTTTCACACACACACACACACACACACACACACACACACATATATATATATATATATATATATATATATATATATAACATTCTTTTTTGCATATGTGAAAAAACAATTTCGCATATGTAGAATTTCACATGTGTGAAATAAAGTCTTTCACATATATGAAATTCTTATTTACATATGTAACAAAAATGATTTATTTCATATATGTCAAATATTATTTTATGATTGTGTTTTCCCTTGACGTATGTGAAATAAAGTGGAACTATTTCACACATGTAAAAAAGAAATTAATATTTTACATATGTGAAATACTGTTTCAAAGATGTGAAAAAACTTTTTACACGTGTCAAGAAAATACTATTTCAAATATGTGAAGAAACTATTTACACGTGTCAAGAAAAAAACTATTATTCACATATGTGAAAAAGATTTTAGCAGATGTGAAATAAAGGCTTATTTTATATATCTGACTTTTTCACATATCTAAAATTATTTTTCACACATGTACAATTCGTTTGCAATAATATAAAACAAATCATTTATTTCACATATGTAAAAAATAAAGTTTCACATATGTGAAAACAATTTCACGTATACGAAAAAGAATTTCACGTACGTGAATTAAAGTATTTACGTACATATGTGAAATTATTTTTCTCATGTGTAAAATTCTTGTTCATATGTGTGAAATTCGTTTTCATAGATGTGTAATAAATTATTTATTTCACATATGTGAAAACTTATTTTAGATATGTAAAATTCTTTTTCACAGACGTGAAATAAAGTCACACTGTTTGTTTCACATATGTCAATAAATAAAAAAAATAAATGCTTAAACGGCTATCCATACTAATCAGATCTTTTGTTGACCTTGGTTTAGATGAATTCAAAGCAAGAATCTGCCTCTTTTCATGATGACACTAGACGGATCAATGTCCCGTCCATAAACAACTGAGGTGACTGACCATCCCACTGCAGGGTTTAAATGAAAAGTGTTTCCATGTATAACCAACGTCACCAAAGCACCCAAACAACAATTAAAAGGTGAACCAATTTTTTCTGGACATAGCGACAGAACATTCACCTCAGGATAACTTGTACTGACAGTCAGTCAGTAGGGCTAAATATTACACTGCCGTGGCAACACTTGTCTCGTCCCTTCACAACTGAGGTGACTGACCATCGCACTCACTCCTAGAGATTTCCCCACCTGTTTGGGCTAAATGCTACACTCCGCGGTTAGACCAGACGGACCAATGTCCCGTCCATTCACAACTGAGGTGACTGAACATCGCACTCACTCGTAGAGATTTCTCCCAATTGTTTGCTTTTACAAATCTGCTGGCTAATGACCCTGGCCAGGTCAGTTCCAGGTCAACAGACGTCTACCAGACTCTTTCGTCCCAACCAGAACTCTCAGAAATGGAGATTAATAGGTGAGATGTTAAACCCATTTAAGATTCAAACTTACCTCACGTTTGGATCACAGATAAGTCAGTCTCTCTCTCTCTCTCTCTCTCTCTCTCTCTCTCTCTCTCTCTCTCTCTCTATATATATATATATATATATATATATATATATATATATATATATATATATAATGCTACAATTGTCTATCTTTATTGTAAAAGATAGATAGTGTGTGCATGTGAGTGTATATTGTGTGTATTCAGATCAACGTGAAGAGATGTGTGCCACAGATCATAGTTTCATTACATATATCTCTACACTACTCAGACCCCAACAATGTTCATTGTATCATTCCGCGCAAGAAATGTGTTAACGAAAATACTAATCTCTTAATTTTCGTTTGAAAGCAGTCATTAATTTGACAACATACACAATTTGAAACATTATTTAGTACAGGCTAAATTTGTTAAAGGTTGCAGTCATGAAATTATTGTAAATTTCAAACTTCTTTTTACGGATGTAGTAATGCAGCCGTTAATCGCATTGGCACAGAATAGAGAATAAAATCCATGCAAATCGACGGTTTTTGTCTTAAAAATATATAATAAAACGAAAATTTACGTTTCTTGTAGTAGATATAAGGAAATATTTCACTCGTGAAGTGGAAACATTTTGTATTGTCACACGTGACTTCGCTACTCGAGACAATACCATGTTTCCCACTTCAATCGTGAAATATTTCCTTATAAATATTTCCTTATATCTACTCAAAAACTTAAATATCATATATATATATATATATATATATATATATATATATATATATATATATATATATATATATACACACAATTTTTCTTGGCTTTTGTGTTTGGTGTTTATTTTGTGGATGTAAATTGTTTCTTCCCCTGACGAAGAGCTTGTTTAGCTCGAAACGTTGGGAAACTGTGTTGTATTTGCGCCGTTATCAATTTTTGTCTATATATATATATATATATATATATATATATATATATATATATATATATATATATATATATATATATATATATATTGTAAATCTAATATGGGGAGAGTAGATCTTGAGTGTGTGCATGTGCGTATATATTTTGTGTATCCAGATCAATGTGAAGAGCTGTGTGTCACTTATCATATTTTAAATACATTTGTTATTCCGTCGGGGTGGTGGTGTGTATTAACGTAATGCTCTCGGAAACGATATATACTTTCAATGATTGCTGTACTCAAAATTTAGTGTATGAATCCTTGTTATACAAAGTACTTTTGCTACTAAATTAAACAATATTCAGTATTGGGTTAACGTGTAGAAGGATAATTATTTGGATTTTTCGAATAATTGGACAATAATTTTACTTTCCTGTATTGCTTATTTGTTCATATTTATGTTGCAGAATATTGTACCAAATTAACATACACAGAATAATTATGTAAATTTAAATCAATATTGACACTTTTTTCCTTTGAAACTGTTACCTGGTAGTTCAATAGCAAGTCTACGTAGCCCCCTGTAACATCTCACATATTAATCTCCATTTCTGACAGTTCTGGTTGGGACTGAGGAGTCTGGTAGACGTCTGTTGAACTGACCTTGCCGGGATCATTAGCCAACAGATTTTTAAAAGTAAACAGCTGGGAAAATCTCTACGAGTGTTTAAACCCTACAGAAGGATGGTCAGTCACCCCTGTTGTATATAGACGGGACATTGACCCGTCTATTGTTATTATGAAAAGAAAGAGATTCTTGTTTAGAATTCATTTAAACCAAGGTCGGGAAAACATCTTGAGTTGGATGGAAAGCTGTTTTAGCATATGTCCTTTTTTTAATTTACGTATGTGAAATAGTGTGATTTTATTTCACATGCGTGAAAAATAATTGTACATAAAAAGACTTTAATTTACATATGTGATATTCTTTTTCTCATACGCGAAAATCTGTTTCACCTATGTGAAATAAATGACTTATTGTACATACTAACAAAAGAATTTTCAATATGTGAACAAAATTCAGAAATATAAAGAAATCCTTTATTTCAGATATGTAAAAATCGTTTTCACGTATGTGAAATAGTTTTTCACATATGTAAATAGTTCTTTGTTCACATATGTAAATACATATGTGAAAGATTCACATCTTTTTTACATATGCGAAATAGTTTGACTTCATTTCATATATGTGAAAAAATACAAAAAATATTATTTCACAGATGCATAAAAAGACTATTTTGACATATGTGAAATTCCTTTTATTACATACGTTAAAATCTTCACATATGTGAAAAAGTTATACACATGTGAAATAAATTATGTATTTTACATATGTAAGAAAGAATTTCACATATCTGTAAAAGAATTGTACATATCTAATAAATAATTTCACTTGTGTAATGTGTAAATGTAAAATAAGCATTTATTTCATATCACATGTGTAAAATAAGCATTTATTTCACATCACATATCTAAAATAAGACTTAATTTCACATCACATATGTAAAATAAGACTTTATTTCACATGCAAAATTGTTTTTCATATATGCAATATAGTTTTATTCACATATGTAATATAATATTTCACATATGTGAAAATATGAATTCATACTAACTATATGTCTTTCCATATACTGAAATTTCAATCTAATCATATTTCTGGTCACAAGCGTTGAAGTCCATTCCTGATATTCTGATCATGAGAAGAGTAAGTAGCCTGGGTCACCCGTTCTGATTCGGCGGCTAGAGGAGAAAAAGAAAGTAAAACGAAAACGAGGCGCCCGTAATTTTGGGTCGCTAGACGGATTGTCAGTGTTCATTAAGTTAAATGAATAAAGAAAGCAAAGCATGCCAATTCACATCTTTAAGGTAAAGAAGGTAACATTTATATCAGTCAGGAAGAATGCTAAAAGAACAAGTTAGTTGTATACAAGCCAAGCGTCATTTTGTCGTAATGTTCATTATGACTTCATAATCTTGATGATGTCAACACTTTCTAAAAATAAGAGATTAAAACACATCCGCTTGATGTAAACAAACTGCAAGTAAGCATAGTTTTTGCGTTTTTTTTTCCCCACAGACCGATATTAGCAAATTCTGTATGCAGGTATAGCATGGGCAGGCCGATACGAAGGAGTAAGGAGTTGAACAATCGGCTATTCGATGAACTTTAAAAAGAAGTGATAACAATATGAAGACTTTAGATGCATTTTCTTCTCCCTAGAAGAGGTTAATTGATAATACAGAATAATCTTTTGAAAATTATAAACAAAGCTATTTTGTTTGATAAAATCAATGCTAAATTTGCAATAGAAACTCAAATGCAGTTAACATCTTGGTATGCGGAAGAATGTGGAAGTCAAGAAAGAATATTTGCTTACTTTCAGTTGTAGTGAAATCGTTAAAACTATATGTGAGAATTTGTTTTGATAAAGCATTTTCTATTTGTAAAAAATAGTTCAAAAATATATAAGCCAGATTTTTAATTAGAATCAAACAAATATTTTGTTATATATAATTTTCTCTTATTTTTGTTTGAGCGTAGTATGATCTTCAGCCGGATCTAAAATACTTAGAGAAGATTGAGAATGGAGTTACATTAGAAGCAAATAATTATGTACAGTGCAGAGGAGGTCGGTGTACCCGCGAATCATACGGAGTTAAAACTCGACCCATTCTCCCAATTCCATTAATGGAATATCATACTTTACTTTATCATTAAATTTACAATAATACCTTTGTTTTCATTTTGCACACAAAATTGTAACATATATTTATAAGTGCATACATGATCATACCCTACCCCATATTACACCGCCCCATCCGCGTAGCTATCGTTACCTTTTTGTAATAAATACGTACTCAACGGTGAGGCAGTTGAGGAAAACAAACAAAGAAACAAACAAAACCCAATAAAAATGACTTCTTCAAGTACGATAATGATAAATTTAAGAGGTACAGGTAATGAAATAGCAGGCCGGTAACCAATAGATTCATCTGTTAGATACAGTAGTTGTTAACAGTAATCACTGAACATAGCAATAGATCCCACTGCTAGCGGTCGTTCACCTTTGCAGCTGGACAGTTTGATCGATAGAAGTCTTCTGATTTCCGTTTCTATTCTTTTTATTTATAACTTTCCAGGCAGGGTACCAGTCAAGGATAAATTTCGAGTATTATATTTATGTTCGTTTTGAATAAGGTAGCACATTACACGTGAAATGTGTATTAATAACGTTGTGCTTAGTGCGCCTTTCAATAGTCCTTGCATTTAATTTCTATAACACTATTTGTGTGTCAATCACGATGGTCACAGAAGTATATATCACTAAATTATACTCATCGCATGACCATTATGTATGACATATTCTCTGTCTCTGTCTGTCTGTCTGTTTCTCTCTCTCTCTCTCTCTCTTTATATATATATATATATATATATATATATATATATATATATATAATTGGTCATACTTATGGCATGAGGATATTCTTGACAATTGCATCTTTGACATTTCTATCTGCTGTATAAATTTTATGCATCTTTAATTATTTGTATATGCTAGTGTTTGTGTCTGTTTTCTTTTTTACCTTATGACAGTTTTCTGATTGTAATCACGTTATTCATTGTACTTAAATTATTATATCATGAAATCTTCTACGGAAGGACATAAAGCTGATGATAATGATTAAGTGTACTTGGAAGTAACAATTGCTTATATTGTATATATAATTCAGCTAAACTAGACCCCCACACCTCGTTTAATCTCGGACGAATGTAATTGGCTCTTTAGTATACTACAAAACTATCTTCTAATCCATCTAATCCTGCATATGATGTTGTCTTTAGGCCCAAATACCAAACTTGTACACTCAGAAACCAAAATTTCATTCCACCTTTCGGCATATGAATTCGTCCTCACCTAGAAGCAGCAAAAAATCAACCTTACAAATACTGCAAAATTCGATATTCTCAGATCACCACCGTGGTTATCAAAATTCCCCAAAAGTATATTTGGTCTTTGCCAATTTATCGCATATAATAACGAAACCACCGCATATGATGTAAAAACTACCGCATATAATGACAAAATCACCGCATATAATGTCAAAACTACGGCATATAATGACAAAACCACGGCATATAATGTCAAAACCGCTGTATACAATTACGAAACCACCGCATATAATGTCAAAACCACTGGATACAATTACGAAACCACCAGATATAATGTCAGAACCACTGGATACAATTACGAACCATCGCATATAATGTCAAAACCATTGGATACAATTACGAAATCACAGCATATAATGTCAAAACCACCGTATATAATGAGCAAACCACAGCATATAATGATAAAATCACCGCACATAAATGAAAAATCACCCAATATAATAAGGACGCACCACACAAGACAAACATTACGTTCCATAACAGATGGTTCGAAAGATGGAGACGAGGTTGGAAGTGTCCCTGCAACACCCTATGGAACCATCTCCAATCCGTTACCTGATAAAGCCTCCATTTTTACTGCAGACGTTACAGCCATACTCAGATTTTCGAACTACATTGAAATCTCTCCAAAAACAAATGTCAGCTTCTGCAGTCACCCATTTCTGAAAAGAAGATTCCATATTCTGACTTCAAATGTTTTATAAATCGGTATGTTCTATATAATTGCACTTGGCAAAATATGTGGAATGAAAACTCCGTAAACAAGCTTCGGAACATCAAACCCATCATTGGAGAATGGCATCATATAGAACAAATTGCCGAGATGAGGTGGTATTGTGCCGATCACGTATAGGACACACTTATCTGACTCAAGCATAGCTACTAAAGTGTGAATCTCGATTAGAGTGCATACTATGCCAGTGTCCACTGTCAAAATAACACATTGAGTGTATCGACTTCCACTCTGTGACACATACTCTTTTTAAATGTGAATTCAATTAAAAAAACTTTATGATTATGTACCACAAGATAAAACCTTGGATTTGTTGAGGGAATGTGGTTTATATAACACATTTTGACCCTCATCTTAAGGATTTTATCCTTTATACCTTTATCTTTTTTATATACCATTTTTATATACCATTTTTATATACCATTTACAGAATTTAAAGATCTTTACGTTTTATCTTTTATTTTGTAGTTCTTCATGTTTAGGTTTATTTGCAAAGGTTTACCTCCGTTAAAGTTTAAGTTTCCGCAATTCTTTATATATACAATTGTAGAACTTAAGTTTTAATCAGCACCATATGCTCAGTGTTGCACTGACGTGCCGCTAAACCCTAACACAAACATACCTACCTAAAAAAATGCGGTAGGTATATTATATAAAGATAGTATGTTCATATTGTTTATCACCTGTGTGTGTGTGTGTGCGTGTGTGTGTGTGTGTGTGTGTGTGTGTGTGTGTGTGTGTGTGTGTGTGTGTGTGTGTGTAACTGGCTTAGTCTATTAAAACCACATTTGACAGAAATCATCCTGGTTGTAAGGGTGCAAATTTCTGTCGATCTCTGTAAAGCACATTAGTTTGGCAGATAACAAGTAATTAGATTTATGAGGAAAGATACCGTATTAAATCGTATTAAATTAATGTCCCTGTTTGGGGCGAGATTGATTCTTAATTAAGCCTTCATTGTATAACGGTCGGACATAAGGTTAATTTGGGTCTAGGTATTGAAAATGTCAAAGTTGAGAGGATGCAGAGACTGTTTGTAAAGCCAGTTGAAGTTGTTTTATCTTTTGGAAACTTTCCAGAATCAGTTACTTAAATAACGCGAAATCAAGAGGGTTACGCTAACCACGATGGGCGTGTATTTATAAAAGGCGGTAGATACGTTTAATCTGATTGGCTACGCTAAATAAGGGGTGTGTTTCCCAGACGCAATTTCATGTTTTAAATATTCCACATCGTAAAATTTAGTTAGTCCAAGTTTCCTGCGAAAGGCCGGTAAAATCTTGACTCCGAGCAGAATAAGACGAAATTCTCTCGTATAAACAATTGTTCAAGGGACAGGTGTCTGGAAGTTGAGGGACACGATTCTGGCGGTAGAAACGAGTGAGTCTTGAAAGCACAAGGTATTTGCATCAATCTCATGTAATTCGCTGATATCAATATAATTATTTGTTTGAATTTATTTGTTTAAATTCGTAGATCAATTTTCTTGATATGAGTATAACTCTTTGTTTGAGTTCATTTGTCTGAATTCGTACAATAATCTTCTTTATATGAGTTTGACGAATTGTTGAATTTGTAGTCTTGATTGTTATAGGAATCATGCATTCTAAGAATTTCATGCATTACTTTATTTGATACAAGTTGTGAGAATCTGTGTGAACTTACCTGTCTTAGATGATTTCATGCATGATCAATACTTGAGTGAGTATTCACTGAAATTAATGTAGTTAAGCCATGAAGTGAATTCATTGATTCGTTTGTATAATTAAGACGTGAACTGAAACTGTTATGTCTCGTGTGATGTTAGAGTGAGTTAGTGATGAAATAGCCTTTAGAAAGTACATTAATCTTCTTAAACTAGGTTTGTTTATCGTCTGTCAGGTTTGGCCTGACCAGATGGCCTTTGGTATCTGTTTGAATTCCGATAGGACGATATCTGACGTAACGAGAGTGGGGTAATATTCTACTCCCCAGAAGGAATCTGACGGGATTTTTAGGTTGCTTCTTGGTTATTTTAAAGGGGAAAATAGCTCCACCTACATACCTACCCACCTATCTATCCACATATCCACCTACAATACCTACCTACAAAGCCAACTTTGATGCACGTATAAGTATCAACGTAGAGGGTAGAGAGAAGAGGCATCCAACACAAAGTGTGAGGACCGAAAGACGCTGGGTAAGGGAGAGAGAGAAGCAAAAAGAGGAGAACATCAACCTTGACCTGACAGCAACATTGAATTTGGAGTGGCCAGCAATAATAAGGTTATGCAGGCATGCTGGGAAATGACTTCGATTGTTCACTCGATTTTAAACAGATCGGCTAATTACATAATTATATTTGTGTTGAAATTCGGTAAATGATTTCAAAAAGAAGTGTATCTTTCTAATGTTATGTATTATTTCAATTTGTTTTATGTAATTGATTAAATTGTTATATTTCATGTACGGGGGCTCGTGTTATTCTGTTCTATATATCTGCTCAGATCTCTCTTTATCCCATCTATAAAATTTCATATTTTATTTCACTATTTACTTGATCCGGGCAATAACACCGAGGTCGATCAATCAGTCTCTAGATAACGATAACCAAACAAATCGTACACCTGTTACGAGAGGTGCGTTACACTGGTACAGAGGACTTTTAATAAAAATTTTTACATCCTTTCATGCCAGGATGCTTTATTTAAAGCTTTGTCAAATTCTATTGAGCAGTTTTTCATTAGAAATCATTTAAATGTTTGTCTATTTATGACAAGAGTGGCTAAATTTTATATACAATTAAAAACACTCTATACCAGGACGATTTCTGTCAAATTTGGTCAAAAAATGCTGAAGAGTTTTTCCGAAGAAGTCATTTAAATGTTTTCTGTTGTTAGTAATGGCGGCCATAATTGAAGCCGGATCGGCATCATTTGTACAAATTTGAAAGGTCTTCCTGCCATAATGCTTTTGTGTCAAAATTTAGTCAAATTCTGTTCAGCAGCTTTGACAAGAAGTCGTTGAATTTTTTTCCCACTTTTAGAAACGGCGGTCACATTTAAATAAATCCTTTCGACGCAGGACGCGCTCTGCCAAATTTTGTGAAAATTGGTCCAGTGCTTTTTAGAAGTTTAAAATATAAATTGTTAATGGACGCACGACGAACAATGGATGCAGCGCCCTGAAATAAAAAATGTTGACATCACTGACAGCAAATATGTTGATCTTGGCAAATCATCTGAAGCTGGATTTTTATCGTACTTGAAGAAAGATGTGCATAGAGAGCATGATTACATTATTACTGACATTCAAGATCAATCTGACGACATTGCCACAGTGATTGATGACATCATAAAATGGTGTCCTGACATAAAAGTTAGTTGCGGTGTTAACATGGAAAATTTTCAAGATCACATACAACTATATTGCTCGCGAACCAGTCTATTATAAGACTATCAAATGCGCCATATGAAAATTGCAACAAATTTTCAGCGAATTAGAGACTGGAAAACAGGTTATATAATGTATGATTTTTAATCTGAAAGAATAATGGCTGCATATGTTGCTAAAATAAAGTTTCCTATAGGCTGGAATATTGAAGACGCCAGCTGGATGATTCAAGAAATTAGATCATTAAATGATGCTTGCAAATTTGTCAAGGATGCTCTTAAGATGATTTATCAAACACCAAAAGAGCATCTAGAGCATTTTAGCTATTATACTGACATTGCAATAGAACTTGAAAGATCTCCACGCCTGCTAGGAGAAGAGTACAACAAGTTAGGCAACAAAAAATCTTTGTATAATTTTGTCAAGACAACCATAGATGGCACCAAATTTTAATTGCCTATCGTAATCACCTTTACCTTTCATCTGTAGTCTCTTAGTTTTTAAATCCGCCATTGTCCTCTGCTTTAATATCACCCGTATCAACGCTAGAACCATCGGATCCACTTCGAAGGCCGCAGTGCTGATATTTTTTTGATAATTGTTTTTGTATTTGGCAACGCACATAGGACTCAACTCAGCAACAATATTATCTATGATTCGAAATTCTTTGACCAAATCTGCCATGTTAAATGTGGCACCACACAGTCAGGATTTAATCTGCTTAAATATTTTTGTGTACGTGATGTAAGGATATTTGCACATGACCATCTTATTTTGATTTGGTTCTAGCTTTCTACAACAAGCTTGAGTTGCATTGCCAACGCCAGATATAATCAGAAGAAAAGGATTTAAGAAAGCACCAGTAATGGCAACGCCAGCCGCAGTGATCGCCAACGGAACAGCAGACAAGAAAAATAATAGGCTATTGTAATGTCTGTATGACTTCCTAAAACAGTAAACTCGTTTGAGATAGGTGTGATAATATGCAATAAGTTCATCACGCGTTTCCTTGTCAAGATGATTGCTAATGTGATTGAAGTCCATGATATATTTCATAGCGCTAGACAACTATTTCCTCTTCCTTAGGTTCTTCTGGAACAGCAGGTTCGTCTCCCGAAAAAAGTTCAGATAAATATTTGTCTTCCAGTTATTCGCAAAGCGACTTATTTTCCGTATTATGTTCATCCATATAATGATCAACAAGCCATCTTGGATCAGGACCAAACGTCTTTATCCGTTCCTTTGTAAGCTCTGGCTCATAATCAAAGTAACCGCTATGTATTCTGATATAACCAATATAGTGCATACTAATGTTTGTACGCTTTTCTCTAATAAAGTACAGCTCTTTGTAAAGAATAGGTAATCTGGATAGTCTTTTCGAGTACTTAAAAACTTTAAGGAGCAACTCGACTACATTTTTTTTATCGAGATCATGATCAGGCTCGCGCTTTGGAATCTCTTCTTCCTCAAGTTGTGGCTGAGCTTCTGGCTGTGACAGCTCAGGTTGTTGCTGCGGCTTTTCTGCTTCAGGTTGTGGCTGCTACTTTAGGTTGCGGCTTTATTGGTTTGGTTTGTGGCAGCGGTACTGCAAGTGTCATGTAAATGAGATTGAGCAGAGTTGGATTCACTTCTAAAAATTCCGTGAAACAGCTACTGTCGAATTCTCTGTCTTCTAATGTTTTTTTTTTCCTGGATTGGGCGTCAATATCCGGTGAATTTACAAAGTAGACGTTTTCTGGTAACTCGGTAAATATTCTATCGAACGAATGAAATTCTTCGTATTTATTGGCTGCGAAAAGCGAATTCATGTCAACATCCAGTCGCAGCATATATTTTGTGATCAGATAATATACTTCTGACAATTTTGCTCTTCTTACCAGCTTAGGCGTGTCGACATATGGCGCAGGAGAAATTTTGTCAAGTATTATTCTGTCCAAATACGTCACAAAAATATTTGCTGATGCATCGACAATAGTCTGTGAAAAAGTGGTATCATGTAGTTTAAAGGCGTCTTTTCTAACAGAACTAGCCTTTAGGGAGTTTACAAAGTTGCCCTCAGGTACTGTTAAACCTCTAAAGTAGCTTTTGTTCAGCTCATCTACGTCAAATCCTGGTAGTGACTTTAGGTAATCAAATACTGATGAAAGTACATTTGCATCATAGCCATGTTTTGCATGGTATCTGACAACATGACAAAACACTTCAACTGTCTTTTCAAGATTTTCTGGAAGTTTCCTTAGCCACTTAGGTGCTTTTGGTTCCAGCTGTTTTTCGTCCAATTTTATCCCGTATTTTTACGTAAAGAGAAGTAGCAAATCTTCTGACATCATCAATTAAAATCAGAAGATTGTCTGTTCGATGTTCTTCAAATTCTTTAATTTCTTCAACAGTTGATGGTTTCCTTTAGGTATTTATGTTTCATAAGGGGCAAATGGATAAAAAAAATCGTATATTTTGCTCTTTGGTGAGTGAAAGTGCCTCGGAAAGAATATTATCACGATACTTGTTCATCTTATAATATTTGATAATATTATAGTATGCCTCTACAAGCCTTTTTAAATTTTTTTTATCTGTTTCAGGAACGTTATTCAATAAGGGCAATTGGTTCTTCCAAGTACAGGTGCATGAAATTATCCAATCCACAAGCAGGTATAACATCATTAGGAATTAAAATGAAATTTAAAAAAGCTAGAAAATGCAATAAATCAACTAATCTTCAATACCCATTTGTTGTGTCCTGGCCGGTACCACTGTATGGGAATCACTACTCTAGACTTGGATGCGAAGCGCAAAAACTACGTTTACGAAGGCTGTATACATTCGGATGTCCGCTAGAGTAGCTGACAAAAAGGGTAATATGGAGATAAATTCACTCTGGATTAGATCGTCAGCTGTCTAGAAGTGAAGTTGGTTGTTTAGGCTAACCCCATGTATATCATAATTTGCACCTTAAATGGAGGTAAGCCCTTGAAAACTTCCACAATCGTTTATACTGGCAGGCGTTCTACTTTTCCGCATATCAACTGCGTGCGTGATGCTCTGTCTCGGAATAGGACAGTAATAGCTAAATAATAAAACATTATTCCCAGATAGAGCAAACTCGGTCTACATTTAAGTGTGTGCGTGCGAGTGTGTGTCAAAACAGCACATTAAGAGAATATGCACGTATAACGTAAGTTCCAGAAATATTTCAATAGGAAATGGCAATGAGAAAATATGCCATTGCAAAACTCACTTCAGTTTGTAAGAGAGTATATGTTTTCTCCTCAATTCTCTCTTTGTTCCTTTGGCCATATACATGTTTGTTTCGATATAAATAACCTTCAGATTATAAGGACTAAGCTATTGCTAAAATCTCTTGCCAAACGCATGCCAAACGCGTGATAGGTTTCTGGAGTATTTTTTACAAAATTCCAACCATTCGGCAGCGGGAATGTCTAACAGTTTTTTTACGACAGAGCTTGTTGCATTTCAGTTATTATTTGCCGTTACATTTTGAGATTCCATCTTGTTTTCATGAGTCCTAAAGTGTCCTTTTTTTGAACTAAAATATTTTTTTTCTTCTAGCGATTTTACAGACCGCTGTAGTATTAGATCTAAGTCTTCAAGAAAATGTTGCAAATTACAAAAGTTTCTTTAAGCTTATTTGTTGAATATGGGGAGTCTTTATATAAACGAACAATGAGAAACACAACTTCTTAGGGCTTAATTTTAAGACTCTGGTTTTCATGGTTTCTTATGACAATTTCCAAAGGTCGCAAAGTATTTGTCGTCTTTGATATAACTGTGTTGTTGGTAGAAGCAGCATTAAATCTTGATACCATTAGTAATTTCAATTTAAAAAAGTTTCTTATTGAAAGTTTCGGTCGATTTTACAGTTGTAAAGAAGTTTGTCATGTGTACATTTGTAATTGGGCATGTGTAGAATATCTGGATTTAGTGCTCAAAAAATTACGTAACTTAAGTCCCAGCCAACCACAACCTGTGTAGTAATAGTAACGACCATGCATTGCAACAGCTCTAGGGCGGTGTCTTTGCTGTCATTTACAATTCTTTTGCTTGCAGTGATGGGAAGGGGAGGAGTTGTAAGTATTTTGCATTTTTCAAGAAGTATCCTGTGTCATATCTTACTAAGCTGCATTTATCGATTATTACTATTTTGTTTATATGTTTATGTACATGGGTTGATCATTTTAAGGTTTGTCGTACTGTAACCAACATTACTGGGTCAAAGAAAAGAACAGGATAGAGAAGACAATTTGGATTACTCTTTTACAAGCTGAAATTAATTTTGAAATGTTGCTTTTATTTTAATTTACAGGGATTGTCATTATTTATTTATTTTATTGGTCACTTAGTTTGTTGTTGAGTAAGTTTATTAGATCGAAAGCAACTTAGACAAAATGCACCTTTTCATTTCATGCTGAAACATGATACTGCATAATTAAAAAAGATACGTTTGAAATTTCTCATAAATTATTATATAAAATCGGTATACATTGATTTAGCTGCAAATAAGGTTCTCTCAAGTATACGAAGTTTGTCAAATCGAGGTAAGAAATTATGTCAAATGTTTATATATTAACAAATGTGCATACAAACAACCCCATAGCAAACCCACCAAAACAATTACATTTTACTTTCTGTAGTCGTGCTGCTATTTGTCCTTCATATAATATTTTGCTGCATATTGTGACTATGTCTCGGTGACTGCAACATACATTTCCCATGGGTTGTCCCTAATGATGGGACACCCTGACTATGTCTCGGTGACTGCAAAACATATTTCCCTGGATTTTTCCATAATGATAGAACAACCTGACTATGTCTCGGTGAATGCAATATATATTGCCATATGGTTGTCCATATGATGGAACACCCTGACTATGTCTCGGTGACTGCAACATACATTTTCCCTGGGGTGGTCCATACTGATGGAACACCCTGACTATTAAGTCAATTAAGTTAATGGTCCTTTTCATCCCAACTGGGACATAAGGCTGCAACCATCTTCCGCCATCTGGGTCGGTCCTGAGCAATGACTAGTGCTTCGCCCCAGGAAAGTCCCATCTCTTCCAGATCCGTCGTCGTTGTCCTTCGCCAGGTTGTCTTTAGCTGGCCACGTTTACGCTTCCCCGCTGGTGTCCATCTGAGAGCTACCTTACGTATCCGTTCTTGTGGCATCCGCATTACGTGTCCGAGCCATTTGATTCTGCGCATCTTGACCTCCAGAGAAATTAAAGCACCTCTGGCTTTATTTAACCTGGCCTTTATGTCCTTTTTGGCACCATTGTTGTTACTAATTAGGCTACCAAGGTAGGTGAAGTCGTCTACAAACTCAAGTGCCTCTCCATCGATGGTATGTCTCATATAAATATCATGCCTACAGCTGGAGATTTGTGAAGAGGACCAAACTTTTATGCTTGGGTGATTTGTAAATAAAAAGTTGTTAGTGTAAGACAAGTAGGTCACAGTTATCTACTTTCTTCAGGAGTGGTTCAGAATGATGCACGGAACACCATGATTAAGTTCCATGAAATTATCATGCTAAAGCTGCCAGCAGTGGCAGTAGAACAAAACTTTTGCACTGGAGTTAATCTGACTTCAGAAGACGCCAACAATGTTACTGACGTCAACGTTGTTGGTGGCTCGCCTGTACGAACTATCCTGTACTTCGTACAGACGAGCTAAAATGCCAAGGAAAGTCCACTCTCCTTAAAATATCAATTAATAGATCCACCATGTAAATCAACATTATGTAGCACCTCATTATCTCTTTACTAATGGCCAATACATGGGCTACCATGTCAATCAACATTACTTAGCATCTCCTTATCTCATTACTAATGATTAATACAAGGGCCACCATGTCAAACAACCGTACTTAGCACCTCCTTATCTCTTTACTAATGACCAATACAATGTCAACCAACCGTACTTAGCACCTCCTTATCTCTTTACTAATGACCAATACAATGGCCACCATGTCAACCAATCGTACTTAACATCTCCTTATCTGATCACTTATGACAAATACAAGGGCTACCATGTCAATCAACCTTACTTAGCATCTCCTTATCTTATTACTAATGATTAATACAAGGGACACCATGTCAAACAACCGTACTTAGCATCTCCTTATCTCATTACTAATGACCATTACAATGGCCACCATGTCAATCAACCTTACTTAGCACGT
Organism: Margaritifera margaritifera; assembly: GCA_029931535.1. Classification (NCBI taxonomy): domain Eukaryota; kingdom Metazoa; phylum Mollusca; class Bivalvia; order Unionida; family Margaritiferidae; genus Margaritifera; species Margaritifera margaritifera. Next base: position 215,858 of record JAQPZY010001179.1, read on the forward strand.
CTTTATCTCATTACATATAACCAATAAGCTTGGCCACTTGCAGTTGCCTGGCATGAGTGATTGCACATAATACTATTAAACAAGTTGTTGCAAATCTGTCAAGATCCCACACAATAGACTAAAATGTAGAGAATATATAGTAACTTCGAGCTTCAAAAACTCCAAAGCATTGATTGGATTTAGCTCAAATTTCGAAGTCAGCTTATTTTTTATTAAAAGCAATAAGTCTGTCAAATTTTAAAATGTTGTGCTATTTGTAAAGATTTTCCTATACAGATGAGAGTGGGCGAAAGCTAAGGTAAATATTGGAACCATTATTGACATATTCTGTAGTAAACACATTTGAATTATCAGGAAATTTACAGTTATCAAGTGAACAAAATGTTCAACCTGAAATGTTTGTATGTTCTAAAAACTAGTGACAGTCTAAACTCTAAAACATTAAAGGTTTCATCCTTTTAAGGAAATACTTTAAGTGTATTCGTGTTACACTGCATAGATGACGTTTAAAAAAAATAAATAAATAAATAAAAATTACAAAAAATGTCACTGGAAGATGAATTTTAGTACACTGATTGTTCGACCCCTCCAATGTACTCCAGGGGAGGAAGCCACACCCATACAAGGAACTACAGGGGAGGAAGTCACACCCCTCCTGCTCAACTACCAAATGTGAACAATTTCGGTCCAGTTCTATATAAGGAGATAGAGCAACGGACGGACATATGGAATGTATCATTATATCCTTTGTGCTTGAACAAAACGCGCAAGGATAATGAGATACAGTTCAGTTGCTAGCTCTTATGGAAATATACTTACGGACTATAAACCGAGGTTCAAATCGGTCGCGAGAAAGGGTTAATTGGTATGTAACGTATGGACTATGATTGATAAAGAGATCTCCATCTCGAATAGGATCAACTTCACTCGAAGACAGCCAAATTCGATCAACTTCACTCGAAGACAGCCAAATTCGATCAACTTCACTCGAAGACAGCCATATTCAGACGGAAGAAAAAGGTAATCTGCTTCCATTTATAGTGGGTCTCGACTATCAAACGTTGTGGTCTTTCGGCCGTATTTTATCATACATTGAGAAAGTCAATTTTTCTCTTTGAAGACCTAATAACACTCAATTTGCCTGCCGATTTTAGATAGTCCATCTATATTCGGACAAACAGATTACGTGTCCTGCAAAAACTCCACAATATTCATAACAGTACGAGAATAATGCAAGCTACTCTCATCTTGCACTTGTTGCGTTTCAAAAGTCCATCAGTATATTTTTACTCTTTACTTAACCAGTATACACCTCCTGAACAATGAATCCTTACTGGGCTTGCTGATAGGAAATTAATGAATGTATAATGCAAATTTTGAGATATTTGTCTGTCCCATTCACTCCTACCATAAAACCCTGCCCCTGCTATAACATAACAATTAAGGTCCATTTTGGTCATTGCACCATGTATTTGGGCCATATGACTTAAGATGAGCACAGCATAAATTATATATTGTAATTAATTATAACTCAAAGGAGTACCTAGATTACATTATGGTAATTGCTAATAGGTGAAAATATTTTATAAACTGCCACTAGAACAACCATTTTATTTTGTTAGTTTCTAAAACTTCAATAAAAATGACGAAGTAAATTTTTCAAAGCTGTTTTGAAACAAACCCTTGGAGAGTACACGCACATATGTCTTCATACCATAGTGGCCATCTCTTCAAATAACAGTGGTCAGTGATATTACAGGTGAATAATCTCAACTTTACAACTAGATGTTAAAGGGGTCAATTTAAAAATTAATGTGAATGTTTTGGACTTGGAAACTAAAAAAAAATTTTTTTTCTACTAGTGACAGTTGAGTAAAATTGTTATATCTATTTGTAATTACCATAATGTAATCTAGGTACAACTTTCGGTTAAAAGTAATTACACTGTATTGAATTTGTGCTCATTTGAAGTCATGTAGCCAAAATCCAAGGTGTAATGACCAAAATGGGTACATAAACCTTAATGTTATTGCTTTGAGCACGTTTGAAGTCGATCCTCAATGTAGGCTCGGGTGCACCCTATTCAGATATTCTGTGTCGCGATCCTCACGATAGCTTTGGGTATGGCCTATTCCAATATTCTGTGTCGCGATCCTCACGATAGCATTGGCTATGGCCTATTCCAATATTCTGTGTCGCAATAGCATTGATTGAACCCTATTCCAATATTATATGCCCCGATCCTTAAGATAACCTTGGGTGCACCCTATTCCAATATTCTTAGCCAACTGTTTGCCACCTATACTTGTAAGTAGTGTGTTCTTTATGGATAAAAAATAAAAAAAGCCTCAAACAGGGACGTAGTTGTGTTATTTATGGAAAAGAGAACCAAAATCCTGCATGCATTCGTAAAATCTTATGGTCTTTAAAAAAAATCGGCGTCAAAGCCCACCCCCTCTTCCCGACACACACACACACACACACACACCAAACTACCATGTGAGATTTTTAAATTACTTTTTGCATAACTTTCCAATCTATGTTGTCGATTCCTCAATTTACACATGACGGACTCTTCCTAGCATGTAAACACGTACTGCCATCATAGAGTGCACGGACAGTAAATACCAATTAATGTTGTTTTTAGGGTTTGTAAATAAGATCGACACATGTTAGGGTATAAGTGACATACGGGGATAAGTTAACTGCGAGTTTTTCATGATATTTTATCTGCATAATTATGCCCAATATTAACCTTGACCCAGGTTTATTGCAAATCTATAGGCCAAGTCGTATGCAGATGTGTCTGTGCACCGTTTATTTACTAGTATGGAATAATAATTTTGGATATAAGTTTATAAGCACTTGTGCTGAACTTGAACATTTTTATATGAGTATCGTTAGTTATTTGATGGGTTTTTTTTCTGGCTGAAAGGCAGTTTGCCTATTGTGATTCATTCTAGCTGTAAGTGGTATAGAAAAGCAGTTTGCCCATTGCAAATAAATATATCTATAAATAGTTGTTTGCATGCATGATATGGACGATACATTCTTTGCATATCAGCGTGAGAGACGCATGCACACTAATATACACATTTGTCAAGAGAACAAGGCATCAGCGTGAGAGCCTCATGCACACCAATTTACACATCTTTAATGGGAAATGAAATAACATAATGAAACATTTGATTATTTGCATGTGAGGTCTGGTGCCGTAGGAAAAACAATTGTGCACATGAACTTAAATCAGTCTGGACACATTCCGCTCAATTAAACGAGATTAATAGGTGATATAAAGACAAGAATAAATCAGTACTCCATAAAAGTTACATTAAAATTATTTTACAATTAAGAAAATATTGCAAAAATAGGGACAGACTGATTTACGAATTCACAAACCTACCCTAATGCTAATTTTCCTCTAAAGTTACCGTTTGATGTGTATGTATCATCAACCGTAGGCAAATTTTCAACGATCGCCATTTTCGTGCCATGTAGTGTCTAGGTAATATTTGACAAGAACAAATGACATATAAAACAAACAACAACAAAATATATGAAATATAAAAGGTAGACAGATATACTGCGAGAATTTGTATCGGGCATGCTTTTGATTTGAAGCTTTTCATTGGACATGCAAGATATAGTTTTCCTCTCTGGCAAAGCAAATTATGAGCGGCATATGCGAGAATACACAGTTAAACAAATCGAAGGAAGACTTGATTATTTACAAGTAGATGTTATTGTCTGGGTTGATGTTAATTAGCATTTTCTAATCATGGCTTTGTCTTTGTAAGGGCAGAAATGTGTGCATATGCAGTTAAATGGATTTCAATACATTTATACTGCTTTTGCTAATTAGATTAAAAAAGTAAATTTAATCAAGTTGGATAGTGTATCTCGTTCATTGTTGGAAAAATTTCAATGTGCGCCTTTTTGTCTGTTTTAAAAAAAACTATTTGAGTAAAGTTTGGTAAAAAGAGAACAAAAATAAGTGATATAAAAAATATTCACATATATATCGTTCGAAGTTGTAACGAGTGTCCTTTGCGTGCTTACATTTATTTGGGGTTTTTTCCTTTACATCAAAGTTGTCTTATTTGTCTCTGACTAATCAAATTATGAGTTGCATACCTGTGAAATAACAGTGATGTAATCTGAGTGAAGACTTGTTTATTTGCAAGTGGCTACTTTTGTCTAGCATAATGTTATTCGTGTTGAATAATCATTGGCGACGTATGTCTGGCATAATGTATTTTTTAACCAATCATTGACTACCTTACTCTGCCATAATGTTATTTGAATTTACCAATCATTGTCTACCTTTGTCTGACATACTGTCATTTGTGTTTACCAATCTTTGGCTACATATGTCTGGCATAATATTATTTGTGTTCACCAATCATGGCTTTGTCTTTGCAGTGGGGTGGGGTCAGGTGGGGGAATGGGTTTATAAGCACTCAAATCAGTTTCAATCAATGCATATAACTATTATTAGTGGATACATTTTAGTTAGATTCTTGTTGCAATTAAAAAAAGTAAATTTTACAAATATTATGATAGTACGTATCGTCCGCTGTGCACAACGTTTCAATATACATGTATATTTATTTTTCCTCAAGTAAATTAAGGAAAAAAGAGGAACAAATATAAGAAGTCGAGATATGATACAGGGGTGTCAAACATACAGCCCGCGGGCCGGATACGACTCATTATTTATTATTATTTATATCAAATCTGGCCCACCATAGCAAATGAGTTTGACACCCCTGATATTATGATAATTTTCGTTGGCACGTTTTTCTCTCTGGCAAAGCACATTTAGCTAACGAGTCTAAAATGCTTAGATTGTACTGCGCCTGCTGCCACGCTATGATTAATAGTGTTAAGTTTCTATGGCCGTATTGTGTGAAGAGTAGGTCTACGGTTGGTTTGAATCTACGTAGAGGTAAGTTTGGATCAAAGTATTGAAAACTAGAGTTCCAAGATCAATATCAACAAAAAGAACCTACCTTGACTCTCTCACGGACTTGTGTAGCCACATGTAGACAAGAGAGTACAGTTTTGTAAATTTGAGGAAGATGTACTTATTAGCAAATATATACTACCGTCGTGCAAAATATTCCTATTTCGCAATGCAGCCTTGACCTATATAATTGTGAGGGAGACAATGGTGCATATGCACTCGTATCTGATGCAATACATTTATACAGATGTAATTATTTTGAGTAAAATATAAAACTAAATGAATACTTCACAAATTATGTTGAGATTATTTTTTGTTATATGGGAATTGGTCTGTAACAGGGCGGATTTATTTCTGCTCCTTTTAAGGCACACGTTCGATTTTCAGTTTAGAACAAAGAGAGATTACAGTTTATTTGGAATGTATCAAAATTCAGATACAAAACACGTGAACGCTACATAACTGCAGATACAAAACATGTGAATTGTACGTTATGCCTTGAATTGTACGATTATAAAAGTGAACCAACTCTGAGCATAACTATTCTCAGGAAAAATATGAAAGAAGTCCAATGTCTTGCTCCATGAAAAAATATTTCAAACCCAGTCCCCTAAACTATCTTAAACTTGAAGTGTATACATATATGAGACGTAGGAAAAAAGGGTTAGATAACACACGACCAAATAATTAAAACTGTTCCCCAACTAAAATCCAAAGAATGAAAATCAAAGCCACCCCATCCCCCACCCCCTTTTTGTATCAAGGCCTAAAGCAAGGGAAAGAAGGAAAATATACTATACTCTAGGGCGAGGGCTACTCTAGTCAAGAAAGACTGGCCTTCAGCAAGCAAGCTGACCACACTGCTGGTACGGCTTTTTAAACATATCCAGAGCAGGTGCACAAGCCAACTGGAAAAAGGTTTACACAACAAGAGGGATTTACGAAAGTACAGGATGCAAAATTCCAATATGGAAGACACAGAACCAAAAATCAATGAAGTCCAGCAAACGGTTTTGAAAGTTAGACTTTATAAAGGAAGTTATAAAGACGAAAACATGCTAAACGAGTGAAATAGGACTGTATAAGTTTCAGGATATGGTTTGCGAGGTGAGTCAAGTTTGCCTAATCAAATTTCATGACACTAGATAACTTGTTTATTCTACAGTTGCAATAATGGATTTAATAATTCACAAATTAACATGCCAGCATCAACCTTTATTTTCCCGTTTAGTGTGTTTTATCTACTTGTCTAAGTAAGACGGCGGTGGCTAAGAGGTTATCGTGCCGGACTCACGAACAGAAAGGTGTGAGTTCGAATCCTACCATCAGATCAGCCAGCCTCGGCTTCTGTGGTTTGTCCCCGAGCAAGGCACTTTGCTATTATTACCTCGGCAATATGTCGATGTGCTATAAAACAACAACAAAAAAAACAAAACAAACAAGCAACAAGCAAACGAAATCAATTGTCCAAGTAATGTTAGATAAAATAAAAACAAAGAACAAAATATATAAAATATGAAATGTTCACATCTATTTGTTTGGAAATAGCGCCCGCAATTAACGTGTTAACATGAAAACGAGATTTCGCCAAGACAAGGAAGTTGTAGCGTTTGTCTCGTGCAAAAACATAGTAGGAGTAGAAAAGGGTAGATACTGGACAGCACAGTAATACAAATTAGGAAAATATTGGTTTATTGGACACCATTATCGTGTTAAATATTTTTGTGAGTGTTCTCTAATCCTAGTATCGCCTTAAGAGAAGGAAAACATGTGCATATGTTTGAAAATCAGAATCAGTGTACGTAGTTCTAGTATAGCAGACTGATAGATCACATGGAGATAAAATAAATTAATAATTTAAAGAACTGAGCGGATGTTGTTTAATACTGAGTTAAATTTTGGATGAAGAAAGGAGTGGGTAGGATATAACTATTTTCAAGTCAACTGAGTTGAGCTATCGCTTTTCTGTTCCTAGTTCTAATGTGTGATCCCATTTTCAACCGCACTTTTTCCCCTGAAATGTTTGACTAAATATAGAGAGAAAAATAAATGAAATATAAAATGTTAAAATCTATGTTGCTGTAAGCGGCAACGATCGTGCTTCGCAGGCTAACACGGAAATAAGAATAAGACAGTCCCTTGGCCTGTCAGTTGTTGTACATTGTAGTTAAGTACTTTATAAAGTAAAAAGAAATGTTCAGAGATATAATAAAGCTAATAATAAGTGAGAGTTCAACAATATAACTATGGGAAACTTGCTTATTTTAATACGATTATTATTGTCTGGTTTTACATTAGCTGGTGCTATCAGTGCATCATCTTGTCCTCGTAGACTGGAAAAAATGTGCACTAAAATCAGTCTCAATAAATCTATGTCGCTCAAATAAAGTAAATTGAAAGATAATATAAAGGCAAAATTAAATTAGGACTTCAAATATTAATTTCACATTTTTTAGTATAAAAATAACGTTGCAACATTCAATATTGAATATTGAATGTGCTACGCTTCATTGTCTTTTCTTTTTATTGGGTGTATTTAATGTTGTCTGCTTTGAAAAAAAAATGAAACGCTTGTTTTTTTCTGAATAATTTGGCAAAGTAAGAAACACTTACAAGATATATTTCTCACAAAATGTTTTGCATCAAAATTTGTCCAAGGTTTAATTAGCTTTCTTTAGCGTGTTAAAATGAGATTGAAACCTTTGACCTCATATTATTTGTTTTGTGGCAAAGCATTTAAAGAGGTCAAAAATATTCCTCTAGAACAACTAGGTAATTATACGTGAGAGTACAGTGACGATACATTCGGGGACCTAAACACAAAATTTGAGTTCATCCTCAAACCGTCGGATATGACAATCAAACTTACAGTCCCTCAAAATTTTTGAAATTTCAAACGTACGTATATATATATATATATATATATATATATATATATATATATATATATATATATATATACTTAAGGTAAGATATAATTGTCAATTGTGTTTCACATTTCTATTTCACCTTTATGTAAAATAATTTTAAGCCTGATTACCAATTATATACTCGAGAAGTTTTGTCACCACGGAGTTTTAATAATAGCGAAAGTATTATTGCATCTAATTAAACCCCTCACACATCTTCACCTCTCTCTCTCTCTCTCTCTCTCTCTCTCTCTCTCTCTCTCTCTCTCTCTCTCTCTCAAAATCGCTAATCAAAATTTTCTCGTATATGTAAACTTGCTCATAAAGTCGTATCTTTGTTCTGAAATGGTGATGCGCTGTATATCAACCTTTTGATCTGTGTTCAAATAAGTAATCCTCTCGAAATTTGCACTATTTGCAATGTGGGAATATAACGTCGAATTTACCTACGTGACTTTTGTTCACCAGGACAACGTTATAAAACCGTGCTTAACAAACTTTTTTGTGGATCGATCAGAAATAACTTTCGACTCATGGTTGCATGTGTTATACATGTTCTTCTTATTTGGTTGAGAAATCCCTTAAAATTCCAGCCCCAATTGTATGTACTTCAATAAAGCTTTTGATGAAATTTCATCTTGTTGCTTCTCACTATTATCTTTGCAAGATGTTTTTATCATCGTGTTTAGAAATAATTCAATCGGTACAATGAATTGATTACATTATCTATTGATATGTATAATGTTTACATATTTAACCTTTGTCCTACATATTTAACTTTGTCCTTGGTTATAGGATGTAAACAAGTTGTTTACTTAGAATTCGAGGTCAGGGTTGCTATTGTTTACAATTATACCGGTTTTTCCACTAGAATTACTAATATTTGTCAGGTAAGCCATATGATTTTCTAGAATATTATGTCAGGTGACCTGTATTTGTATATAGGAAGTTTGGCAAGCAGTATTTCATTCCTGAACTAAACTTCATGTTATAAAGATCGGTCTATAAAGGAATCTATTTTAGTAATCAATTATGTAGCGAAAATCAGAGGAGATTTAGAGAGAGGAATTATTTATTTAAAAATATTCATTTGATTAATAAAGTGCTCATTCTCATTTTGGATTGATACATGACTTTGGGATTTTTCTGAATTCATTCAAAGATATTCTGGATTACATCATTCAGGCATATCAGGACATTCAAGACTACTGACAATGCAGGATATTCAAGAATACTGGCACATAATGACAATCAAGGCTACTGGATTCTAGAGGATTAATCGTCTACTATAGTTGACCGTCTTAGGTACTTACAATCTTCACTATTTTATGACAAGCCCTAGTGGATAATATACGAGTAGTGTCCTTGTTTTAGGGTGTATAACATTTTACCGAGAGCTTTTCAGACATATGCCGTTGGTGGACAATTGTTTTAACACTGCAGAAAAGTGACGTTGATTAGGGTAAAGGGAATGACAGTTAGTTGGATTTAATTATGATAAACATGACAGATATTTTTCATAGTGATAAAACACCTTTTTGAACTTTTGCATGAACACAGTTGTAGTCGTGTGAAGATAAAATCCAAGTATAGTCCGAACTCCAGGGAAAGCGTTAGCTAATATGACGGTGACGTGACAATAAATATTATGGGCACGTAAAGTCAAATGACGTGATCTTGAGGGTACTATGACCGTGACGTGATGGGCACGTGAGCGTAATATGACATGATTTCGATGGTCATACAAGGTTAACTGAGGAAACAGATTTTTCGGGATATATAACATATGTTGACTCTCTTGTACTTGAATTTCAACCAATGACAGGATTTTAAAAAATGAGTTATGATAATGTGATTTATCCACTTTGTTAACGTTAAGGTTAACTGCTTGTGTCACTTTGACAACAGACTCGATTGCTAGCTTCAAGCCGTAGCTTGATGGATTGCAGGGTAATACAAATGTGGTTTGGTTTGGTTTTGTGGGTTTAACGCCATTTTTCAGCACACGATAGGCTATCATATATGGTGGAGGAAGAATCCAAGACCCCGGGAAGAACCACCGACCCACGTGAAGCTAGTGGCAAGCTTTTTCACATACCCATGTTGGTGGAGCCGAGACTAGAACTCACGCGGACAGAGGTGAGATGTGTGAGTGATCTGTAAAGGCGAGCGCCTTAGACCACTCGGCCACCAGGGGCCCCCAAATAAAAATGTGGATTATAAAAGTTGGTGAAAATTTTAAATGAATGTGGTCGCTCATTTCTGTTAAATGTGTAAAATGAACGCGTACAATCACATTGTATTTTTATGGCAATATTCACGTAGTTATGCAATTTACCTCGGTAGAGTCGGTGTTTCTGAATGCAACATTTCAGCATGAAATTTAAAAATAAAAATGTAATTCAGATGTAGCGTGAGATATTAATATTTTGAACACATTGCACGTAGAAATCAGTAGTTGAACAGCTCAAAGACAATGTAGACCTGATGGTGTCACATTGTTTGTGTCGTCCATCAACATAAATTTGCCTAAATTTTGTAACCCGTAGATTCAAACCAGATCTGGCATAGGCCCCCAAAAATGACAGCGTGATTATAACAAAATTAAAGATGTATTCGTCAGGAAACTATTTCTTTCCTAGAGACACACAGACCTAAAATACTGCGGAAAAGGGGTAGGAGTGAGTGTTCGTCGATCTTTTATTAGGGGAATAAAAAAGATGTATTCAAATGCTGTAATACAATATGTGCAACTCAATTATGTCAGCTCTAATACCAAGTACACTGAAAAGCTAAAAGTTGATGAATGGTTTGCCTCCGAGAATTAGACATTTTGTAGAATTGACTATTTATGACCAATGAATTTATACAAGTAGAATGGATACATGCCAATTTTCTAACAAGAAAAAGTTCGTAGTGCAAAAAATAGCTATTCGTACTGGATTCTTAACAAATATTCCTGTTTGATACCATAGAAACATGGAAACAACTATAGGTCAAGTTGAATTTCTTTACAAAGAAGAGAAATAAAAAAAGAATAAGAAAATCTGAATCATTGAATGCAATGTTTCCTATCTTCAATGTACCTTTCTTGACGCCCCCTGTTTTTTTTTTCTTTTTTCCCTCAAGGTTCAGTTTGTTAGAAACATTACTAGAGCACGATCGTACCACATCTCATATTTCGTCCGCATGACCATATCACACGTTTTTCATTTCTAGTTTGTGTAATAAAACTACGATTCTCACCAGTCTTATCATTTTTTATAGCATATTGCCACAAGGCCGGAGAAAATTCAATGGGAACAAATGAAAAGTTGGTATGCATGTACCTTTGCACACCAGACTATATATACATCCCGCTGCTCTGCATTCGGCTTGCAGGGGATATGGAAATATCAGCTGATGTTAAGGTCAAGGTTGAATTAACTACACCGTCAGTGCTGCTGATCCACTGGAGTAGGTAAGTATTTTATGAAATATCTTTCATGTGCTTTAAACATATAGCTTCGAAATAGATAAACAAGCATAAATATCGAAAGTGTTTTACAAGATATACAGATAGCCAGTCAAATAGGGATACAGACTAAAAGACAAACGGATAGATAGATAGATAAATAGATAATCAGTAAAACATTGGAAATTGTTCCCTCAAATTATAGCATTGTATCCTTTAACAATGATCATTGATTTTGTTGATGAATATGCATTTTAAAATTGTAAACAATTGTAATCGTGGCTGTAGTTTTCATTTCGTGTCTGTGGATTATAAACTCGTTCACAATCATACAAAAGTCGTTGACCTTGATTCGACCACGAGTTAGATTCAATATCAGCTTGACAGTACATTACAGCAAGAAGAAATTAAAACCTTCGAAACACTTGTTTTGAAGGTGACTTTCAATAGTGAAATAATGAAAACTCTACGTAACATCAGTAAAGGGGCCATTTTTAAAAGACTACATGTTCCGATGCAGTTACCTGCATAAAGTCTACAAAATTCATGGTTTTGGAGTCTACTTGTTGAATATGTGTCATATCATTCAAATAAACGCCAACAAATAAATTTCCTGGCAATTTTGTTTACATAGTTGTTTCTCTATTCTGGAGAAAACCTCCCACAGTTTTTTGTATTAACAGCTGCCGTGTGTTGAACTTAAAAAAAAAAAAAAAAAAAAGGAAGGAATATCTGAAAATATCACGATTAGCAGTTTACGAAGGCCATATGTGGAGTTAAGCTAGATGACAGTATATATAAAATTTCATCTGCAATCAATGACACAAAGTTCTGCGAGAAGTGTTTCGGTAACAGTGCTATCACATAAGGAAGAACGGTAACAGTGCTATCACATAAGGAAGAACGGTAACAGTGCTATCACATAAGGAAGAACGGTAACAGTGCTATCACATAAGGAAGAACATATATATTCTCTTCAAAGTGCTTTGAATATTCAGAGGAAGAAAATTTGCCCTTGAGTTTTTCTAGTAGGCCACTTTAGAGGCCATGTTGGATACGAAATCAGCAATGCTTTCTCCTGGGATAAAGTAAGCAGTTTATCTTTCCGGTGGACTATTTCGAGTCAAGGTGCAAATTTTAGAATGAAGTAGTAAATGAAAAATTCTCATTAGCTCTCTGTTCAAATACTCTAGAAACAACTTTTCAAGACAAGCCTAAATTGCAGGCTGTTTTTGTTGTTGTTGTTGTTGTTAAAGTTGTCATATTTTAATTCATACCTCCTAAAATGTAAGACTGAAGTTGTTGATCAAGTTTGATGACACAACAACGGACTAAATATGTAGATTTAATGAGTGTGTTCCAAAGAAAGATTTATTATTTTCGAGATTAAGCTTCACTGGTGACTTAGGTATTTTCAGTCTTTGAGTCTTATGGTGTGAGCGAGAGGGAAAAAATACTACTTGGCTTTTAAGATAAATAAACAATAAATTACTGCATGCTCTTCAGCAAATCTGGCTTTTCCATGAAATGGAAAGGTAATATACAATTAACTCGTACAAGATTTAAGGATTCCCACATTTATGGTACGCAATAAAAAAAAGTGCGCTTATTTGACAGCCAAACGCCGCCTAATTAACACCCCGGTTTTAAGATCGCCTTCAAAAATAATTTGTATATACATTTTCAATGCCAGTATGCCACCCGTCCAATTTGATAAAAATTGATCAAGAATAAGTTGTTATAATGTTTTCTATTTTCAGTACAGGTGGCCATGTTTAGTGATGATCAGCATCATTTGTACAAACTTACAAGCTTTATAACATCTTGATGCCAGTATACTCTGCTAAATTGTTCACAATTTGTCTAGCAATTTTTCGAACCATTCATATTATTTTCCTGCTTTTAGTCACGACGTTCTCTTTCCAAAGTCTTCATACTGGATTACTTATTTCTTTGAAATTGGGTCCAAAATCGACCTCTTTTTTTTTTTTTTTTTTTTAAAGAACGCATATAAATTTTTTCCCTGTTTTTTTTTTTCTTTCTTTGGGGAGGTTGGGGGCGGGGGGATTCTTGGACGTTGGGGGGTGGGGAGGGGAGGGGGTAATTAAGTTACTCGCATGTAGTTTATCAACATTGGTACAACCTTGAAAGATTTCAATGCCAGGATGCGAAATTCGGTCTAAATGTGGTCGTAATTTTTTTAGTCGTAGTAGAAGGACAATTTTTAAACATAAATATGAACGGCCTTAACGCCAGGATTCTCTCATTCAGATTTTGTCAAATTTGGTTAGACGTAAGTTTGTTTGTGTTTTAAATTGTTTACATTTTCTTACGGCGGCAATATTTGATGGCCTTTTCTGTATAAACATAAAAGGCTTAGCTGCTTGGATGGTCACTGACAAATGTGGTTGACACCGGACCAGAATTATTTGTTAGAAGTCCAAAACAGCCGATTTGTATGGTTGTTGAACTGTCAACTCGTGACGGAAACAGGGCAACACCATACTCGTCAAGTCATTTTGCCTTATGGCCTGGTGAGCCTAAAACCCTGGATGGAAGCAACAAGGCTGCTACAAAAGTCATTCAAAGCACAACTTTGGTAGAATATACATCGAGGAATATTCATATAAAGTTTCATAAAAGAGTTCAAAAATACATTTTCCACCTGGTTGCTATGGAAGCCGTGCGGCTACTAGCGAAGCCACCAAAATGCACATTTCATAGAACATGCTTTGGATATACATTCCGGCCAAGTTTGATCGAATTGTCCCAGTAGTTCCACCTGGTTGCTAGGAAAGCCACAAAACAACAGCTTTGATAGAACATGGTCATTATTTGATCAAAATGATTGGGTTTTTTAATTCAAAAAATCAAGTTCTAGTTTCTGTTACTATGGAAACCAAAAGACTGCTATCGAAGCCACCAAAGCATTTTCTGATTATGTCACAAATGTGGTAAACTGTGCCTACACATGACGGAGACATAGCCATGTCATACGCTTACATAGCCTTCCGCCAGATGAGCTAAAAACAAAAAACAACTCGAATTCAACAGCAAAGTGTCAATGGGATACGCTCCTTTATCACCCGTGGTTGCCTTTCAGACAACCTCGGCTATTTCTGCGGGACAAAATATGCTCTGATTATGTGGGCGCAGTAATTTACAGAAAAATCATACATTTTTTTCGCCGGAAATTTTTTCTCCGAAAAAAAAAATGAAACAGCAATCTAATCGGACCACCTCGGCTATATATATATATATATATATATATATATATATATATATATATATATATATATATATATATATATGTGTGTGTGTGTGTGTGTGTGTGTGTGTGTGTGTGTGTGTGTGTGTGTGTAATTTACCGAGAAGAGTTATGAATGAAAACATAGTTCGATGAATTCGCAACTTCTTGGTCAATCCGTATTTCGTAAATAGAGGAGGTAGTCCGAATGGCAGCTATCAGCATACATTTGAGGTATGACAATTACCAAGCCCAACTAACCCGGTCCAGTAAAAATCATTGTTAGGTACATGAAATTTCATGTAATTACCATAATGTGACGTAAAGACATAAATATATGCTAATTTCTATATAATAATAATAATAACTTTTTTTTTCTGCGGATAATACATTTGGTTCTGAATTAATCAACTAATCTTACATGTAGTCCTCAGTAATAGAATATTAAAACTATAAATGCAACATATATGTACAAATAAAACTCTTACTTACTACAGTGTCTGATACACTGACATGTAATTATAAAATATACATACACACATACATACACACATTAGATTAAAGCATACATATGATATACATGTAGGTTTGGCAGATGGGAAAGTGGTGGTGATAACCAAGTTAGATATCTCAATTTCCTTTTGCAATGGCATAATCAGAAAGAAGAAGTTGTGAAGCGCGTTCTTAAAATAATAGAGTGTTTGTGTTTGTTTAATATCATAGTGAATAATATTCAACAACACTGATGCGGAATACGTAAAAGATGTTTTGTACAGAGTCATTTTGAATTTAGGCAAATGAATACACGATATCGACAAAATAGACCGCAGATTGTGTGAAAGGATACTGGAAGCTGGAATTAGGAGATTGATGTATTGTGGAGCCATGTTATGAAAGATTTATATGTCAAAAAGATTTATATGTCAAAATAGCTTTAAAGTACTTTACTCTATAATTAAAAGGTAACCACTGTAAATTAACTAATAAATTAGAGGATGAATAGTATTTTCTTGTAATAATTCTAGCGGTTCATTTTTGGAGTTTAATTTTCTGATCAAGATTAGTACCATTGCAGTTCCCCCATGTGGTGCAACCATGATGAAACAAAGGCAGTATATACCCATTATAAAACATTTTCAGCTTAGATCCTGGGACATACGAAGACAGTTTGTTTAATAAGGCTATTCTGGAGGATACTGCCGAACACACGCGCTTTATTTGATTTTCCACGATAAATGCATGTCAGTAATCACACCTAAAAGTTTTTGATTTTCTATGCTATTTAATTTATTTCCCTGAACAAATATATTGATATCTTCTAATTTCTTTATTCTTTGCCTTGATCCAATGTCATGCAGTTACTTTTTTTCTGTATTTAATTGAATTGTATTGGTTTCGCACAACAGTATAACATTATCAACGTTATGTTGTAAACTCTGTTCAAGAGAAGGGATTGTATCACTCATGGCATGTAAGGTCGCAAAAAGATCAGTTTCAGTGGCATTCATATGAAGTAGTAAATCCTTTATGAAAAGAGAAAGAGCAAAGGGACATGAATAGATCATTGAGGGACACCACTTTTGACGTATTGTAAAGAAGCTGTAGGATTGGCCACATAAACACACTGTTGCCTTCCTATTAAATAAGAATCAAACCAAGCAAGTGAAAATATCAAAGGATTTGTATGCCTTTAGTGTTTTCATCAATATTTCATGATCTACTAAATCAAACGCTTTTTAAAAATATAAGTAAATTGCTCCGATTATTTGTTGCGTCAT
Source organism: Margaritifera margaritifera (assembly GCA_029931535.1). Taxonomy (NCBI): domain Eukaryota; kingdom Metazoa; phylum Mollusca; class Bivalvia; order Unionida; family Margaritiferidae; genus Margaritifera; species Margaritifera margaritifera. The sequence goes on from JAQPZY010001179.1 coordinate 232,212, forward strand.
CTAAAGCTGCTAGCCATGTATCAACCAACTGTGTGAGGGCAGTTTGGCATAAATGATTTTCTCGGAAACCTGATTGTGAGTGATGTAGAAGATTATATTTCTTTAAATATCGACGGAGATCAAGGGCGATGTGTTTTTCAAAAATGTTAGATAAAGTTGTTAAAATTGATATAAGTCGATAATTGCTTGCTGACGATCTATCACCTTTTTTTAAATTAGATTAGTTGGAAACATTCCCATATCAATACTTGTATTTATCAAGCTAGCAATTGAAGGTGCAGCAATTTGAGCTGATGGTTTGAGTATTTCTGGTGAGAATTCATCTAGTCCTGTCGCTTTGTTTCCATCAAGTTACTCTGAAATATCTATAACATCTTGAACACATAGGCAAGGGATCTGGAATGATATATGAGATGGGACTTTCGACTCCACAAAATATATAAGGAGTGAAAAATCGTGTGATATAGAAGAATGTTCTCCAAGTATTGAAGTTAATGATGTGAAAAAGGTATTTAGGTAGTTTATAATATCTTATGTCTCTGTACTAGTATGACTAGCGGTTTTTAATTCTGAAGGGAAATTATGAACTTTTGATCTTGAATTAAAGTTACGACAATGTTTCCATATTTTTCACTTATATTATTAGCCACTTTTATTGTCGCTTAATATTGAAAAATAATCCTTTTTAGCTTTAGCTATTAAACTTTTTACTAAATTCTGGGGTTTTTTTTTTGTAACTTCGTTGGTCACGCAGCTTGTGACAGAAAACACGCAGTTTCATGCTTTCCCTTATTTCCGAGTTAAACCAGTCAGGTTGCATAATTTGACCCTTTTGGATTTAATTGGAGCATGTCTCTTTAGGACTGCAAGACGAAGTGCAGTCCAACGTTGTACATCAAGGTCTGGATTTTTGGTTTGGTTTTATGGGTTTAACGCCATGTTTCAGCACATGATAAGATATACCTGGCGGCCAGTATATCTGGTGGAGGAAGAATCCGGGAAAATCCGGGAAGAACCACCGACCCACGGGAAGCTACTGGCAAGCTTTCTCACATAACCACATTTGCCGAGCCCAAGACTCGAACCCATGCGGACAGAGGTGAGATGGCAGTGATCGGTAAAGGCGAGCGCCTTAGTCCACTCGGCCCCCCCCCCCCCCCGGATTTTTGAAAGTAGGTTGACAACTACTTAGAGCATATTTCAAGTCGGTCAAAGAGGTATCTCCATGGAAACGGTTATAGGATCGGTGCTTTATAGTGGTATGGGCCTTTTTGAATGGTTTCAATAACAACTTATTTTTTGTGGCACAGATTGGATAGTGGTCACTAACAGAATATATTGGGACGAATGTCTCGACTATAAATTCAGGGTGCGTAGAATAAATGTGATCGATTAACGTCATCGACTTTGTTAGTGACTCGGGTAGGGGACTGTCTCATTTGAGTGAGATTATATATTTGCAAAATATCATTCTATTTACTTTACCTGTCATTCATTAAGTCAATATTGAGATCACCCATTAACAAAAGTTCTGAGCTAGAGTTAGAAGCAGTACATAATTCATTTTCAAATCTCTCAAACCAAGACGATAGCGAATTTGGAGGACGATAGAGAGAGCACAGAAGGATGGGCTTGGCCGATGGTTGTTTTAGTTCAATTCAAATCGTTTCCAACTCAGATGACTCTATATCCATTCTTCTTTTATATTTAATGTTTTCTGATATATATATATATATATATATATATATATATATATATATATATATATATATATAGAGAGAGAGAGAGAGAGAGAGAGAGAGAGAGAGAGAGAGAGAGAGAGAGACCAGACCTCCTCCTTCTTGTGCTTTATCCTTCTCCTCCAAATGGATACCGTCGATGGACACTGAATGATCATTAGTATTATCATTATGAAATGTTTCGAATGTCATTCTGAGGGTTATTGAGTACAGTATGTTTGAGTTCATCTAGTTTTGGGTTTACCTGCCGAATATTGAGATTTACTATATTTTTCTTAAAAAGTATTTTAGAACTTCAATCAGATTGCGAGGTTTCCTGGTCAAGACTGGTTTGGGATAGATAGTGTCCATCAACCTCTTCGGTAATAGAGACAATGCCCCTTGAATGAGATAAACAAGTGATCTGGTGGTCAGTAGTAGTTAAGTGTGCATCATTAAAGAATGTGTTCCCTTCGTGACATTTGCAGTTTAAAAGTTGCATTTATCACAAATATTGGTTAAAATATAAAACTGATTCCGGAGATTAAATATCAGGTCACCCCAGATAATTGCTAACGGGACATGTATACATAATCATTAGATCTTCGGTAATAGGAGTCTGAGTAAGGTACATGACGGTTTTGTGATCCAGGCCGAGTGCTGACAAAGTTGATATACCAACAGACAGAGGAGTCATGACTGTAGGAGTCGCAATGTTCATAATATCTAGTCATGTTTTGCTCTTGACTGACTTTGTCTTGAGCTTTCATTATATGTGACAAAGTTCCGATACCAACAGACAGATGAGTTATGGCTGATCTTATGCACAATGTGCATAATATCTAGCTATGTTTTTCTCTTGTCTGTAATGATTGTGTTTAGAGGTTTCATTGTATGCATTATGTCTGTAATGATTGTGTCTAGAGGTTTCATTGTATGTAATATGTCTGTAATGATTGTGTCTAGAGGTTTCATTGTATGTATTATGTCTGTAATGATTGTGTCTAGAGGTTTCATTGTATGTGATATGTCTGTAATGATTGTGTCTAGAGGTTTCATTGTATGTAATATGTCTGTAATGATTGTGTCTAGAGGTTTCATTGTATGTATTATGTCTGTAATGATTGTGTCTAGAGGTTTCATTGTATGTGATATGTCTGTAATGATTGTGTCTAGAGGTTTCATTGTATGTAATATGTCTGTAATGATTGTGTCTAGAGGTTTCATTGTATGTAATATGTCTGTAATGATTGTATCTAGAGGTTTCATTGTATGTGATATGTCTGTAATGATTGTGTCTAGAGGTTTCATTGTATGTGATGCGCCTACGGTTGTTTTGCCTATAACGAGTATTTTTCTTTTGTTCGTTCCTTGTGTGGCGAGTACTGGCTGTTATGGAAGTTTCTTGATGGTATCTGCGTGAGAAGGATGTGATTCATGATGTCAATGTTTCTGAGTAGAATTGAAACACCCTCATTTCTCAAGTTTATGAAAAGAATCGATAGCATTTCTCTTTTTCTAAGTATGAATGAATTGTAATTATAAATGTATTTTACATCTAATTCTGAACAGAGATCGCTTAGCACCCTAACGGAACAATATTAACGCTCTCTCTTGGAACAAGACCAAGACCTCACATTGTAACTTGCTGAAATCGACCTAATGAGTGACTTGTATTGAGAGGAGAGTGACATTTGAACACTTTGTTTGCACATCACCTTTGCCGTGTTAGTAGGTCAGTGACCCATAATAACTGCCATTACTTGTCTTACAGTGGACATTACATTCATATAGTTCATACATGTATAGTTTATACTTTGACACCAATATACTCATTATGTACAACTGATAAAAGAATCTGTTCAATATCTGACCAATAGTAATTATGTCAAAAATGTTAGTGTAATAATGCAATGTCACTTGCCCACCGAAATGGAGGAAATGGCAAAAATGCAGTGGCGGATCCATAAATATTGTTGGAGGGGGGGGAGAGGTCTGCGTGACGGAACCTCAGGTGGGGACCCAGGGGACGAAGCCCCTAGAAGCTCCAGAATTTTAGGCGTTTTAAGGGCATACTTTTAACCTTGTAACTGTAAAGAAAACTTACTAACAAAACGTTCCCGTTGTTTCGCGCTCTTTTTTATTTTGTGGAATGGGGCGCGCGCCGGTTACGCCCCCCCCCCCCAATTCACTCCTGTACATGTGTCACTGGCTGAGAGGCTAGGTGTGTTCTGTGTTCGATGGTGGAAGTGCAATATATGTATCACTGTGAGAGAGGCCCATTATATTATTGGTTTGCTGATGGAAATACTCTCTCCAGCGGTCGTCTCTTTCTTCTTTATCAACTGATATGGTGGGCACCTAATCTTGTCTCTACAGTACTGTTGCACCTTCTGATCTCTTGATACACAAAATTCCCTTAATGACTTGCCTATATTTTCCACTGTGCAGACCGGCAGCAGCATTAAATTGCCTCCTTATGTTCTTCTTTCTATAGCACCCATGTCTTTGCAAATGACTAGACTGTACGACATAAAACTAACTTACCCAAAGTGTTAAAATGTCACACACAAATCAGTATCAATAACTATTTAACACAAATACAAGAACTGTCACTAAAGCACCACCAATATGCATATAACTAATTTTACCAATAAGTGTCAACTCTTTTCCTACACTTGGCCTATTGGGCACACCGTAGAATCCACTTTAGAAAAACACACGGACATGTTCATGTATACATATCATACTCACTGTTGCTGACAATGTTAGGCTACACTTGCTTTTAATTCACGATTAGTGACAATCGTAACATCCACAGAGCTGAAGGAACGACCTTCTTCTAAAGTATGCAACTGCTCGTACATCTAACCTGATCAGTTTGTAATTTTCATAAAATGTTTGATTTTTTTCTGTTGAACCATACTCTTGCCTTGCTGTATGTGCCTTCTCACACAGTAGCAGAAACACGTTCCACAACTACTATGGTTCTCATACTTACAAGCAAAGTCAATATATAAACCATTGCGTACTATGCAATATCAAATTATCTACTTTAGATCTTACAAATACCTTTTCCCGTAAAACAGACTGTACCTACACATTCCATTGACAGTTTTTAAAGTAAATAATGTCGCATTTTCCACTTTTTACGTTCTGTACATGGTATTTGGCTATACCACACAAGCCCACGCTATGAAGCCTGTTCGCATCACTAATAGCTCTTAATGCTCATCGCCTTTCCATCGTAAAGTTACATACATTTGTTTTTATACAAGTTGTTTCATACACAGACTGTATAGTCTTTACAAGAATAAAAACAAAACTACCCCGAATTTAAGATTAACTTTTTACTTGTTTATGATATCAGCACTTGTATAATATTTATTTTATGTTTTAAAGTAATATTTGCAACAAATAAATGAGCCATAATTACAGCTGCTTTTTGTCTACTTTTCGGTTTTCCCCAGGCACCACCTATCTATTAATAGTCAGCGAAGTATGTCAAAATTCAAGCTGCTCTAGTCGAGGTGAATCACGTACGCCATAAAGGTCAAGGAAAATGGGTCGGGCTTCGCAGCTAGCCTAGATAAATGCGGCTTACTTCCAATTCCCTGTACTTATGCAGGATTTTTTTTTTTTACCGCGTTCTGGAAACGAACATATTCTTGCAAGTTGCAAGTGCAGCTATAGTTTTCGTTTGTAGCCACAATCACGGAAAGTAATAAAATTTTATCGGAGCGGAAAGCAGCTTGGAAGTGTCGAAGGCACAGCTGTAAATAATGTATGACTGGATATTCAAAGGATTAATATTTATTTAAACTTTAAACTTGTACTGAGTTTCCCGAATTGTATAGCGAACAACCAGCTTCAAGGACGGGAAAATGCGCAGTTTGACGGCCTTTAATATTTCTTGTCATCATTAGTAATTGTGTTTTAGTTATTTGACCTTGCAATTAGCTGTTCATTTTTATTAAGAACGAGATGATGGACTGACGTTGGAAGCCAGAGTAGGAAAAAAAAAATTAAGGACTATTGGTAGCGGATAATACAGGTGGGTGGGGGATGGTAAAAATTAAGGACTATTGGTAGTGGATAATACAGGTGGGTGGGGGATGGTAAAAATTAAGGACTATTGGTAGTGGATAATACATGTGGGTGGGGGATGGTAAAAATTAAGGACTGTTGGTAGTGGATAATACAGGTGGGTGGGGGATGGTAAAAATTAAGGACTATTGGTAGTGGATAATACAGGTGGGTGGGGGATGGTAAAAATTAAGGACTATTGGTAGTGGATAATACATGTGGGTGGAGGATGGTAAAAATTAAGGACTATTGGTAGTGGATAATACAGGTGGGTGGGGGATGGTAAAAATTAAGGACTATTGGTAGTGGATAATACAGGTGGGTGGGGGATGGTAAAAATTAAGGACTATTGGTAGTGGATAATACATGTGGGTGGGGGATGGTAAAAGTTAATGACTATTGGTAGTGGATAATACAGGTGGGTGGGGGATGGTAAACATTAAGGACTATTGGTAGTGGATAATACAGGTGGGTGGGGGATGGTAAACATTAAGGACTATTGGTATTGGATAATACAGGTGGGTGGGGGATGGTAAAAATTAAGGACTATTGGTAGTGGATAATACAGGTGGGTGGTGGATGGTAAAAGTTAATAACTATTGGTAGTGGATAATACATGTGGGTGGGGATGGTAAAAATTAATAACTATTGGTAGTGGATAATACATGTGGGTGGGGGATGGTAAAAGTTAATAACTATTGGTAGTGGATAATACAGGTGGGTGGGGGATGGTAAAAATTAAGGACTATTGGTAGTGGATAATACAGGTGGGTGGGGGATGGTACTCTTGTGCAGAAATGGTTACAAATGTTTATAATAGTGCTGTCTTATTCCATTCAATAAAGCATCATGTAACACTTAGTAGTGAATTTGTGAAAAAAATAACAAATAATAAAAAAAAAAATGTTTTTTTTCCCCGTAGACTTTGATGCAACATAGAGCAATATGGAGTTCTCTGCATTGAAAGGAAAAGGAGAATATAATTGTCAATAGCCCATTTAGTGTCAAGGAGCAATGGAGTTTTGATAAAACTTGGATTAATTAAAAAAAAAAATTTTTGCACACGGTAAATAAATTAGATGCGGTCGCAGTTCTGAAAACATGGAATATAGTTCCTAATAAAGGACGGACATTTAATTGGGAGTGGGGGGCGGAATTTTGTTTGAAAAATATTATGACCCTCAAATAGATTTATAAAAAATATTCTTGCTCTTTTTTGCAGAATATATATCGTGAGGTAAAATTAAAAAAAATTCCGCTCGAAAGAAAATCTTAGGCCCACCAAGAACCCCCGAAAATTAAATGGTCAGTCCTTAAACCATAAAAGGCATGGAGTCCTGTACAGGTCATATTCGGCATTCTATGAAAAATTACAATGACACAACATAACATTTATTTTTTGGAATAATAACAATCAGAATAATGTGCCAAATATTCTGGTGATTCCAATGCAAAATAGTTTGGAATATTGTGATATTCTCTGTTCATATGTCGTTGTTCATGCTGGCTGTGTATCTTTCTTTTTATCTATCTGCCTGCCTGTTGTGTATAATTTTTGTTCATAATACGAGGTGAAACTTCTTGATCACTATTGGTAATGTAATTGTCCATACTGTACAGATTCATAAGTGTTGGGCATAATTCTGTAACCACTTGTTTGGTGTCCTTGCAATGGGTTTAAGGCAGTGGTTCCCAAACTTTTTTGATCGCGACCCTAAAAATACCATCTTTTTCGACCCAAAATGCAGTACCAGTATAGGGTTTGGGAACCACTAGTTTAAGGCAAAATGTACACAATGTAGTGTAAAATGTAAAGTGACTCGCTTGACACGTTAGCCTCTTTTAATCCACAAGCTGTTTCAAAAAGCCAAGATATTGTTTCCGAGTCCATCCATATGTATTTAAATCTGTATTGTTCTTTAACTCCTTCTGGACAACTAAAACAATGCAATTTAAACCTGGCCCAGTGATAGTCCTCCGAGTAAAGACTGTCATAACACTTTTAGAATTTAAATCGTGTCCCTGGATGTGCGGCTAGTTGGGCTAGGAGTAGCATTACTTAAATGTCCTGTAACTTCTGAGTGGTGAGTCTCACATATCTGAGAACTGGTACATTTAATTGATGACGAGCGTCAAAAAATGTTCCGGTTATTATGTTCTTTACATGATAGTTTGCTATACCATACCCACCCACCCTATATAAATCCTTAAGCTGCATTCCTTCCAAAAGCCTACTTTTTAACTAATATTACGAGCGTTAATATTCCTGTTCTCTGTTCTTGTTATAACTCTTGTTTACCTTTGTTCAAACTATTTTTACCACAATTCATTGGGACAGCTACAGCATCATATCGTGCCATTATATCATTTTTTTTTTTTTTTTTTTAGATTATTTTTAAATTTCTATTCCAGGGAGTACATCCGTAATGTATGAAAACAATGCTTGTTAACTATGCAAATTAAATTTGGAGGGGGCTTGTATTTAGAAGCCTGGTGTTTTAGATGTTAAAAATTGTGCTTGAGCAAAAATGGCAATTTTACTTTACTATTTTATTCAGAAGTAGTAAAAATGCCATATAGTTATCCATTTTAATTGTTTTTGTGCTCTGAAAAAACCCCACTGTTTTCTGAAGCCACACACTATATTCTTTAAAATAAGAAATTTTATGTGTATTATTATTTTACATTTGAGATTCTACCTAAATACAAACTCTATCCAAATTTAAGGTGCAAAGTTGACTGTTTTGATACGTTAAAGCTGTATTTCCTCGAAGAAAAAAAAAAAAAAAGCAGAGAAATGGTGAGCAATTTGCTCAGTTAAATGTACCCCCGCTCCTCCCGCAGCGCACCCCTACTCCATGATAGAAATGAATCTATATTTTTTTTTAAATTGCGCACAACTCTTCTGAAAATTGTGCGAGAACCATGATTTGGTTACCTGTTCCTTTATATGGTCAAGAACTAAGCAAGTTAGATATATAGCTTATGAAACGAAGCTTGAACGTTGAGGAAAACATTTTTCCATATCTGTTTGTCGGTTGGACCGGACCGTAATGGCTGTTGCAATGATAGGTCCAAACGGACAGTCATGTAGCCTGCAGTGATTTCTCCAGAATTTTCACCGAGGGGAAATTCTCCCTCTGGCATTTTGGATTTTCAGTTTTTAAGGGGAGCCGTTTTTATACGAGAAGTTTCTATGAGTAGACTGATTACACTATATTTCAACAAACTCTGTACGATATAACCTTCAAGTCTTGATGTGCCTTAAAAACTTTATTAGTGTATGCATCTCTGAGTTTTGCACCATTACAAAGAAAGAAATTCACACCTAGCTGTATTTCGTGGTATTATAAATTTGTTACCTTATTGTGTATAGGTACAAGTATGGATTTCTGATGTAAAATATCAAAGCCATTTGACTACAAAATGGAGATTTTTGTTTCTCGGTGACGAATTCAGGTGCAGTGGCCAATCTTTATAGACCTCTGCAAGAAAGGTTCCTACTGTTTTAGACTTTAAAAGGTGAAAGGACAAATTTTCTTGATAATAGAATACATTTTTGTTTCTTCTCAATATCCAGGTCTCCCATTAGTGAATGCTTATAAAATGTCACACGATTACTCCAAAATGTATGTATCACTTTAGGGGAACTTCTCTGAGTGAATTTTCTGCATAATGAATTATATTTACAATGGTGTGGAAAATTACTAAATGCTTTACTGGTAGTTACACAATCGACGCCAATATCCAGAAGTAATACCACTTCCTAAAACTTGTTTACGCACACATGCCAAGGAAGAAGGCAAGTGTAGTATTTATGAATTTTAAAATTTATTAGATCCGTAGTTTGTTTTTCTTTTCGGGACTTAGTATTAAGAATTGCTCACCTTCGAGATAGTACAGCCTCTGGCTCTAGTTTAAATGAATCAGTACCGGTATTACTTTTTCGTAATACCATTTAAGTAATGCTTCCAAGAAGAAGCCAGTGTGCCAGTGTTGAGGACAGCTGCGCTACACATTTTATTGGTCGTAATACTGGTTTGTCCAATTTAGGCTTGGAACTAATCAATCTGCCAGTCAGTTTTATAGTTTGCTTTGTCTTCTTCTTCCTCTCTCCCCGCCCCCTCCCTCCCCCCCCCCCCCGCCGCTATGAAAATAAGAATGAATTATTTTTTGTCAGATTCTTTGGCCTGATTTTCTTCCTATGCCAGATAATATTGCCAAAAGGTTTTTTGCTTCTAAAAGCATTGTTGCTTTGATTCAGAATTCTTGTTCCATGCAAGGCAACTATTTCCAATAAATGAAGCAAAACCTGGGATGACATTTTAATATGCGGTATCCTCGATCCTGCACAGGATCACAAGATGATTTTTTCAAAATGATACAAATTTTGAATGAAGCTTTTGTGTGTGTTTTTGTGCGCGTGACTGAAGGAGTAGAGAAACCGTTGGAATGATGTAAAAATCTCCACACTCCACACATTCTTTGCCTCGCGTGCGTTTTTTATTATTTTTTTTTTGAAACTATTTTTTCATGAGTCTCCAATATTCTTAATTGTTTCGCGTTATAATTAATCTGCACGTCTGGTGTCCCAAGCTATGAATCTAAGCATAGATCTTAATATATCTATCTACTGGGCTTCAATGGAAGAATTCGAGGCCGCAAAGTCGCTGGTTTGAGTTGCCTATTTAACTTACGATGACTAGACGTTTGTGTTCGCAATCTTGAGAGCTAGAATTTAGCGATTTAACTTACCATGTCAAGAAGTTTGATTGCACATTTGTACATGAAGATGTGCAGACATTGATAATTTGGGAAATATCTTGGCTGTGAGAGGAACTAATCGCGTAGAGGCAATTTTAATTGTGCGGAACTGAAAACAATAGCCGACAATTTTTTTTTGTTTCAGGATATACGAGACAGTAGCAGATAAGATTAGTCAGCCGTTCAAAGCATAGGTCATAGACCAAACCATGATCACTGGCAACCCCAACCAAGATTTATCATTGTTTAAATATGCTTGTTAAATAAACTAAGTGGGGAAATGTATCACCCGTGTGAAGCTATGCTTGTTAAATGAACTAAGTGGGGACATTTATCACCCGTGTTGAGCGTTCGTCTGACTTTTCGTCATTCAAAATCTGTCCATACTTTCAGTTACAAAGAGTGGTTGAGTGGGGGAACTCAACAACTTAACATGTAGCTGTTCTCGTCTTTGCTGACTTAGCAGCCGCCCCCCCCCCCCCCATGTTATATGATAAATAATAGCTAGCATTATGTCAGGCTGTCTGTTTTCGGAGCATAACGCTCGAACAGTTAAAAGTATCTCTCTAGTCTAGAGCCCCCACCCCCACCCCCACCCCCCATGTTATATGATAAATAATAGCTAGCATTATGTCAGGCTGTCTGTTTTCGGAGCATAACGCTCGAACAGTTAAAAGTATCTCTCTAGTCTAGAACTTGGTTCCCTTATTGGACTAGTAATCTGGATATGCATTTTCCTATTCATAGTTCTTAAGTTTCGATATATTGTTATGTTTTTGTCCGTTTGTCAGTCCATCCCTCGTATCTATCTGTCTGTCTGTCAGTAAACATTTAAGTTTTCCTAGGATAACTCCAAACCGTTCCAAGTATTTCTATGAAACGTGGTACATATACATATTGGACTGGTGGTTCAGATGTGCCTATCTCTATTCACAATTCTTCTGTTTCAATATTTTTTTGTTTTTTGTACTTTTGTCCATCCATCCAATACCTACACTTTTGCTTCCAGGCCAATACTTCAAAAGCATTTAAGAGATCTGTATGAAACTTGCTACACATATTCGATTGGTAGTCCTGCCTTATATGCCTTTTGCTATTTACAGTTCATAAAGTTGTAATATATTTAATGTATTCATTCGTCTGTATGCTCATCCATGCATCTATTATTCACAGTATCTTTTCTGGAAAACCCCAAAACCGTTCTATGAAACTTGGTACATATATTAGACTATTTGTTCAGATGCATGCCTTTTGCCATTCAACGTTCTTCACTTTCAATATTTTAAATTTTGTTGACCATTTTTTGTCTCCATGAATCCATTATCCACACTTTAGTTTCCGGGGCAAAACTCCAAGACCATTCAAGATACCTATATAGATGAAATTTGGTAGACTTAATAGACTAGTGGTGAAGACGTGTCCCTTGCTATGGTATACTTAATAGACTAGTGGTGAAGACGTGTCCCTTGCTATGGTACACTTAATAGACTAGTGGTGAATACGTGTCCCTTGCTATGGTACACTTAATAGACTAGTGGTGAATACGTGTCCATTGCTATGGTACACTTAATAGACTAGTGGTGAAGACGCGTCCCTTGCTATGGTACACTTAACAGACTAGTGGTGAAGACGCGTCCCTTGCTATGGTACACTTAATAGACTAGTGGTGAAGACGTGTTCTTTGCTATGGTACACTTAATAGACTAGTGGTGAATAGGTGTCCCTTGCTATGGTACACTTAATAGACCAGTGGTGAAGACGCGTCCCTTGCTATGGTACACTTAATAGACTAGTGGTGAAGAAGTGTCCATTGCTATGGTACACTTAATAGACTAGTGGTGAAGACGCGTCCCTTGCTATGGTACACTTAATAGACTAGTGGTGAAGACGTGTTCTTTGCTATGGTACACTTAATAGACTAGTGGTGAAGACACGTCCCTTGCTATGGTACACTTAATAGACTAGTGGTGAAAACGTGTTCTTTGCTATGGTACACTTAACAGACTAGTGGTGAAGACGCGTCCCTTGCTATGGTACACTTAATAGACTAGTGGTGAAGATGTGTTCTTTGCTATGGTACACTTAATAGACTAGTGGTGAATACGTGTTCCTTGCTATGGTACACTTAATAGACTAGTAGTGAATACGTGTCCCTTGCTATGGTACACTTAATAGACTAGTGGTGAAGACGTATTCTTTACTATGGTAAACTTCATAGACTAGTGGTGAAGATGTGTTCTTTGCTATGGTACACTTAATAGACTAGTGGTGAAGACGTGTCCCTTGCTATGGTACACTTAATAGATTTGTAGTGAAGACGTGTCCTTTGCTATGGTACACTTAATAGACTAGTGGTGAAGACGTGTCCTTTGCTATGGTACACTTAACAGACTAGTGGTGAATACGTGTCCTTTGACTTAATAGACTAGTGGTGAAGACGTGTCCTTTGACTTACTAGACTAGTGGTGAAGACGTGTCCTTTGACTTAATAGACTAGTGGTGAAGACGCGTCCCTTGCTACTCGCAGTTCTTCAGATTCGATATGTTTAACATTTCCTTCCATTTGTCAGTTCATCCATTCACATTTACGTTTCCGGAGCACAGCTCCAAAACCGTTCAAGCTATATCAATGAATCTTGGTACATATATCAAACAAATGGTCTAGCATTACTAGTATTCTAGATTGAGAATATTGGAACATAACTCTTGATGACTTTTATTTAACATTTCTAAAGGGAGAAACATAATCCATCACAGTATAAATGATTGGATAAGACTTTTGCTTTAATGTGTTACAAAACAAATTTTTTTAAAGCATTCTCTCTCTCTTTCTCTCTCTCTCTCTCTCTCTCTCTCTCCATGGATATTGCATGTGTCCTTAATATCAACAGATTTACATTCATTCAGAACAAGCCATCACCAAAAAATGAGATTACGCCTCGCCTCATTAACTTTGTGACATTTATGCAAAGATATGCTGTGAAGCGAATTTCAGTAATTTATTCATTAATGACAAATTATTTTTAAAAAAATGGCTCATCTTGTGCAACAGTCACTAACACCTGTCCTCGTCTTCATCCATTGCTGGAACGAGAGACAAAAATTTAAAAGATGTTATAATCAACACCGTCTCATCTGCTGGAACGATGAATAGCGCTGCTGTAACGCGCTCTCGACGCTTCTGGGACCCTGGGTTCAATCCTTGATTTCAGCATGTGCAATGGTAAGTTGTTCCCATCCAAATTTGGGGGTTTTCTCAGGGTTCTACGGTTTCTTCCATCTCCAATGAGCCACGGCGGTTCTGTGGCTAATGTGCCGGACTCGCGACAGGAAAGGTACTGGTTGGAAATCTACTGTCGGATCAGAGTCGGCTACCGTGGTGTGTCCTTGGGCAACGCACTTTACTCCAAATCCCTCAGCACTAAATACCCTTCTTGTGTTGCTGTGCCGTAAAATATCAAACCAAACCATACCAAACAAAACAAAACAAAACAAACCAGTCCAAGACCACATTCCTCCAATTTCGAGAGCGCGTCATATGTTTTGGTAAGACCTGATATGCCATCGACATTAAATAAGCAACATTTGCACTTACTACAACGATACTGTCCAAAAAATATAGTCATCGTATTTTAATCACATGTAGGATATTGATGGCTGTTTACAACGTGAAAGAATTTCAAATAAAACTTGTATCGGGTAAATATTAGGGTTCTTGTATGTCGATCTGTTTGTTTGAGAGATTGTTCTGCATTATTTGCATCTTTCGAGCCTGACTTGTACTGTTTATCTTTCAAGTACATACATAATTATCTTACACGAATGGGAGTCAGAGCTATATCCAGCATAATACTTAATTACCCCCAAGCTGACTTTAAGCGCTTCCTCGTCATTCTGGACTCTCCAAAAGTCCTATTCTCGTATAGACAGTTTTCTAAGTTATGAGTCCAGTGCTCCTAACTAAACAGTCTTTCAGTCCCAGCCTCTCTAAGATCTGAACGGCTGACGAAGAGTTGTTCAGCCCCGGCCTTCCAATGGTCGGAATGGCTAACAGTCCAGTGGCTTTCAGTAATTAGTCATTTAGCCCCGGCCTCCCGAAAATCTGAATGGCTAGGAGTCTTGTTGCAGTGTATCCTTGAATAAAACCTTGGTTGACAACCAGTAAGCATAATAAACATAAAAGCATATATAGTTTTTGGCCATATTTAATTAATGTTGGAAATTGAAGTGAAAAGTTTATTTGAACTTGAAAATACAAAGTGAGAGATTCAATACATATATTGTTAACAATGGTTTTCAGCCCATCGCTGCTAAAACCCCACATGCACTCTTTTCCGTCAGTAAAAAAGGGAAATCATTGACAACACCCGCTGCCCTTGTAACAGTTACCACAAGGTGACTAACTCGCACAGATCGAAATCTGACCTCTCGCCCATTCCGTGCTAATTTTCTTATACCGTCGGCGCGTGTAGCCACTAATAAGACATCCCAAATTTTTTCGCTGACAACTGTGTTACACTTCTGGTGTTCATGAGATCGCAGATAACTCTCATCTTCCATCTTTAGTTGAAGTATAGAATCTCTGTACTTTTTTTGTCTCATGATGCACCATGATGAATGTGAAGCTAGGAGCCATTCACTGTAGTTCGGGGGGAAGTTTACAAACTAGTTGTTATGGGAATGACGTTACTGTCATGCGAATGATGTCACTGACTAACCAGTCAGGAGACACAGATTTACTAGTTACCAGCCTATGATATTGGCTTGCTAATTTAGGCCGGGTACGAGCGAATCCAAACTTTTCGCCCATATACGATTTAAGTCAACAATAACCACCAATCGGAATTGAATTTAGCCCATACACCTTCCAACTGCGTCCAAATGGACAAAACATAAAGCAACGGAGATATTTAGAGTTAAAGTGGCCATTAGATGAACAGTAAGGTACTTAAATCGTACATGGGGGAAACATGTGGAGTTTGTGGACTGTCTCCTTTACGGTGATTCAGCGCCGAAGGTATAAGAAAATTGGTACGGAATCTATGAGAGGTCAGAGTTCGCCTCGCGAGATTGCTACCTTGTATTATTGGTAGAAGGGGCGTGAGTGTTGTCAATAGTTTCGCTTTTCTGCTGACAGAAACTAATGCCTGTGAAAAACTCGTTTTTTCTCTAACGGGCCGCGGTTTTTCTTTCTTTTCTTTTGTTTTCCTAATTTGATCACTGATTTCCGAAGACTGGGGATTCAGGATACCCGTAGTCATGCAGAATCTTACCGAGATTCAACCAGCCCTCCAAAAATGTCGCTTCTTATCCAATAATGTTTACACTTTGAAAATTTATCCAAAACTTTAGTCAAGTTTCACCGATCTGTTCTGGAAATTTGTGACTGTTTTTATCGTAGCCATTGGTCGATATATAAATAGTTTTGCCGAGCTTGTAGATGAGTCACCGCCGACAGATGTGTAGATAAAGTGATATGTTTTTCCGATTTTGAATGCTAGTGAATTCAAGGCCGGTGGGGGAAATAAAATAACGAGTGATATGAAAATAAGTACCATATGATTGTAGCAAAAATATTTCTCAACGCTATGTAAATGATTGTACTTGATGCAGACGGCAAAAATGGGATAATTGTGTTGTGAGTTAAACATGGGGCTTGTCTTTGTTTCATACACATACACGTAATTTTAACCAAGAGATCCGTAATTAGGGTGGTTGGTGAGTTTCTAAAATGTCAGATAATAAAAGACATGGTTATCATCACTGGGAACAATCTCGGTCATTGTGCGAGCCGTAATGCTCCATGTCGGTTGACAGAAACTTGAGAGATGTTCAGAACGAATATATCCTCGGAGCGGCTGAATTTCTCATGACATCACGGTCCGTGGTACCTTGATCCTATTGTGATGTCATAAACCATTTCACTGCGTAAAACCAGGTAGACGCTTTCAACCAGTTTTGCTCCTTCTTGTAGGAAAGCGATAAAACTTGGACGGCTTTCAAGTTTTCTTTGTTCTGTCGTGTAAGTTCCGACCTCATATTACCGTAAGTATGTCAATACAAATTTGACATTTCTTCTATTCCTATATATGTGTGATACGTTTTGCCCTTGTGAAAAGGTCGTGCGGGATACTGAGTACGCATACTGTATCTCACATGAATGGACTCACTGACACAGCAGATGAAGTCATTATGCTTATAACGTCTTGATCGTCTGCAATGTTTCTTGTAGTTTTAGTACTGAAAGAACAAATTTTGCCTGCTTACAAGAAAATGAGGTAACTGGGACATCAAAACAAAGACCCTGTAACTAAGTCGTTATAAAAGCAGTTTGTTTTTCAATTTACTTTATTTGTCCACTGAAGCATTTTCATACCAGTGGGTCGAATATGTCTAATAAGCACGGTTTCTCATTCCAGCAAACTCGGAATACACTAGGGGCCCTGGGCGGCCGAGTGCTCCAAGGCTTTCGCCTTACCAGATCATTCACACATTTCACCTCTGTCCGCGTGGGTTCGAATCTCGGTTCGGCTAACGTGGATATGTGCGAAAGCTTGACAGTAGCTTCCGGTGGGTCGGTGTTTCTTCCCGAGGTTTTCCCGGGTTCTTTCTCCACCAAATATACTGGCCGCCATGTATAGCCTAGCTGAAAAATTGCGTTAAACCCACAAAACAAACTGAATACACTAAGAGAACCAGAGGTCTTGGTGGTTCAGGGGTTAGCATACTGGAGTCACTAGAAAGACGGTGCTGGTACGAATCCTACCATCGCATTAGCCCGAGTCGGCTACCGTCTTGTTGGTCCTAAATGAAAATGGTGCCAATTTTACATACAAAATATGTCCACCACAGCAGCTAATCTGAAATCTTGTTATTACTAAAACTATCAGAGATGGTTTCAACACTTAACAGTTAAAAAAAGAAATGGTCTGACCCTGAATTCCTGGAGATTCTTTTCAGCCATTAGAGTGTCAGTCCCTTTGATTGGCTTTTGTTCTGGGTTGACAGAAAAGACCGAGATAGCTCCGATTGAATGAACTATATATGGTGTCCCAGTTACCCAACGTATCAGTGTAACTGGGTCACTTGCAACTCTAATAAATACGCAACTGAATAGCGGTTGACACTTTTTTAAATTGAAGTGTATATGACCACAAATCGATTTAATTTTACCAGTAGATCTTTAATAAAAACATATTTTAAAAAAATTATTGCTGAAAAGAGGTATAGGACTCAACAATTAGGACCGAGATCGATCATATTAGCAGTACCGATTGCTTTGTTTATCACGAGGACAACTGTATGGGATTTTATTTTTTAATATACATTGTTACGACTGTTTGGTCTTACAATAATGTAACAGAAAGAAAGTGAAACCAACAAATCAAGTAAAAATCAACAAGCAATTTATTTATAGATAATTAAAATGAAAATCAAAAGACACTTACAGTAACGTGAATTAAAATCCAAATAATCCAATAATCCTAAGTGTCCTAATCACAAGTCCTAAATATAGAATGTTCTGAATGAATGAATGTTCCGAATGAATGAATCTTCCTAATGAACGAATGTTTCGAATGAATGAATGTTCCGAATGAATGGGTAGTCTGGAATGTACTGATGTACCCCAATAATGTAATCCACATCATCTTTGAGAATGTCCACGGATATCCAGACATCATATATTTAAATCCAAAGGTTAATTAGCACTTTAGGTAACTCCGATGAATGTTGCAATAAATAATTCGTTTCGAATTATGTATACAGCAATACAGGATTACGGCATTACAGCATTACGAGATTACAGCACAACTATTATTCCAAACAATCTGATGATTCCAAAAGACTGATCATAAAAAACAAGAAGGTTTTCAACACATTGTCTAAAATTGGAATGGAATCTTGTTTACCAAATGCTGTATAAATATAAGACAAGTCACATGACAGAATGTTCTAGAATATTATATGGTGTGTGTGACTTTTAACACATAACTCTAAGGAAATTCTGGTTTTATCTGTAAACAAAATCAACCCTGACCTCAAATGGAATAAACAACTTGTTTACCAAAACCGTCCTTAAACTCAAATACTAAGTAAACAACCTAATTCAAGGGCAATAGCTAAACACGTCAACATTATACTTAACATTAAGGTTTAAGCAAATATTAAAGTCAAGAAAGATTTATAATTTCCTAAAATATGTATAATATTATATTAACATCATACATAACAACATATTGAAGTTAAACTATGTACATTGAATACATTTGCGAGAGCATATACATCAAGCCATGAAAGTAGTCCTGGTTTGAATCAGTGTTAAAGTAAGGTACTCAATATATTATGACGTAGGCATCAAAGCAGCGTATGCTAGCGTTGTTTGTTTATTTGTTTGTTGTGGGTTGTTTTTGTTTTATAGCTATAGCCACCGACCCACCCCTTTCTCTTCCTCTCTTTACCACATTCATATGTCGTTTTCACCCTAAAATTATGAATAATAACTCCAAAAGCATCGTTAATTCTAAATAGTAGTATTTGGATCTCACTCGAAAGTATAAGTATATATTTATCATACAAGGAAATCCTGGGATTCTGTACAAATTTGTGCACATAAAACGCATGCAGACTTGAAGAGACAGATATACGTGATTTGTCGTGTCATCACTGCTTTATATTTGTTTTCAAAATAATGTTTCTGTCCTGCTTTTCAAGAAACGAACATGCAAGTTAATGTTTGAATTTCAAGGAAGTAATGTCCAAGTAACACGAACGTATTTGGATAAGTGCAACAATAATATAGAATCAGACCATCGTATGATTCTGCTGCGTTGATACGCTAAAATTCTTTTCTTGAAAATTAGTGTGTGTGTGTGGGGGGGGGGGGAGCTTCATTTGATCTGTTTGAGAAATGCTTCATGTAGGCAACGCAAGAAAACAAGCTGCAAACTGCTGAACGAACAAGCGCCTGTTTCCTGAAGTCACATTTTGACGTCATGCGGTTAATGGGATAATTTGTTTGTAAATTGTTCATTTCCGTCGAAACTGAGGAATGACCGTCACAGCCATTTTTTTCCCCTTATTTTGCACTAATAACACCGTAGTTGCATTTTATGAATCCCATTTGATACCTTTCTAATATGGATCCGTAATTGTTTATGATCGTATTTTCACAATAAGCTTAATGTGACGTCATATCTAACGTCTTAAGATATGTAATTTGCCTGTTTCTTTTCCTAAACAGTATTTTTTTTTACATAAATCATAGTAGGTGGCAACACGGGCGGAGAAAAGTTTCCATATATTTTTAATGCGCTATTTTGGGGAAATTCAACACCTGTGGATATGATGGTTTCGATGATTCCTTATCATTCGGATATCATTATTTTTTCGAGTGTAACCGTTACAGAGATCAATGCAGAATCTTATACTAAATCTTAACCACATCCTTTTGTTTGCGACGATTGGCCTGTTATTTCAAATTTCATCTGAAGTATTGTATGACGATTGGCCTGCTATTTCAAGTTTCATCTGAAGTATTGTATGACGATTGACCTGCTATTTTAAGTTTCATCTCGAGTATCGTATGACGATTGACCTGCTTTTCAAGTTTCATCTCACGTATTGTATAACGATTGGCCTGCTATTTCAAGTTTCATCTCAAGTATCGTATGACGATTGGCCTGCTATTTCAAGTTTCATCTCAAGTATCGTATGACGATTGGCCTGCTATTTAAAGTTTCATCTCAAGTATCGTATGACGATTGGTCTGCTATTTAAAGTTTCATCTCAAGTATCGTATGACGCTTGGCCTGCTATCTCAAGTTTCATCTCAAGTATCGTATGACGATTGGCCTGCTATTTCAAGTTTCATCTCAAGTATTGTATGACTATTTGCCTGTTAGTTTTTTTACTTTATATGCATGTAAATGATTATTTACAATACGTATGTAAATATTATTATATGTATCACGCATATTCATGTATTAAACTCATGTCCCCCCCCCCCTCTCTCTCTCTCGTATTATACTAAGTGGTTTTATGCAGGGGAAGGGCTGTACCTAAGATGGAGAACTTGTAGCCCATCTCAAATGGTGTCATTACTATAGCATAACAAATGTTGAAACCAAACATTCGATAACACTATTACAAAAAATAGGAAAAAGAAATCTTGCAGTTCACTTCCGCAAACCGCAACTTTCCATTCACCCCTAACTCCACCCCCATATGAGCTTGTTTTAATTTTATTTTTTTATATTTTCAGGCTGTAAAGAGAATTGTTTCGGATACCATCAGCAGCTGTCAGAAAACCACGAACACGTCATAAAAAGTAAGCACTGAATGAGCATGAACGTGATTTATCTAATGTGAAATAGGTCAAACCTAGGAACGAGCGAAGCTTGATGGACGTATGTGCGCTGACTTGTGTCGCGTTAAGTAATGGATTTATGACGCTTTGTGTTTCGTACTTGTTCTGTACCTGTACCATGTTCCAGAACGGTAAAGAAATATTTCTTGATTTTGTCGTTGAATTAAGTACAAATCTTTAAGATTCTTTTTAGCAGTAAATAAGTACCATTACCAAAGAATAATCTATGATCAAACGTTGCGAACACTTGCTCGTTTTTCTTCGTTCTTTTCTGTACTGGAACATGGCAAAACATGCTATACTGATACCCGAAAAACCCCTTCAACCGACCGTAACTCGAGAGGCGTGAGAAATACTGGTAAGTGTCTAAAATTATCGATATGTACTCTGGTGTTTCGACAAATTAATCTGCAATAAATTGCAGAGTTGTGAATAGGTGAGATGAAATCCCCAACCACGCAACATACCAATATAGGTTTATGGACTGATTTATCGGACTACTATAAAAACCGCAATTTTTACTCCTCGCGCGAGATCAGCTGATGTCATTATGGGACTAAAGGCTGTTAAAAACAAAGTTATTAAAATTCACGGATACGGTCCTTGACGTAATTCGCGAATAAACAGTTCTTTATACAATTATTGTACGAAGGGCTTTTATTCTCTGAATATAACCGCACGACAGTTTATTCCAGAAGTTGCTGCGCTTTGAAGTGATAGCTGTTACAACAACTTTAAACAGTTGCCTTTAACGTGTTCTTATTCCTTGTTTGACAGCTTTGATAAGAAAACGTCGAGTTTCTCACAGTAAAAGGTCGAGACTAAGGATGAGATAAAGCCATTCCTAACACATTTCATAGATTGTGAAATGAATGTAAAAAGAAAATCGAACCCCAAAACGTTATGAAAGACAACGTTATTCTTGTAGGCACCTTGACACCGTCTTCAAACATCTTGAAGTAAAAAAAAGGAGAGAAATTTCTTTAATCCATGCTTGTGTCATGAAATTATGGCAGCAGTCTAGTTTACAGTACTGACCTAACATGTTAGTTTGCTGTAAACATTTCCCAGTTTGTGTCAGGCTGTAATTTAACAGTTCATTAACAATATTGACCTGTCATGAACACCCCTGATCATTATATCACACAGTTATATATGTGATACTCTATATCAGATTTATTTATCCCAGTATAGTTAATATCCGGATTTTAACTCATGTTCGTGTCTCTTTATTTTAATGAGATATACAGATATAACGTTACCTTGGTTTGATCTCGAATGGTTGGATTGTTGAAATTCTAAAAATGACGAATCTTGAGTTTAGAATTTTTTTTCTAGAAAATATTTTTTTTTTGTTTATTGTCGCCATGTACTGTCAGTGGATTCAAACCAAATTAAGTGAAATGCCTGATACCTCCATGACCTTTGATTATGACCATTCTTGTTATTAGTTTGTGTGGTTAATTTAGGCTAATCAGATTTGACGCATAAGTTTCATTTCCATATATCAATGTTCTGTTATGGATTGAAATCCAATCAGGTGTACACAATCAGTGTATACTTAAAGTAGTAAAAGATCACTGCAACATATGCTATTCTAATTTCAAATTAATCTCTTTAATTAACTCAGTTTCAAATACGCTATTGCTTAACAACCATTAACCTAGACACATTGAATATGCATCTTTCCTTATTCTTCTCTCCTTCGTGTAAGTTACGAATATCTACATTACCTCTTCTAAATGACTGTTAACTGCACACATTCATTTCTATTTGTAATTTATTGTTCACGTTAAGTAAATAATCTTGTGGGTTGTGTTTAAGCTCTACTGGTTATAAAGACAAAGAGGGGGCCACACACACACACAAAAAATTGCAATTGCGCTGACATTTTAAAATATTTTTTTCACCAAATTTTGTACATGCATTAGGACACATAATATATGTAACAGAGTTTAGGTTACGAACCCTTAGCAAGGTCCTGGGGGCGATTCTGAATGCGGTTGGGGTGGTGGCGAATATGTGGTAAAAAGCGTGAGGATTTGCCATGGAAGTAGCTTTAATTTTCGAATTATTGTAGGTAACCGTGCTTGCAGGGAACACAATCAAAATTAAAGAACTGCTTGAACAAAATGTAGCCTTAATTTTCATCATCTATGCCCCCTTGCCAACCAATTTAAGTTTGAAGACAATCTGCAGATGGAAAAATGATATATAGCCATTTCAAAACTTCATCAAAGCCGCTTATCGCATGTTTAAATATACGTCAATGAGCCTATATATTTTCCTAAAACCATTATAATAATAATGATTAATTTTTGCCTTTCACTTGCGTGGAATTTGATTAAAACTTAACATTCAATAAAATAGTATTTCGTTACTATTTTACAGCTCACGTCAGTTAATGATTTGAGCAGTCGCATGCGCAGTACACATATTATGATGAACATCGTAAAATATTTTTGATGAAATTCAGTCCGAATGAGTTACTAAGAAAACGATGGATCGATACAGTACTAGTAGCAGTCCGAATGAGTTACTACGAAAACGATGGATCGATACAGTACTAGTAGCCGCAACATTGCTATTATAGGCATTTATGATCGACGCTGAACAGTGAACAATTTGTATGTTTTCACAGGGAGACTGTTTCCATTATTCGACCGGAATGCAAGTCTGCTGACCCGTGACCATCATTGAAGGAACCTCTGTATCTGGCATCTACCCTTTCAGAAACCAAGCAGAAGTATACGCTGTCGGTATACAGAAATTTCTGCGTTCTCTATTAATTGCAGTGTTTTCATTTTCGGCTGCCTGCCACCACAGTTTTCCTTGGTTCGCAATAACTATAGCTAGTTATTGTAAGATCCTGTAGTGTTAGCAACTTCAAGGCACCATCCTCTTTTACAACTGGACGGGGAAAGTATCACTAATACTGGCGGTAAGTAAATATATTTACCAATTATGGAAATATTTTTCATTACGTAGAGTGTAAGGTGTTGCAATGAACTTGACTTTTACCAATATTGTAGTTATATCCGTACTATTGCGGATATATTGTGTGATAATTCATGTCTCTTCGTCTGTCAGTTAGTGCGTTCTGCCATCCTTACGCAGGTCCATCCGTCACTGCTGTACTTGAAACCTGAACTTGATCTACATCGATTGAGGAAGAGTAATCAATACTTGGCATCATGATTTAGGAGGATGGGCAGATGACAAAAAAGGTTTCTGATCATGTATGCATACCCATGGGAGGAGGGGGTAGGGCGGGAGTCGGAGTAAAAAGTCGCATTGTCATAAGTAACATATGCATTTCCTTGTAACCTAAACTTAATTTACACTGATTGTGGAAGGCTGATCATATTTAGTTTGATGTTGCAGGAGAAATGAATAGATGACAACGAAAGGTTTAAAATCTTGTATGCAGTCGGCAACTGTTTTGCTGAAGGTTATGAACCTAAAGCATAAACAGACGTGGTGGTCGCTTATACGTTTCATGCCAGAGTGGTAACCTGATACAGTGAACGGTGATTGACTGCAAACAAGCATGGTATTATATAATCAATGTATGGAGACGCTGGCTGTTGCCGTTCAGTGTAGATCCAATCTAGTTGTTTCAAACAGTAATTATAACCAATTACCATTGTCTACAAGGACTTGGTATAATTTCAGTTTTTTTATATGTTGAATGAATAAATTGAGGAGCAAAAGATTTTTTTAATACCGTCTTTTCCGCTCTTATAAATCTGCAGGAATGTGAGTTACAAGTGTTCTTTTACCTATCGGGAACCAGTCAGGGGTGCATTTTCAAACAGACTATAGCATTTGTAAGCGGTAGGAATGACTGCTAGTCGCCTGGTAGTGTTGTGAAAATATTATTTTATCTGGCATTGGTTGTGTACAGTAAATCGCCGTATGTTATACCTTTCTCTTGTGTCGTATATTCGGTTTTCTTTTCACTAATAATACGTAAAACCCCAATACTAGTTATCTTGGAAATTTAATACTCTCTTGGAAATTTAATACTATCTTGGAAATTTAATACTCTCTTGGAAATCTTACTATAAATTGAATTTTACATTTCAATGGAAAAACAATTTTGTAAATCGTACGTGTTGTAAAATCACGTAATTGCTTCTACACCCCAAAATATACCACACGTTAATGTTACAATGGTTATGGTATTTCAATATGATTTCTGTTTTGCGTTTTCTCCCAAAGATTGCATGTAAAAGTGAGTTTGATCAAAGCTAATCATGTACATCCATGTTCGACCGAAAAAAGGGACTGCATTTAAGTACCTTTTGTAGTCAATAGGGCTGTTTCTTCTCTCTTTATGTATATATTATCAGAGCCTTTGTGGTACTTAATCAACGACCAGAAATCAGTTTAATACATATGAAAACTTTGATAATACTTTTACTATAACATTGCATTTGGTATGTCCATGCTTTAACTCGAAGATAAGACTCGAACTGAGAAACATTTGTTAAATATATTACTTTGCAGTTGTATCTTTTGATTAAAAAACTTGAGTGCCAGTTGCAGTTGAACTCAAAGACTACTCTACTCTGACTTTGCACCTTTTATCTCTCTGTCTGTGTGTCAGTGTATATATGTATATGGATCGATGGCTCACTCGGTCTGATTATCTATCAGTCTATCTCGGTTTTTACCTTACCTGGATATAAGGTCAGGTAAGCTTATGGCATGGTTCTTCTTCCACAGTGCGTCGTCTGTCGTCTGTCCTTCAACATTTACTGTTTTCAGCTTCTTCACAAATTCGGCAGATAGCATCATTGAATGAAGATCTTTAAGTATGTACAAATTATGCCATCCAGTATGGTTGCCGTTACTAAAAAAAATAAGAAGCTCATTTCAGCTTGTTTAAAACAGCTGAACAGAATTCGACCAAATTTGACAGAAAGCATCCAGTATGAAGGTCTCTAAGTTTTTTACACCATGATGCCGGTCCGCTATTTAACATGGCTGCAGATACTAAATATTTAAAGAAAAGAAGAGAAATTCAAACAATCTTTCTCATGTTGAAATCCTCCTACTAACTATTTGGTCAATTGCTCTTGCATTTGGCTACTGGGCAGATGTCGTCCAGCGATATCAGGCTCGCTTGTGCCTCATGTTTATAACATTAAATACGTCAGCAACGTACTTATTTTGATTTTAACAATACACTGTATAACCTTTATTTCTTCAAGGTACGTGATAATATGCATGTGCGGATTTCTGGTTGTTAACGTTTATGATTTGAATATTCCCACCACTGATGATATTATTACTATCGGAACAAGTTTAAGTAGTGCATTTGCGTCTTATAAATCCTGTTGTGATAGTCATTCAGTAGCTGCTGACTTCCAACGATTGCGCGTATTCGGGGAAGTCCTTTCCGTCCACCTTCTTTTCACCCATATACCCACACATGTCAGTGTATCGATATGAGCAGCCTCCATTATTGTGCATAGTTATCGCCTATACTCGCGTATGACCTGATACCAACTGCAAACTGCATAGAACCAGATCTGCCGGCGCATTATGCGCCGGCTGAGCAGGGTCTGTGTTGTTTGCATTTGAACCCGGATTATCCGCGAGTATCGACGGTGTGTCCTTAGGTCTTAACATGATCACACTGGTCAGTGGTAACCCACCGGCACAAATATAGCCGTTACTAAAATCGAAAAACCTATAAAAAATTCTACTCAAAAGTTTAGCAACAGTTTGAAAAGTTTTTGACTGAAAACATCCTATCATGGAGGCCATTAAATGTTTTTACTACTGATGCCGGTCTGTCTTAAAATATGGTAGCTGTTACTGAAATTAGGAAAACCTTTGAACGACTGTGTATATATATTTTTCTGCTGACATTTATGAAATGTTTGTTTGTGTTGTAGCAGAACTACCTCACTCTCTCAATATAGATTCTCAGTTCTCATAGAAGAAGCTTCCTGTCAATTAAAGTTTACTCTCGATCCTTTTTATTGCGTATTAGAGTTATAAATGGGCCAAACACGTGTCGTAACTTTTATTATACTTTTTCTATATTAAGAAAAAATAGTGCGCGTTGTGAATTCTGGGAGTAGTGAAGTAGTGAAAAATAGTGCGCGTTGTGAATTCTGGGAGTAGTGAAGTAGTGAAAAATAGTGCGCGTTGTGAATTCTGGGAGTAGTGAATTCTATTTCCAGGATTATTTCCCTGATAAGGGGTTGTACTTTACTTACAAGGCGTTGTGTTGTAGAGAGGTATAGGAATAAGAGGAAGGGAAGACACCTCCGCACCCTAATTGAACATCGTAGCTCGATACTATCATTTGGTCGATATATTGTCTAAACCTCTTGACGAGATTTAATCAGAGTGGCGTTACCTTGTCCGAAAAATCGTGAATAGATTGAAGTAGCGAGACATAATTCAATATTCAAAATGAATTTTGTAAATGAGATTACCATGAAAAATAAAGTAATAGCATATGCTAGGAGACTGATTTGATTCCAGAAAAGAACATCTTGTTCAATTACTGGTTTGTCCTCAACTTCGAGCAAAATTTAATATTATCTTTGTTACTCGATATATGTATATATATATATATATATATATATATATATATATATATATATATAATATATATATATATATATATATATATATCTATATATATATATATATCTATCTATATCTATATATATATATATATATATATATATATATATATATATATCTATATCTATATATCTATATATATATATATATATATATATATATATATATATATATATATTTTGTGTCGAATTCTCAGCATGGATACTCGGTCTCTAGTTTCCAATACATGTAGGACTTAAGAATGTTTCTTGACATTTGAGTTTAGTGTTTGTTTTGTGGATGTTAATTGTTTCTTCCCCTGACGAAGAGCTTGTTTAGTTCGAAACGTTGGGAAACTGTTCTGTATTTGCGCCGTTATCAATTTTTGTGTGTATATATATATATATATATATATATATATATATATATATATATATATATATATATATATATATATATATATATATATATAATACACGCATTTAAGACTTTTGCGGAAAATGAAACCTCATGCAAAGTTGATCTCGTATTTTTTTCTAGTTTAAAAATATTTAATTTGCTAAATTATGCAAATGTGATCTGTCTACAAGTTCTAACAAACATTAGATAAGCCCTTCCCAAATCAAATATAGTGGTACAAATAAATCAAACTTGACAAGCGGCAACCCCCGTTCCCCCCCCCCAAAAAAAAAAAAAAACAACAAAAAAAACAAAACAAAAAAACAACAGCAACAAATAATATGTGCTTATATTTAAAGGATAACGGTTCCAAAAAGGAAAAATGGTAAAAAGAAGGCAAATGTGTACAACACGGAATTAAGACCAAACAATTTGTGTAATGCATGACAAAAGTGTAATTGGCATATTGTAAAGAATAAATATTTTCTAAATGAGTATTCTCTTCAGACAGCTTTCATTATATTAGTATAGTTCTTTTTTTGAAAAAGAAAATTATGGCTTTGCCATACACAAACATCACGTATATACATGCAGATAGGAGCCTAGCTGGTTGATTCTCTAATCACCTATATGTAGATTGTGGTCTAGCGTGTGCTTGCATTAAGGAATGCCATTGCTTATTCTCGCACTACCATTTGCTTAATCCTCGTACCTTGGATACACTTTTATTTCATCTTATGATCAGCTAAAATTACACGGAGAGAATGACAGCATAGTTTATTTGTACGATTACTTCAGAATGATAAGTAAACTACAACGTTCTAAATGGAATACTACTCTCTCATTGGTAGACGGAAATTACGTACTGCGCCAGCTGATAACTTCATTTTTGATCGACCAATGAGAGTATAGTATTCCATTCAGCGCATTGCACTTGCATATTAAGTGGGTACGATCATGGCCATGTCCAGCTGTAACGTTGGAAAAGGTCTGGCATTACTTAAAGGTAGAGTAGTAAGTCAAATATGATATAGACCTAAACGGTAGAATCTCAGAGATAAACATTGGTGCTAAGTAACCTCAACTTTACAACTACATGTTTAGGGGATAATTCAAAAGTGAATATGAATGTTTGGGAAACTACAAAAAATAAATATTTCGAGTGGCTGTTGATTAAGTATTTTTTAACTATTTGTACTTACAATGACGTAATATTGGTACTTCTGTCAGGTATATTTACTGCAATTCTTAGTTTCGTCTGTGCTCATTTGAATTTGTATGACCAAAATACATGGCGTAATGACCAAAAAAGGGGACATTATCCTTAACCGAGCTGTCTTGACGTGTATGGGACGAGTAGATGTAAAACAGGTATCGAGACCGCTTGTCACCTTTTTTTCCTCACGACGAGAGGCGTTGGGGGTCAAACAATTTTGCCCCTCACAGAGATAGGGTGTCGGCTGGTTGGAGTTAAATAGGTGCTTGAGACCACTTCTTACTTTTTGCCCAATGACGAAAGATGGGGCCAACTAGTTTTTCTTACCTCGATGCAGTAATATTTGCACTGGCTAAGTGTACGCCAATAAGACACACGCGTTATAATATACGCATCAAGATTGTACAATGCCTGTGATAAGAAAATGTGAGTGGCTAAAGCTGATAACTAAGCGTGCGTAAATATTGCGACAATCACAACGCCAAGTATAAGGGGAGAGGGGGGGGGGGGAGTAATTTAAGCCATACTAGAAGTGTGGAGCTGGAACGAGAGTAGAGCATAGGATTTGCTGCAAGTGCTATAGATGGACATCCAGAAAGCTAGAGTTGGAAAAAAGGTCAGGTGTCAGTGTTTGTGCCTCCGCCAAGGCTTCCAAAATTTTGCACTGCGAAGGTCAGGTGCGGTTGTAAGGGAATACCGAGCAACAGTTCCCCAAAACAACAGCCTTGCAGCAGATGCCGTGGCATTTCTTCACGCCATGCCGCAAAGGGCCAACAAGGTGGTTGGCAGTGAGCTGAAGAGGCTTGGCGGTGTTAAGTTTAGCCTCATACTTACAGCGGGGTTGGAAAAACAAGGAGGCAAACAAAACGATTTTATTGGCCTGACGGGCTTCTTTCTGAGCCAAGCAACGCTAGCGCTCATGTCAGATTAAATCGAGCACCTGGTCGATGCCGCAAACGCACAAATACTGTAGCGCTTCGAATAATACATGCGCGAAGGTTCTGGGTGGACGTTCATACGCTGCGTCGCTCTAGACCATAGAGCATCGCAGTACAGGCCATTTCGCAGTAACAGCTACATGCCAACACCAAACTGCATTCTGACGCGGTCGGTGATAAACATAAAGAACACGGACAACCGCTAGTTTTAGTGGGGCTATTCAAACAGTCCTGTACACAGCATACGATCATGTTAACCGCCCAGCCAATTACCACCAGCACCTGGGCGATCTAAACTTTAAAGGCATTGACTTTCCAGTTAGGGTTAGCGACATTGGCAGGGTTGAGCGCCAAAACCCGGAAGTGTCAGTCAGCGTGTTTGGTTGGGAAAAGGGTTTGTATCCACTTCGTGTTAGCAGTGAAGAAAGGAAACACGCTGTTGACTTACTGCTGCAGTTTGAAGACGGAGACGAAGAGCAGAAAAGCCACTACGTATGGATAAGAGACCCAAGCCGCAAGGTGAGGCATCACAACAAATACAACGAGAAGAAGCACGTCTATCGCCGGTGTCTCCACGTCTTCAGCCGTGCCGACCTATTGGAAGCCCTCACAAAAGAATCGGTGTATAGGCGAAACGCAGTAGCGCGTGACGCTGCTTGGGCCGGGTAAGAACAGATGAACTTTTTAGAATCAGCACCGCCAGATGCGATGCTCTTACATCATATATGCGGATTTCGAGGCACTGAACATGCCAGTGGGAGGACAAGCCAGGAACCCGGCGCAAAGCAGCACACACAAAATCGCTGGTCAGGTCCCATGTGGCTTCTGTTACACAGTCGTCCAATGCGACGGAATATGCAACGATCCAGTGTTATATCGCGGAAAAGAGACCGTTGCCACCTCCATCCAGAACCTCGAACACGAGACGGCGGTGATGCGGAAGGTGTTCCGTAATCCTGCCGATATGATTATGACTGAGGAAGACAGGCGGAAATTTCAGGGAGCGGCAGACTGCCCCATTTGTGGTAAGGCCCTAGGCGGTTTGAAGGTGCGAGACCACTGCCACATCGCTGGTAAGTACCTAGACATCGCTTATAATGCATGCAGCCTCAAGCTGCGCATCTACCCAGAACAAACGAAGGTAGCGGTTGTTATTCACAATTTGCGCGGCTACGATGGGCACCTCATTATGAAGGCCATTGGAACTGCCTCGAAGGAAGAGATCAGCGCCATTGGAAACATTATGGAAAATACATGGCCTTCTCGCTGGGGCAACTGCAGTTTGCGGACAGCCTTCAATTTATGAGCAGCAGTCTCGAAAAGCTGGCCGCCAACAACTTTGACTGAGCAGACGCAACGTTGGTTCTCAAGGCCGGGGACACTATAACCGACCCCCTCAGCATGGGTGGCAACAAGATGGCAGCCCCAACCGAGACTAAAGACGCAGCCAAAAAAAAATATGTTGACGAGTTGCTCGTCAACAATATTTGATATACCAAAAACAAGGTTGGAATCATTCCGCCTCTATAAATAACAAAAGACGATAGTAGTAACTTTGTTAGTGCGAGTGGGGGAGGCTTTTCTTATGATACTACTTCTAAACCTGCATTTGTTGAAGAACTACAAATCCATGCAGATAAAATTACAATAAATGTTATTCTGCCACGCTCAGTAGAGGTGTAGCAAGTTACTTTAGCAGCAAATGCGAAATCCCACCCTGTATTATTTAATTTTGAATTTTCCTCCGTGGAAAAAGAGGGTTTGAGAACTTTGCACAAAAGCGAAAACAACGTTCTTCCACAACATTATCCTGCTATTATTGCATTTTCTACTACTCGTTATTATCCCCCGAAACAATTTCGCATAGAACTGCAATCCTAACAAAGTATCATCTTACAAGATTTATTATTTCAGCTTTAAACATTAGACGATATTACACTATAGTGTGTACATGTATGTCTATAGACGTGTTTTTTCGCTCTGAAAAACACATTTTGGTTTTAAAATCATTTTTGCTCCCGCTAAAATTATTTTGGACCATTTTGTGTCGTACTGTTTATGCTATATCGGTATGAGCGGTCCATCGACGATATTGCTCCGATCTTAGATGTTGCGGCTTTTTTTTCGGTTTGTTTCGCTCATCATTCCGTATATAATTTTCAATTTTATTGTCTATATTTGAGGTACTGGAAATTTATTTTTGGGGTCCTAGAAAGTCCTGGAAAAAGTCTTTGAACCATCACTCGAGTTGAAGCGTACAAACCCTTTACTTTTCAAAATGTGTTTTGTTTTATGGACCGCGAAAGTATATCAGATAGACTATACACATTCAAGATAATAGAACTCTCTCTATGAACGTACTATACTAATCATTTTTTTTTTAAAAACTATGTCTTTTTCCTGTTAACACAGCTTTATCGTTGTTATTGTCCCAAACGTTTTGAAGACAACGGAATATACTAAAGTGTATGTCAATGTGGTCATGCACGTGCATTTACTCATCTTAAATTAAATATTAATTGTCGTTCTAAAATGTAATACTAATATGGTTTAACCCAAGTCTATTCAATCCTGATTATTGAGTGTTCTGCACCTTAACTGTCATCAAGAAACTTCGAAAATTATTGATCGCTATGGGTTTTTACAATGGTGGCCAGGTACAAAACTGGGTCAATAAAAGAGCACGTCGGGTCTAATCGTCACAATATAGGGTAGTACGAATTTTATTTTTTCAACATGCGTAGCTTTCATTGTGACATCACAGCATGCGACGTTCAATCCGTTTTGTACTGGATCACACCTCTAGGTTGACCTCGTCCAGAAATATCCACATACTTTAACATTGAGTTTTGCGGTATGTGTTTCTGGGGGCGTGTAAATAACGACCTTCCAAAGGAGTATGGATGTATGAGGATCCAAATAAAGTGAATAATCGCCATTTAAAGGTATGTGTAATCAAATTCTAAAAAAGACACCAGTTACTGAAACAGTTGGTACTGAACGCGTACGTGATCTGTGTGACTTTTACTATTGTATGTGACAGTGCAGGGCTCAGGACACCACTCGTCCACTCGTCCTGACCGGGTAAAAATTGGCTGGGCCGGGTAAAACTTTACTATGTACTCGTCACTGGGCCGAGTAGATGCAAATTTGCACCTTGAGAATAAATCTAAGTGCATTGTCTACCCTTAACGAGCGCAGAAGTTCAACATTGATCAAGAATTGACGTGAATCAATTATAAATAACCTATGCCTAAATTGCCTACTTGTTGTCAGTCTAGAACATGTTGCTATGGAAACGACTTCATTTTTTTATACCTGATGTAAGCTTAATAATAAAATGGATAAATATTATGAACATATTATGTTTCAGTTTCACACTTAGCCCTCGATTTCTTAATGGTGTTTGCATTTACAGTGACACTTTCAGTAATTTAGGCGTCACTTTGACGTGGAGAAAGGTTGCCTTTCAATGAGCTATCACACATCTTTATGAGTCTGACCTCTAAAAAGTTATAGACAGCAGAGAATGTCAAGATTTGTGTGATTTTTCATTTGGTCAGGCAATGTTACCGTTGCCGCATGTCACCGGTGTTTTCAAGACTTAAGCATTATTGATACATTGTCATGCCAAAGGGAAGATGCCATTAGATAATTCTATTAGCATGTAATTACTTTTCACAACAAAAATGCTGCCAACTTACATTCAAAATGAATATTTTAAGTGTCTCAGCCAATTTCCACCAACTTGCACACAATACTTACTGTTGTAAACTATTTATAAAGCAGACAATATTCAGACAACAGCCGATTGGTCGAAATTTTCTTGTGGAAAGTAATTGTATACTTATATAAATATTTGCTGGCGTCTGCCTTTACTTTGGCGTGACAATGTATTAATAAAGTGGCACAGTCCCAAAAATACTGGTGATCTGATCCAAGCGTAATAATGTTTGGAATATGGAACGCCAGAACTGTCTTTTGATAAAAAATTTAATGCAAACCTCTTTATATGATGTGCTTTTGTTCTTTTATTATGTACAAACTTCTTTATATGATGTGCTTTGTTCTTATATTATGTACAAACTTCTTTGTATGTGGTGTTTTCGTCCTTATATGACGTGCACGCTTCTGTATACGCGGTGCTTTCGTCCTAATATAATGACAAAGGCACGTCATATAAAGAGGTTTGTACATCATATAATGACAATTTACATCTTAAGACATCTCTGGCGTTCCATAGACATGTGCTTGTGAAACTTTTTACTGAACCCTACTGACACTATATGAATGTGTACTTATGTGCGTTAGTACACGACAGCATCACATGTTTTCTTATAACTCATTCTACAGCGTTTGGGGTGTAACATGTTTAATAATCTCGAGAAATGGTTGTGTTATTTTGTGGATGTGTTCAATTTTTTCGAATTTTCATTCCCACCCACCACTGGTCGCGAGCAAGGAATTAAATGTGGTTCAACCGGATGAATGAATACATGCGAGAACATTGGGAAAACGGGGCTTCACTACACATCATCATGATCACAATTATTATTATTATTATTATTATTATTATTAATTTTTATTAAATTCAGTGTATTAATGCTGACAGCCAGTCTGACAAACAGACTCACAAATGGATGACAGTTTCCTGACCTTGACAGAGAAAGAGGACATTAACCTCAGTATCTGTCTTTACTTGTCTGTTGTTTCACGGGTCTTAATTACACACAGGCATGTTTTGCCATTCCTATTGGAAGTTCCTTCTCAAGAATGAAGAGTTCTTAGTGTATATGATATGATGTGATACACAAATAGACTTATTCACTGGCAAAACAAGGTATCTCGATCATCATCTATAGCAGACGAACTTGTAAGAATCATTGACCCCGCTACCAGGTTGTCCTAAATCCAGAGCCGTATCAGAGACGCTTAACAATATTTCTGGTTTAGTTGGGTTGACCTCGAATTTGCAAATGGGCTGGGCTAAGGTCGCTTTGATGTACATTATTGGTCAGTATATAAGAATAAAGTGTCTTGCCCAAGGACGCTGAGAAAAATACTTGCACAATATAAAACCGACACCGTCGCACTCGGGTCTCAAACCAAAAAACAGGGATTTGCAATCGAAGGGTGGGACGGCTGAATAGAAGTTAACTAGAGCATGAGAGGTAAGAAAAAAAATATGCATTCATGTTTATCTGTATGTATATACCTGAGTATGTACTTTTAGTGTTTCAAACCACGACCAAGGATGAGTGTTTCAAGCCAAGACCAAGGATTGAGAGAAAAAAGTTCAAAGGATTTAGTTTTCTAAGCAATTATAATTTCATCATGTGTCAGTGCCAGGTACAATTGCAACAAAAACTTTCATTAGTTTCGGCATACAGCGCAGGAAAAATAAATTGCAATTTTCCTTCTGTGAAATAACACATTGTACGTGACACATAGCTGACTGGTGGATCAAAGCTGTATGCTATATCCTTAAAATTTTAGAGTGTCGAAAAAACTGACAAATTAAGCTCGTTGCTTGAAGCTTGAGAAAGATTTGTGTCAAACTTAAGTCTTACAGTTGTGCATCAACTTTACCCTCACTGCATGTTTTTGTCTTTTAATTAGAATGAAAGTCACCAAACGAGATGAAAGTTTAACAATACATTTGTTTTTATTTGTTAAACTGTCATAAGTTAATTTCACACTAAAGTTTCGTGAAGAAATTGTATTTCCTCACAGATATGGGTAATAAAATCTCTCCCCATCCTGAATGCCTATGTGTACTCAGTAACTAATAACTCTGAATTCTGTTTTCTTCTAGTGGGAACCATATTTCATCATATTTCATTTTATTGTAGGGGTTCATACTGCACATTGCCTTTTCTCGCTTATGATCAGCACCTGCTTGAGGGTCCACTGCACAGGCTAAATCAGAAAAACACTTTCGAATATTATATATGTATAGGGTTTAGCGGTACATCAGCACAATCCTAGCTATGTAGTGCCAAGTAAATTTAGCCCCCCCCCCCCCCGAAAAAAAAGGCATGCAAAGCAAAGATAAAAGCAAAACAGGGTAACCATCACTCGGAACCATCAGTTAATTATTCATGGGTGTTCATACCTTAGGGCGAATAATGAGAAAGTTGTAACTAGCCATGGACACTGCTGTTGCAGCCCGGGGCGATATATGGACCCAGTTCAGCCAGGAGTTACCCTGCGTTGGACTGGCGCCATTTGAATAGTAAACTTGGCTCCCAAGTCGCTGTACTCTCGTGTAGCTAGAATGAAGTCAGTAAAAGATAAAAACATAAACGTGTCTGACCAATAATATGTCATAGCTTTTTACCAGAAAAAATCGTACGGTAGGGACACGTGCATCTTTTTTGTGTGCTTTCGGTTACCCGCCCGCTCCCCCCCCCCCCCCGAAAAAAAAAAAACTTTCCAGAATAATATACAGTTGGAATTTTAGGAAAATTTAATATATTACGGAATAGCATATTTATAATCTTTTTAACCACCATGGTAAATTTTCTTCTTTGAAACTCTTGTTCGAACATCAGTATAAGGCAGTTCACAGAGAATTTAGTCCCCGGATCATATTGTATAATTTGTCATTATGTTTTCTATCGAAATCTGTGTTTGGTGCAAATCAGATAAAGTTTCATTGTATATCTATCGATTTCTTCCAACCGATTAATAATCGATTAATTTGTCCACACGTTATCTTGCCAAAATAGCTATTTTTTCACTTTAAGTCTTAAACAGAACTAAATTTCGACCAAAATCGATCACAGAAATCGTAATCGATCTACAGCTTAATTCACTGAAAGTGACCATTTATCGACCAAATATATTAATCGGAACAGCACTAATGTGCAGTGTTATCGTCTCTCTTTCCGATAAGGTTTGTGTTGCTTCTCGAGCCTGTTGTCTCATGTGTTCAGTAGCAATGTTCTGGTCACAAAATCAAATCAATGAGTCGGCTCCATCTCTACACATTTTATAGGGTTTGTTTAAATAATGGCTAGAAGGATGTACGGATGATGGATAGATATATGGGTAAATATAAAAATATATTCATGACTTAAAGATAGATTGAATTTCTTGCAGCTTTCCTGTCGATCTATCTATATATCTCTCTAATTAACGATCTATCCATATATCTCTCTAATTAACGATCTATCTATATATCTCTCTAATTAACGATCTATATATCTCTCTAATTAACGATCTATCTATATATCTCTCTAATTAACGATCTATCCATATATCTCTCTAATTAACGATCTATCTATATATCTCTCTAATTAACGATCTATCCATTTCTTTTAGCTTTGCTGCTCATAGACTAGAAGAGCTATTAGGATGGTCTGATGTCCGTCGTCCATCCGTTAACACACGTTTGTTATCGCTAATTCTCTTAAACTACTTTGAGGATTGCCATGAAACTTTACGTACACATTCATCCCATAGTCTAGTTGGTCCTAAATGAAAATGGCGCCGCATGAACATCCAATATGGCCGCTACAGTGGCCATCTTGAAAATCTGAATGGATGGTCATATCAACATGGGGTTTTGACTCGAAGACTTATGATGTCTAGTTGGTTGCAAATGAAAATGGTGCCGATGTTGATGTCCAATATGGCCACCACAGCAACTCTCTGGAAAATCTTGCTATCACTACTTCTCCTGAACGGAAAGTCATATTAACATGGGATTTTCACCAGAAGACGTCTTATGGTATCTAGTATCTAGTTGCTAAAAAAAATTTAAAAAAAATTTGGCGCAGATCTTATATTCGATATGGCAGCCATCTTGAAAATATTGTTATCGCAACTCCTCCATCATGGATGGACATATCAGCATGGTGTTTTTACTAAAAGACTTCTTATGATGTCTAGTTGGTTCTAAATAAAAATGGCGTTGATGGATGTCCAATACGGCCGCCACAGACAAAAATGGTGCAGCGAGAACATTCAATATGGCTGCCACAGTGGCCATCTTCAAAATCTTGTTATCACTACTTCTCCTGAATGAATGGTCATATCAGCAAGAATTTTTACTTAAAGACTTTTTATAGTGTCTAGTTGGTCGTAATTGAAAATGGTAACGATCTGATATTTAGTATTGCCGCCGCTATGGTCATCTTGAAAACCTTGTTAAAGCTACTTCTCCTAGATGGCTGGTCATATCGATATTGTGCTTTCACCAAAAGATTTCTTATGATGTCTAGTTGGTCCTCAATGGAAATAGCGGCAGTCTAATATCCAGTTTGGCCGTCATGGTCGCCATTTTCAAAATCTTGTTATAGTTACTTTCCAAAACATAAAGTCATATCAACATGGGGTTTCCACCAGAAGACTTGCCATGACGTCTTCTTGGTCCTAAATGAAAATGATACCAGTCTGACATCCAATATGTCCATCACAGAAGCAAATTTGAAAATCTTGTTATTGCTGAAGAATATCATAGATGGTTTCAACACTCAGAGGTTAAAAGGAAGAAATGGTCTTTTCTCAAATTCGGCCAGTAGAGCGTTAGTCGCTTCAAGGGACTCTTGTTTTGATTATGGTCCCTCATCAAGATGTTGGAGCCCTACAGTAATCATCTTTTCCGACCGTCTGTCTGTCTGTCCGTTCACACTTCTTTTAACAAGCAGTGCTGTGCAACTCTTACACATAACTGGATGCCATTTTGGTATGTTGATTGCCTATTACACATTGATGTGCCTTTAAAATGTTTGTCTTTTCATTTCCAATTTAGACGCAGTTGTTGCCCTTTTTCCATCACTATTACATCTCTATTACAGAAGATCCTTGTGACAACATAGCAGAGGAATCATTCGCCATATTCTGGTACAGTTTGGTACATAGACCAATATTTGCCTTTTAAGTGTTTCGTCTCGTCAGCTACATTTTGAGAAGAGAGTTAATTTGATATCTGAACATGAAATGTTGCTTGTTGCAAATTGCCTATTACATGTAAATGTTCCTTTTCAAGGTTTTGTCTTTCATGTCCAAAATTTTGACAGAGTTATTGCCCTTCTTGCATCCATATTAAATCTCCCTTACAGCAGATTCTCGTAACCGGCACAGCGTAGGAATCATTCAACATATTCTAATATGATGTGGATAGAGTTATGACCCTTGAGAATTAACTTCATATATTCACACAGGACATTGATTGTAACCGGCATAGCTCAAGAACCATTCAACATAAATTGAAGCAATTTGGTTTGAACATTATCTCGTAGAATATGTGTTTTTATTTGTTCAGTCTCGTTTCTGAGAGTTATGTTCCCCATATTGCTTGTCCTACTGTCTTCGTATTCTGCAAGATAGCTTCACTCATATGTGTTGGATTTAAACCAAATATGGCTTGTGCCTTCACATTTTCACATTTCCAGTATTCGATGACATCTTTTGCAGGAGTGATGGCTTCCAATTGCCCGTCCTCCTGACTTTGATTTCCGCGTCATAACTTTGCTAATTCTTTGTTGTATTTCAGTCAGATTTGGCATGCAGCTTTATATTGATGAGTCATTCAATGAACTTAATTGCAAGTGCTTCGCATTATTATTTAGAAGATGTATATCCTCTGTTTTCCTGTTCACCTTTGTTTTCCGGAGCATGACTTTAATGAGGAATATTACATTTCAGCCAAAGTTATCACGCACCTTTACATTGAGTTAGATTTTCAGTATTCTGCGTCATCATTTGAAAGAGTTATGGTTGCCGAATTTCCATCTTCTCCAATGTTTGGTTTTCCAAACGAAGTGTATCTGTTTAAGGCCAGCCGATCAAATTGTAGAGAGCAGGGTCCATTGCGACGCAGCCATAGCTACTAGCTTCTGTTTAAGGCCATGCCGATCAAATTGTAGAGAGCAGTGTCCATTGCGACGCAGCCATAGCTACTAGCTTCTGTTTAAGGCCATGCCGAGCAAATTTGAGAGAGCAGAGCCCATAGCGATGCAGCCATAGCTACTAACTTCTGTTTAAGAGCATGCCGAGCAAATTGTAGAGAGTGGGGCCCTTTGCGATGCACCCATTACTCATAGGTCTAGTTCCATGTATCTATCAGCCGTTTGTTTTGCTTGCTATGCACAAAGATAGAAGCTCTTTTTGTCAGCCTAACTTCAATATCGAAGGCGTCGGTACAGCGGAAGCAGCCATAACACATGTACACACGCACCCGTTGTCTCGTAAATATTGACTGTATACATCAAGGAGCGACCCACTCATTTCAGAAAAATCTCCCCTTTCCCAGATAGCACCGCTCCAAATGTTGCGTGTATGATTGACTCCATATTAAAATTTATTTTCTTCTCTTTCGATCTGGTACTTAATAGTGAGTGAAAAGAAAGATAGCTGCTCACTTAGCTATATGTAGTTTATTATATTCGAAAGATATAATGCTCATAATAGCAGTAATATAGTATACCATATATTTGCATATCTAGCCCATTGTAAGATGCTTCAATTCCCAATTTATTGGTTGTTGCCATCAAAATTGAAGGAAAAGAATACATATCTAAATCGAGATTTTTCTGACGTTGTGAATTTCCCATGCATTGTGCTTTTGTTGTTTTGTTTTTGTTTTTTTTTGTTTGTCTTGAATGTGATCTTTTAATTTAAAGCTACATTCTCTCGCCAAAACAAAAAATTAAAAAAAAAAAAAAAATCAAATTGAGATAATTGTATGAGATGATTTTTTTTTTCGCTCTCCCAGTGAATAGTGGTGAAAATCAAGGATATAACAAATGCACAAAACTTAGTCATTTCATCGATCAATTTATAATTTCTAACCTGACTGTCGCCAGGTGTCCCATAACATTGTCATCTTGTTCGCGTTTCAAACCAAGCGGAAGCTGTCATAGTAAACAACCAGACAGACTGCTCACTGTCCCGGTTTCTAGAACATTCCATTTTCAGGAAAAACTGTCGTCTGCATCCAATATTTGTATAGTTTTAATATTTATGTTTTAAAAAATGAACAAACTAAAAAGATGAAACTCTTACATGTGTTCAAAGTGATGTCACTTCAAAAATTACGAAAATTTAAGGAATTATTCAGAGCTTATCGAAGACAGCGAAATAAACATCACATTATTTGTCTGAAAAAAGAGACTCGCCCACGCAAATATGGCGCCGTGTTTGTAAAGAAACCCCAGTTTGGTTTGAAACGCGCAGAAGATGAGAGTGTTAGGGACCCCCAGGCGACAATCAGGTTAGAATTATAAATTGACCAATGATATGACTAAATTTTGCGTATTGTTTATATCCTTGATGCTTTTCGTTTTGAAAAGGGGGGGGGGGGGGGGGTAGGGTTACAAACAAACGGAAGGGTGAGTGAATACTATGGTGAGCAAAATGATGAACCCGAGCGGGGAGCTCAAATGTCGAGCAAGACGATTTAGCACTTTAAATAAAGGGGTGGGTGTTGTTGTTACTATTATATTATTCCTCACTCACATGTATCGCGATGTCAATAAACTGGCGAGTATGTTTCCGTGGCAGATGCAACTTTTCACAAGCAACCCATAATTAAATCGAGCGGTAGCAAAGCAAGGTATATAGACTTAGAGAGCACGTGATCTCGCAAAGTGTCGCTCTAAGGCGAGTTATGCCCGACCTAAAAACCGGGTCTACCTAAAGAAGTTTTGTAGACCCAATCCAAAATTAAGACAATCATCTGAACATTGTGCATCTTTACAATTTAGGAAAAGCAAGCCCCATTGTCAAAACTCCTACGTCACTGAGTGCAAATAATTATAGACCGGTCTAGCGTCCTGTTTATTAGTGGTTTGTTACATATGGATATTTTGGGACTGTTTTTATTTTTTGAAGTAGAAAAGTACATCCTTGTTGGACTTTCGTTCTCAGCTTTTACTAGAAAGGTTTACCATAATAAAAGAATGGTGTACCCGGCACGCACGTTGCAAATATTACAGTGTGCTAGGCAATATTGGACCGTAATTTCTGTCGTTAAGAGGAAGCTGGACTATGGTAGGAGAATGATGTACCCGGCAAGTACAATGTACAGAAGAGTATACACGACAACAATCTATTTTTATCGACGATATTGTCATTGTTCCCTTTACGCTTTCTGTGCATTCGTCACTCATAGTTTGCTTGGTTGGTTGGTTGGTTGGTTGGGGGGTGGGGGTGGGGGGTAGCGAGGACGGAATTGTGCAAAACAGCATTTTAAAAACAAAACGCATCATATAAAAAGAAAATAGCAATAATTTCCTTGAAATAAAGTGATCTTATCAGCTATTTGGACAGCCATCTTAAGTCAGACATGGATTTGTATAGTGTCTGCGTAAACACATAGGGCACGTTATGGGAGGAGGGGGAGAGAGGAGGGTCAACTCAAGACCGATTCGTTGAAACTTTCATTATTAATTTTAACAGCTGAAATTATGTGCCAGACTTAAGAAAAAGTTTTAAAACATTTGTAGTCACCTTTATCACTTATGTTAGCACCCATAAAAAGTAAATTGTGCTTGTAATTACTTACTTTTCTTGCTAAACTGGGTATCTTAACTTTTGGGATTATGTAATGTACCGGTGAAGGAGACGAGACATGGAATTCTGCAGAATTTCTTTTGGTTGGTTTATTCTTCGCACAGACTTTCAATTTTGTATTCCGTTAAAAGCTTTAAAGAAGAAAAAAAAATCTTTTATTTGGATTGATTTCATAACGGGAAACAGAAAAAATCTCTTCCATGCAATATTTGATTCGCGTTCTCTCTTGGAACTTTCCTCAAGTACCAGTTTTATTCTTGTCCTGATTTAGACCACAATACGAGGGTTAACAAAATATTAAACTAGTCAAACTTGATGATCTGGATGTACATTGCTAGATGCTGCATAAAACCCTGTCTTAATATTATAGTTGGTTTCAAACGGCATCGCGAATAGTACCAAGTGCTGCATCTAAAAATGTATTATTACAAATGGCTTCACTTACAAACAGGAAGAGTTCATTTTACACAAGTTTTCATATGTACATACCATTTTTTTTTATAGCTTTGCTGGTCATAGACCAGAAGAGCTTATGGGATGGTCTGTTGTCCGTCGTCCGTCCGTCCGTTTGCACAAGTTTGTTATCGCTACTTCTCCTAAACTACTTAGAGGATTGCCATGAAACTTTACAAACACATTCATCCCATGGTCTAGTTGGTCCTAGATGAAAATGGTGCCG
The DNA here is from genome assembly GCA_029931535.1 of Margaritifera margaritifera. Classification (NCBI taxonomy): domain Eukaryota; kingdom Metazoa; phylum Mollusca; class Bivalvia; order Unionida; family Margaritiferidae; genus Margaritifera; species Margaritifera margaritifera. The sequence goes on from JAQPZY010001179.1 coordinate 275,491, forward strand.
CTCGCACATCCAATATCTTGAAAATCTTGTTATCGTTACTACTTCTGAAATATCAAAATGGGGTTTTCACTGAAAGACTTCTTATGATGTCTTGTTAGTCCCAAATGAAAATGGTGCTGATCTGAATTCCAAATATGGCCGCCACAGCGACCATCTTCTTATGATGTCTAGTTAGTCCTAAATGAAAATGGTGCTGATCTGGGGTCTAATATAGCTGTGACAGTGGCCAGCTTGAAAATCTTGTTATCACTACTTTTCCAGAATGAATGGTCATATCATCATGGGATTTGCACTGAAAAGACTTCTTATAATGTTTTGTTGATCCCAAATTAAAATTGTGCTGATTTTATGTCCAATATGTTGCCACCTTGAAAATCTTATATTCGCTACTCCTCTTAAAGGAAAGTCGTTTTGACATAGGGTTTTCATCAGAAGAGTTCTTATGGTGTCTATTTGGTCTTAAATGAAAATGACTAACCCTCAATATGGCCACCATGGTGGCTATATTGAAAATATTGTTGCCTTTACTCCTCCCAACTGGATGGCTATATCAGCATGGGATTTTCACCAATAAACTTTTTATGATACCTAGCTGGTCCCAAATGAAAATGGTGCCAGTCGTAGATCAAATATGGCTGCCATGACGGCTGTCGTGAAAATCTTCCTATCACTGCTCATCCCGAATGGATGATCATTATGACATGGGTTTTTTTCCAAAAGACTTCTAATGATGTCTACTTTGTCATAAATGAAAATGGTGCCAATCTGACATCCAATATGTACACCACAGCAGCTAAATTGAAAATCTTGTTATCGCTGAAGAATATCAGAGATGATTTTAAAATTCAGAAGTTAAAAGGAAGAAATGGTCGTATCTTGAATTCCTGGAAATTCTTTTCGCCCAGTAGAGACGCAGTCCCTTCAAGGGACTCTTTTTTTTATCCTTGTTAACGCGAACAGTATGCATTCAACTCAGTCTCAAAGCGTCAAAACCCTCGTAATGTTAAAACTGCCGCCAGGTTGACGAATAGTTTTTCCTTGCAGGGGTGAATAAGCTGTGACCTCTCAGCAGATTAAATTCTCCTGAAGGATCTTTTATTTATTTTTCGTGAAAAAAATTTTAAAAAATAAATAAAATAAAACAACTTACAATTGCAAATTGCGACACTCACAAAAGAAGCCAGTAGTTATTCAAGAACGGTTTGTTAACCCCTTCTGGCTTATACCAACTTCTGACCACTCCTCTCGGGTACCGAAAATTTACATTACGAAAACCATGAATTTTCGACAGTTATTGAAATGAACTCTGACCAGGTTAACGTTGTATAAAATGTTTGAAGTCCGTGTAACAAGAGCTCTCTTTATCCATTTCTTCACACGGTTTTCATTCATCGTTTGTACATATTTTAAATGAATAAAATACAAATCTGCAAGACAAACTTTCAGTTAGAAAGTCATATAAAACGTGCACGGGGGAGGAGGTGGGCATGGACAGAGCAACTTGTACTTTTTTAAATCTGAATAGGGTCACCGGGAAGTACTGCGCAGTCAAGAGCACATAGTGCAAACTCGAAAGTCTGTCAGTATTACCATAAGAGATCAGTATTAGCTAAACACTTGTATGCTTGTTCGTCTGAAAAGGGAGGTGGCTTTGAAGTTTCCGGGTTACTGAGTAACGAACGCAGAAATTTAACTTCACTGAAATGCTGAGTTTGAAAAAAAAAAAAAAAAAAAAAGGACTAGAGAAGACTGACCAGCATTCCCACATATACAGTTTCTCGAAAATTTTCACGCTGCAGTTAAAGACACCGACAAACCATTTTCGAGAGATTCAACCATTCATATTGTTTACAACTACAGGCACCAATGTTTTCGATAAATGTGAACAGCTAATCCATTATGATGAAGGGGTAGTAGGGCTCATATTTCAAATGTCGTGTACTCAAAATCTCAAATATGATCATCTCAAATATGATCATCGGTGGCTGCTGAAGAAATAAAACATTCCACATTCGTCCTTTTAAAGTTAATAATCAGAACACTGCCACTCGGATGATCGCGTATACTTGTACAGAAGCCCCCTCGATGATTTAGGTATGTCGTGACCCTACCTCATTTGAGTGACACCGATTGGAATGTCGGGAAAATTTCTCTCTCTCTCTCTCTCTCTCTCTCTCTCTCTCTCTCTCTCTCTCTCTCTCTCTGCACAATACGTGGAACCCTATGAGCTGGTCTGATTCGACAGTTTTACTGCCCCCCCCCCCCCCGCCTTTTCAAAGAAAAGCGGAGGACATAGAATCCGTGTTTTGTTGTTGCCTGCGTCACACTTTTCTTTCCGCCCAATAACTTTAAATCCGTTTGAGATTAAGGGATGAAACTTTGCATGCCTGTACATCATTATTATTATAAAATGTGTCACGTACCACAGTGTAGGTCTTTTCTTCAAGGTCAAGTTCACAGCTCAATCTTAGAATCTCATTACACTTTCCCTTGAGCCCCATAATTTTAAAACCGTTCGAGATTAAGGGATGAAACTTGATATACATGTTCATCGTCACCAAAGGTCACAACCCAACGTTGTACCTTTCCACCACACGATCATTTCTGCTTTATAACTTTAAAAGCATTTCATATCAAGGGATTAAAAACATGGTATGCTTGTACATTATCAATAGAAGGTGTGTCGTGTACTACACTGGGGGTGCTCCCTTTAATGTCCAAGTCCACACTGAATATTTTACATTTTCCATAATACTTTTCCTTTCTCTTTAAAGCCGTTTGAGATTAAGGGCTGCAACTTGGAACATATATATATATATATATATATATATATATATATATATATATATATATATATATATATATATATATATATATCATCATCATCATCATCATCATTAGCAGATGTGTCGTGTACAACATTGGATGTATTATCTTCAAAATCAATGTCATAGTGTTGTAGGTTCAATTTTCTATTACACTTTCTCTTTGGCTCAGTAATTTTACAGCCATTTGAGATGAAGGGGGTCCTATTTTCGAGGTCAAAGTCACAGATCAATATTTTAGGCTTCAGTCACATTTGCGTTTCTGCTTTCAGACTTAACATCTCTTTAAGATAAACGAATGAATCCTGGTATACTTATATATTGTTACAAGACGATATGGTGCATTGCACGTTTGATGTTTTGCACTTAAGGTCACAGGTCAGAATTTAAAGGTTTCTTTTCTTTCTGCTTTAAATTTAAAAAGCTGTTTCAGGCACAGGGATGAACCATGGTCTACTTGTGCTTCTCAATTTCATTACATCTCATGTATCACAGTTAAGGTTTTTATCTTCAATGTCAAGGTCACTGATAATTTGTTACCCCTTTTCTGCGCCTTTTCTCAAATGACATTTCAGACAGGCCAATGATACGTAGGTTACTTTCCATGTCTGCTCAGTAACTTTACAGTTCTGTTTTAAAGGTCATATATTTCATTATTGTGAGCTCACCGTGGTTCTGATTTTTTCATTCAAGAAAATTGATTGGCGTAAGGGTTTGTGGAATTGTATCGATGCTAAAAATAGCCGATTCAAACAAGGGAGAATTGGTATGCGACTGGGTTTTGAAGATCAGAAGAAGAAACAGTGAGATTCAAAAAAGCAACAACAGAATTAAAGCCAAAAGAAAATTAGTCGAGGATTGCAGTTTTTATCGTGGTATAATCTGTCCGTTGCCGAACCACACGGCAAATAACGTCCAAAGGGCACTGTGTCAGCGCATTTATTGCAGATATATTGCCTGAAGGTCTAATTCACTCAACTTTGCTTTTTATTTTTTTAAACAAGTACTATTGTCATTAGTTTAATGCTATTTCTACATAACTCATCACCACTTTTTAAAGTAATGTTATCACTGAAGTGTACAAAATTGTAATGAACCGAAAAATTCCGCTGTCTAAAGTCCTACATTTAATGCTAAGGTTACTGTTCCACGTGATTACAAACCACGTGTAAACTTGCATGAATTAACCCGCTGAAGTATGCAGCTTAAAAACATATACTTGAAACTGTTCAGTGCGCTTCTCATGTAATCTCTCTTTTTGCTAGTATAGGTTGGGCCCATTTCTGCGAGGAAAAACTCACATCAGCCATATCTCTAACTTACATAGACTGTTACATACAGTCCTTATATATATATATATATATATATATATATATATATATATATATATATATATATATATATATATATATACCGTGCTTATATATCAAGGTCAGTGATCTGTAAGGTTTTCTTTGAATATGTTGCTTAAACAAAACCTAAGTGGACATATGACCTCGTACAAACATTTAATAACGTCAATATCGGACTAATGTTGGTCACAGTTACCGTATATACTCGTGTATAAGCTACAAAATAGTATATACACAGAAAGCACAGATCTGCCGCGTAATCATACGGAATGAACGTAATGTGTTACATTTGACAACTTGTGTCAGACGTGGTGGCCACATGAGGGAATCATTTTAATCAGAGACATAGATTTATTATTGTATATCAAAAGTCTATCGAGATATATAAATCAAAATATATTCACAACATTGACTAAACAATTAATGTTTTATCTGTGCGGAACATCGTGTAGTCGAATTTGATCGTTTTATCTCAGAAAGTTAAATTCACTTCAGAGTAAATTTATTGGCAAAACCATTTTATCATTTAAAAATTGCATTTTTGTCCCTAGGCAGTATAGCGATATTACATTTTAAAATATATTAATATTACATTTAAAGAAATGTATATTTTCCACTTCTAAGGAGGTGCATAGACCAAGATATTTTACTCCTTCAGTGTTGATTAAAGAAATTGTACCATTCTGATTCGTCTCCTGTTTTGTCTTTTATTTCTACATTTATTTTCAGGAGGGGCATTATATTTTTCCAATAGCGTTGCAAAAGTTACTGTTGTATTTTAGTTTTACATTATGTTAAAATATTTTTAGGGACAAATTGAAAATTTGTACACATGGCCAATGCAGATCGTTTGAATGCCCTGCAGTAAATAATGAATAAGTGCTGTATGCGCAGAGGATTGCATAAATATAGCGATTTACGCTTTTCAGAGGATTGCATAAATATAGCGATTTACGTTTTTCAGAGGATTGCATAAATATAGCGATTTACGTTTTTCAGAGGATTGCATAAATATAGCGATTTACGTTTTTCAGAGGATTGCATAAATATAGCGATTTATGTTTTTCAGTTTCACCGAAAGTTACAAACAAAGCAGTCATCACATGAAAGAGTTTTTATCTGGTTTATTTTAGCAACCAAAGGATATTTACCACTTGTCCTCAAGGCAGGGGACTTGGAATACATTATTTACATTGGAATACATTATTTACCCCATTAATTCTTTTTATTCTTCGGTTACTACTATTACTATTCATTTCCAAGATAGAGCGTTATGCACAGTCTTGTGTGGAGAAAAACTAAATTTGCCAGCAATTTTAAAGGCAGGTATTTTCAAGAGCTTTCTTCCATCACCCGATTAAGGAAGAAATATTTAATGGATGGTTAGCTTGATCATCCATGTTTACTTCCAGGCTGATATAGTTCCAATCCAGAGTTTATATTTTGACATGTTTACTTCCAGGCTGATATAGTTCCAATCCAGAGTTAATATTTTGACATGTTTACTTCCAGGCTGATGTAGTTCCAATCCAGAGTTAATATTTTGCCATGTTTACTTCCAGGCTGATATAGTTCCAATCCAGAGTTAATATTTTGCCACGTTTACTTCCAGGCTGACATAGTTCCAATCCAGAGTTAACATTTTGCCATGTTTAGTTCCAGACTGATATAGTTCCAATCCAGAGTTAAGATTTTGCCATGTTTACTTCCAGGCTGACATAGTTCCAATCCAGAGTTAACATTTTGCCATGTTTACTTCCAGACTGATATAGTTCCAATCCAGAGTTAATATTTTGCCATGTTTACTTCCAGGCTAATATAGTTCCAATCCAGAGTTAATATTTTGCATTATTTACTTACATGCTAATATAGTTCCAATCCAGAGTTAATATTTTGCCATGTTTACTTCCAGGATGATATAGTTCCAATCCAGAGTTAATATTTTGACATGTTTACTTCCAGGCTAATATAGTTCCAATCCAGAGTTAATATTTTGCCAAATCATCTTTTTAGTCATCTGCCAAAGCCATCTTCTTAGTTTTCAGATAGTTTTAAACCTCGCGCCTGCCCTCTGCCCTCAAGATCTTTGACTGAATTTTGGCAAATTGATCGCACAGTCCATATATTTTAATGGACGCCATTTGTAATTTATATATGTGCTTTTAATTGATGTTTCGTTGGAGAGAACACGTACTGAATGTAACTTTCTGTTGTGTATTTTCATTACCATGTCATATGTAATATTGGATGTTGTTTGTGACATATCTTTGTTGTATAAATGACAATAAATGAATTTATTTGAATTGTATATATGGTGTTTTGACAGCACATCAGATCAGTACTGGTTATACTGTACAGAGTAAGCTTAGGTATCCGAAATAAGGCATACAAAACAAAGATAAAGGCAAAAAATCATATAATCCTTAAAATACAAACTCTGATTTTTTTTAATAAACCGCACTCTTTTAAAAAGTTAAAGACATTCTCGGCTGGAACATCATCATGGGACGCAGCCTAGGGCAAAAAGGTTACCTGTATCAGTCGCCTCTTACGACATGACGTTGGAGGTGGGTGGGGTGTGGGTGGGGTTCATCGGGCCTATTTTACATCCCTGAGTCCGCGAGGGAGGCAGAGGGCAAGGGAGTTGGAGGGAGGTGGTGGTGGAGGAGTGAGATAAATTGTAAAGTCTTGACGAAAAAGTGTCTTTACACATCGATGCAAACCTTTATGAAAAAGAAAATCCTTTCGCGAAAAGTTTAAATTCTATAGTTTTATATAAACAATTAAAGAAAAGGTCACTCAGATGATTCAGATTAGACCCAATGAATCAAATCAAGTAACAAAGAACAAACAAACCTTGTTAAGAATCACTCCAATGTACATGATCTAGAAATTATGGTTACATTCTACAACACTAGCTCATTTTAACGTTAAACATGCTATTTGAAAAAGTTCCACAAAACAATTCACTGCGTTTGTCGGGTAGATTTATAACTGGATTGTTCAAGTTTCACATTTTGAAGACAGTTTTCCTTTAGTGGCACATAATTATCCAGCAGGTCGGGTTTCTCTTGTGTCATATATGGGTTGAGATTTTCTTATATATTGGGTGGGTTGAAAATATTGAAAATATCAGTAATATTGTATCCCAGACAATATAATGTCGTCATTTTCGGCCTTTTCTTGCAAAAGGTCCAAAACTGGAGACAAATTGAGGTCGTCGTCTTCTGAGAAAACGTCAGAGTTGGCCATTGTACATGTACAAAAAATGTTGATGAATATGGTGACCAACGATTATAATAATTTAAATTGATGATGCAACAATTTCCCGCCGGAAAAAGGCGGGGGGTGGGGGGTTGGCAGGAGGCGGACCAAGCAAAGTGTCACACGATCAGAAAGAATGCTAATCGTATCGAAATTGGAAAGAAAGCCGCGGGTATACAATAAAGCAGATAATACCAGGTGGGGGGCTCAAAGAGTATTGATAGGGAAATAACCAGTATCATTTTCGTCGCCCCACTCTACAACACAGGGGCTCGTTACAAATGAAATTAAGAGTATCGGTCAATGGATAGTGGGGCTGGGGGGGGGGGCAAACCTGTATCAATATAACACAAGGGAAGACACGATTCCTTACTGCTAGCTTGTCCTATTTACGTCTTCTAATTTAAAACTTACCGCAACTTCCGAATTTTATAATAGAGGTTTTTCTGAACTTACCTTTCGGTCAAGGGTGAAATCCAAGACTGTCCGAATACTAACGGCAACTTCCGTCCCGCTACTTTATCGGTCTTCCAAATCGGCCAACAAGTGTCGAATTTTCTCCAATATGTGATGAATTGAACGAGGTCTGTTGAGATGTTTTGAAAATTGATCCATTCTTGATTACAATGTGTGATAGCTCGTTCAAAAGGACAATTATGACACCTAGATTACTGAAAGGTTTCACTGTAGGTGCTAATACCGCTAAGAAAGGGCTATATATTCAACTGCAATTTCGCGAGTTACAAACATTGTCTCTTTTTATATGTTTATATAAGGAGCTATGTATTAAACATAATATTTTCATCGGTTTTTTTACCCATTTTAATATCAAGCTTGCATCCGATGTTGGTTCTTTAGTAAAAGCGTAACTAGTGAAGTAGAAAAGTGTACTGTGTTGAGTATAACTAGGAAAGGGGCGAGTAACTCTTGCAACTCACTCGTCCCTGGGACGATTTCCTGGGATTTTTTTCCCCGAGACCTGCAGTAGCTTTCTTTGGGTCGGTGGTTCTTCCCGAGGTTTTCCCGGGTTCTTCCTCCAACAAATATACTGCCCGACATGTGATTTGTAGAGTCATTAGCCATGGTCAGTGGGTTACTAGGTCAGGCATTCTCTGATGCCAGACAGGCAGATCACGTGAGCGCAAGTCGGACAGGGAAATGTCCACGATATACACACGTGTTTTACACAGCTTCTAAACGCTTGGGTGCCTAACAAAGTGCAATCGGCCAACGGCATACATAAAAGGCGGTTGATCAATCTGCTTGACATACATGTTCTAATCTTTTTTTATTTTTTATTTGTAGATTTCTTATAGGCTTTTCTTTAGGTTCTAAATTAATCTTATTTTGAAACAATCAAATTCCATCAGATATATGATAATTTTTCTTCTATAAATGTATAGAGTTGGAGGTTGCTAATAAATTTGTGTTTCTTGGAACTACAGGTTTTTTTTCTTTTTTCTTCCTCACTTGCTCAACAAACTGTAGGTGTGCAATCTTCAGATGCATTATTTGCGATATATAAGTATTTCTACAAGTTTGGAAATGTGCTTCCAAAGGCAGAATGCGAAATCTTTACACACTAATTTCACCAACTCTTAATTATTGATCAGAAGCGTGGGGATTTATTGAAAGAAACGCAGTTGAACAGTTGCACGAAAATTTATGTACAAATCTGCATTGGGTTAAACAAAAAATCAACTGAGAATGATTTTGTACTTGGTGAATTGGGAAATACATTCATATAGATCAGTAGATATAACCGCATTGTGAAATTGTGGACTGAGCTTATCAACTCAGGTAGTAGAAAATATACATGTCATAATGCATGCTGTCATTACCCGTCCTTGAAAGAAAAATTGGACATTGTGAGTTTGGGATTTGTTATATAGTTTTGGTCTCGGGGGAAGTGTGGATCAACGAAGCTGTTGGGAACACAAAGGTTTATTTGTCTTTAGGCAACAACAAAAAAATGTCTGGCTGGCCATTTTATTAAAAATTCTCAGTGTTGGCGCTAGCTATAGCCAAAGTCGCTAAAGGTGATAACAACTGTAAGATGACAATGAATATCCATTTAAAACAATGTATCTGGCAATTAAAACATTCAAGTTTAGTGGTAGTGGGCCAAGTTGCAATGTAAAGTCTTTGACGGGCGCTAGTGTAACGTAGGTTTGAAGTTAAAGTCACACCTAAGGTAAGAAAGATTTAATTTATTTTGAGGTCGAATCAATGACAAAAGAGACTAAATTTATGCAAAGACAAAATTTGTCATTAATTCATGATTTATTCATTTGAAAAGAAAAGTAAATAAGAAATGATTGGTATTTATTATAATAAATGCTGGTAGCAATGAGTGAACACTAAAGTTAAATGTGAGCAAGATCCGGAACGGAAAAATTCCACGGTGCAGCTCAATTCAGGTTAATCAAATATTCAATGTTAATATTTTCATGAGTTACTTGAGCACTTTATAAATATTTATTGCAATAATGTAAGTGTCCAAGGAAAATATGATAATACAGTGCAGACAACTAAGTTAAGGTGGCAAAACTGTCGAAGCAAATAAGATTATCTCATTTTAAGCTCGATTGGTCATAGACCAGTAGAGCTTATGGGATGGTCTATTTTCCGTTGTCCGTCAGTCCGTTTGCACAAGTTTGTTATAGCTACTCAATTTTAAACTGCTTGGGTGATTGCCATGAAACTTCACACACACATTCATCCCATGGTCTAGTTGGTCCTAGATGAAGATGGTGCTGCTCAGACATCCGATATGGCTGCCACGGCATCCATCTTGAACATCTTGTTATCGCTACTCCTCCAACATGGATGGATCATATCAACATGCGGTTTTCATTAAAACACCTCTTATAATGTCTTCTTGGTCGTAAATGAAAATGGTGCCGATCTGACATAAAATATGGCCACCACAGCAGCCATCTTAAAAAAAAAAATTGTTATCGCTACTTCTCCTGAATGGATGGTCATATCAACGTGGGGTTTTCACTAAAAAACTTCTTATGATGTCTTTTTGGTCCTAAGTGAAAATGCCGATCTAACATCCAATATGGCCGCCATGGCAGCCATCTTGAAAATCTTGTTATTGTTTCTACTGCTGAATGGATGATCATATCAACTTCAATTTAAGTTTAACATATGCAAAAACTGACGACATCTTGACATCGTCATCATTTTAAGTCTGAAGTATACATAGTGCTGTAATGCATTTAACATGAAACACTTGCCAAATAGTTTAGTGTTGGGTTCATGCCATGTAGAACTTTCCGATTTAAACAATATGTTTTTTAACAACAAAGTCATTTTGTTGTTGTTCTTTGTAGGCAAGCAAGTTAGATTACATACCTAATAGCCATGCAAATTAGATTACATACCTAATAGCAAGTTAGATTACATACCTAATAGCAAGTTGGAATAATACCTAATAGCAAGTTAGATTACATACCTAATAGCAAGTTGGAATAATACCTAATAGCAAGTTAGATTACATACCTAATAGCAAGTTGGAATAATACCTAATAGCAAGTTAGATTACATACCTAATAGCCATGCAAATTAGATTACATACGTAATAGCAAGTTAAATTACATACCTAATAGCGAATTTAAAATTCAGATTCATATTTTTAAAAGCTCTACCCATAAAATGTAAAATAATAGAGAATATGGATATTTTCGAGCGAACTAAAACGTTTCTAAATAAACAAAACTTTGAAACACGTGCTGCTTTATGCTTATTCATTAAAACTGGAACTAAAAACCTTGGTAACTGGATCGGAGAGTTGTCCTTTTCATCCATGATATTTTAATCTGGGTTGGGATCAGGAAAAGATTAAAATATAAACCTTTCTGTTCTCTCTCTTTACAATATCTAAATAGGGACATGCCATTTAATTTTCGGGACATGGGGGGGGGGGGGGGGCGGGGGTGTCTGGGATTTTCATTTCGAGCTGTGCTATTTTTTTTTCCCAACTAATATAATGTATATAGTAGGTTCTTTTTGTCAATAAATCAGAGCTCTGTATGTGTGTGTGTTATCAGAGCAAGAATATTTTTTCAACCGATTTGAGGGCCAGAATTTTTGTAAAACAAATAATCGAAAGCGCCGCCGCCCCCCCCCCCCCCCCACACACACACATTAATATGGTCGATCTCTTTAGGTGTGATAGTATTCGCACACCCTCCCGTTTGTTTGTACCCCCCCATTTTTAAAAACGAAAAGAATAAAGGATATAAAAAAATGCACAAAAGTTTGTCATTTCATTCATCAGTTTATAATTTCAAACCCGATTGTCGCTACAGAGTCACTAACACTATAAACTTATTGGCGTTTCAAACCAAATGTAAGCTCTCGACAGGAGTGTACTGGGTAAGCAACTCGGCCCTGGACTTATCTGCCGGGGCAGGCCTGCAGTTTTGCTCACACCAGTAAAACACCGGTAAAAACTGATTTTTTTTTACGGCCCACCGGCCCACCTATGGTAAAACACCGGTAAAAACGGGGTTTTTTTTGCGGCGGCCCACCGGGATTTGTCCCGGTATGCCCAATGGCCAGTACACCACTGGCTCTCGATGTAAACAAGCAGACAGACTGCTCACTATCCTTTTCTGGTGTTAGAACAGTCCCTTTCAGAAAAAATGTGTCATCTGCATCCAATATTTGCAATGTCTTGTTTCAATATTTCTATTTAAAAAAAAAAAAAATGAAAAGGAGGAGCTCTTGTGTACATGTGTTCAAAGAGATCTAACTCCTAAATTTACGGAATTATTGAGATTATCAAAAACGGTGAATTGCATCACATCTCTTGCTTGAATATATCACAGAGGCTCGTATTGTTGCTTATGCTATGCGAAGTATAGCTCGAAATATTAGCGTCGATTCTTAAATAGGTCGCAGGACAAAGGAGAGAAGTGTCCTCCCTTGCAGTATTACATAGTACATGTGTGACTGATAGATTTAAGTTATAAGCAACCATACGAGCCTCTGTGGAAAATATAGACTCGCCCATGCAAATATGGCGATCGTGTTAGTAAAGAAACTCCCGTTTGATTAGAAACGCCAAAAAGCAGATGGCGTTAGGGACACCCTGGCGACAATCAGGTTAGAAATTTTAAATTTATGAATGAAATTAATAAGTTTTGTGCAATTTTCATATACTTGATGCTTTTTGTTTTTAAAGTAGATGGGTTAAAAAAAAAAAAAGGGAGTTTGTGCGAAGACTATAATCTATCCTGGTTAATGAACGTCTATTCAGATTATTATCTATTGTATGCACTTGAATGTAGGCTATATTTATCTGTTATGCGTATCCACAGAATATTAACTTTATCGGTATGAGGATCTATTTTGTTTATAATTAAAGTTTATGCTTGTCTAGATACTGATAATACCATAACCAGGCCCGCCGAGAAGAGGGTTCGGGAGGGGGGGGGATTGCCCACGGGTCTGGCGATTTATATGGCCCGCCGTCAACTCAGTTATATAAATAATAAAATTTATATATATAAAAAAGTAATCTTTGCAGTAAATATTAAAATTTGTTCCCTACAAGAGTCTCATTTATGGTAGATTACTACAGGTTTTATATGCAAAACTGTACGCAGGTTTTTATATACAAAAAAGTAAACTAGTTTTGGAGCCCATGACAGCTCTGCCCAGGGGTCCGGAATTTGTCAGCGGGCTTGACCTTAACATTGATGCAATGTTATAGGCATCTGTTTGTACGAGAACTAAACACTGCTAATAATCTGAACTAGGTGGTGTGATATTTTAACTTCTATTATTGTCTAATGCAAAACAAGACATTCGTTTGTTATTTTCAGTACATACGGCAAATAGTACAGAAGCCCTACCTGTCATTCATTGATTTGTTAATTTGCATGCGGTGTCGTTCTTACACCAGTATAAACAGATCATGCTTCTGTAGTGAGCGCTGATTGGTCGACCTTATTAAGTTCGCATTTGATTGGGTGTTAGTTTTAGATTCACGTGAGCTAAAGCTCATTAGTTTTAGGATGGTGACCTTCTTTCGTCCGTCATATTTATGAGAGAGCGAGAGCATATAACACAACTGTTATTAACAGTTGCAGAGTAAGTAGTTCATGGAAGATGATAAACTCACCGAGATCAGTTTTGTACCGGTTATTTATCGAGAGTTACAAATGAAAGGTATGTTACAATTTTAGTTCCATTTATATTTTTCTCCTGGGTAGATATTCATACAAGTGAAGCTAATCAGCTTATTGTCGTGTGGCCGGTGGAAGTGTACCTACATAATTAAGTTGACATTTCAGTACTCGCCGCGAGCTATTTAGTGTGTAGAAGAGAGTATTATTTGCATTGCTTTTGCCTAATCTCCATGAAATCTAATCATTGTAAGTTAGATTCTGAGTAATATTAAGCTGATAAATTATATCCGCCATACGCTGGACGTAGAACAGTTGAGAACTTTAATTATTATGTTGTAGACGTAGACCAACAAGTTGTTCTCCACCTTTTTTTTTTTGTTTTTACTGGTGGCGGCGAAGAACAACGGCGCAATGCACTAATTGTGCTGAAGCGTCCGCCTGTGTATAAGCCGGATTATCGATTATAATCTCATTTATGTGATCTGAGTGGAGCAAAATAAAATGTACGATGTTTGATAAACTGGTTACACTAACATTTAAACTTTAAACCTGTATGTATGTTATGTATGTATGTATGTATGTATGTATGTATGTATGTATGTATGTATGTATGTATGTATGTATGTATGTATGTATGTATTATCTTGTATTCATAAATACCATTGTAAATATTATTAATAAAGTTCATAATAATCATGTTCTTGTTATAAGTAATGTAAAGTATTAAAATGTATGTATGTATGTATGTATGTATGTATGTATGTATGTATGTATGTATGTATGTATGTATGTATGTATGTATGTATGTATTATCTTGTATTCATAAATACCATTGTAAATATTATTAATAAAGTTCATAATAATCATGTTCTTGTTATAAGTAATGTAAAGTATTAAAATGTATGTATGTATGTATGTATGTATGTATGTATGTATGTATGTATGTATGTATGTCTACTTTTCATTTATACCATTGTAAATGTTATTAAATATGATTGAAAATATTACCACTAGTAATAGATTAATATTATTATTATTATGTTGCATATTTTCACATCTGAATACAGTTTGTGGCCTTTTTACAATTTATTTATCATTCACTCTATCTCACATTTCTGAGATGATGTCTCTCTCTCTCTCCTAAATTTCTGCCGTAATGGCACAGCTCCCACCCAAGCATTAGTCAGTTCCCAGTGATATATGCCTCTCTAGATGGTTTTCACGCATTACTCTTGCCATGTGGTGATGCTGCTGTTCCCGGGCATGCGTGGGTAATTCAAATCTGAGGTCAGCAACCGCTGAATACACAGGTGTTCTGTTCTGACAGGTTTTTATACTAAAAAAGTGAGTATTCTAAAAGATTTAACGCAGTGGATCATTAGAAGAGGGATTATACTTACAGTCTGGATACATTGGTTAGTCTAAATAAATTTATTAATTAATAGTGAGCGGTCCGATCATCCGGCATATACACAGGTGGACACTTCAGCACAATTAGTGCATTGCGCCGTTGTTCTCCGCCGCCACCAGTAAAAAAAAAAGGTGGAGAACAACTTGTTGGTCTAGTTGTAGACATTACTGGCCAGTAGGATACCGTTTTTATTTGCTGGTCAGTTTTCTTAGAGAACACATATTTTCATTACTTTTTAAAATTATTCTGCCCTTTTGGGGAATAAACTTTAGCGAGTAGACCAAAAAGTATGCAAAGACCATTGTAGTCTTGGCTAATTGTTATTTCGGTATTTTTCTTCACTTGTTCGTTTGCTACTTTGACTATAGAATGACCGGGATTTGGATATTGGGGTACCTGGACGTTTTCCCCTATGGACGTTTCGGCCCAAGACATTTCGCCCCACTTCAATGGACATTTCGGCCCATGGCAGTGGATATTTCGCCCCACTTGGCACATGGACGTTTCTAGGGACATTAGATACACTAAATTATTATAAGAAAGGGATACTAGATAAACTAAATTATTATACCCAGGACATTTCGCCCCACTTCATTGGAAATTTCTGACATGTATAGAAATTCATCACCATTGAACCATTGCCCCCACTTTACTGGAGTTTTTGGACCATTCAGATTTAATTGCAAGTTTCTTTTAAGAAATTCAGCAAGTGTTTTTTTTTTTTTTGGCTTAATTACAACCAGGTAGCTTGTTTGATCTTCGTAGTTAAAGAATCCACTCCACTCGATTTGGTATCAATGTATTTAAGCTGAAGCAAGTTTTGAGCGCATCGTGGAAGCTTTTGTGCAAAGGAAATAAAATATGATCACATATTTTGAACACAAAAAAACATTTAGATTTATTAAACGATGTCAGAATATACACAGTCATGATCCGAAACATCCAGTAAAGTGGGGCAAAAATGTCCCTTATTCGGATATTGGTAGTGGAGGGTAGGAAGGCTGTATGTGTTCGGGATAACACATTGGCCTCCCTACCTTCTACTCAAGTACCGATTCCTCCCAGTATGGCTCCAATCCATGGGGCTGTTTACTTGGTTCTTTACTACCTATGAAAGACATTTCTGAAGGCTAAAGCACAGGTGGCCAAGGCAAGCTTAATATTAGAAAAAAACAATAGCCTGAAGAAAAAAAATTGTACAGAGTAACAAAGGTTCACCAGGTTACACAGACGACCCGTTCTGACACCGGACCCTGTTTATGATACAGCAAGTCTTAATTCATTTATCTACTTTAAAAACAAGACAAAGCAAAACTGATTTTAAAAAAAAAAATGAATACTAGGTTAAAAGTTCAGATACTGAATGCTGGTCTTGATTAATAGATTGCCAAGTCACAGAGGTTTCCTGCTGCTGCCATAAGAGTGGGTTCATCAAGTAGTGGATAATCTCACTCTCCTTAACAAATTGATTGTTGAGAGAGAAATAGAGAGAGAGGGAGAGAGCAAAAACAAATTCATAGCACAAGAGGAGTTTCATGCTCTTTTTTTTTCTTCTCTCGCTCTACTTATTGCTGAGCTTAAAACTCTGGTGTGGGTCCTTTCTACCTATGACCTGGAATGAGGTGTGAAATTTCTGCGCATGTGGAGCATGCTTCCATGAACTCGCTTATTGTCCAAAAACGTGGTTTATCATTTTCTTTCAAAAATGGGATCAAAGTGTGGATGAAGTGACAATGTATTCAGGCATGACGGAGATATTTGGCGAGGCAGAGAAGTAGAGATACATCCCCGTATAATTCAGGTCCCAACTTGTTGATTTGTAAGTATGTGTAGTGAATAGGACTGCATATTATTGTTGCTGTTGCATTTAAATTTAAAATTTTAATTCGCAAGTTGACAGCTTTCATTCCTAATTGTTGTATGTTCAACAGTGAAATAGCTATACAATAAGTCTCAGCTTCAGTTTTTAATTTTTGAAATAGCTATACAATAAGTCTCAAATACTAGTCCACAAGTGGAGCATGCAGCAGTAGCGTCACCATGTCTCTAGCATAAATTTAAACATGTGCACATTGACATGCATATACATGTACAGTTTAACCATTTACACCTTAACAGTGAGTAGGCTGTTGAATCCATAGCATTGGCTGGTTTTAATGGTACTTTTATCTCCTTGTTGACAATAATCATGCCAAAAAAATGTGAGCCAAGTGCCTTTTCCACACCCGTTGAAGCAATTAATACGTTTTACAAAAAATATTGAAAATACTCTTATCAGCATGCTGAACTTAAAAACTTTATTTTTGTTAGTAAACTTTAATCACTTGACATGAACATAATGATTTTATGCCCACCAATAGACCCCCCCCCCCCCTTCCTCTACAAATTTTAAGGTCTCCAATTCTTGAAGACCGAGGGTCAAGGAATCGGTGTCGAAAGGCGTCAGGGTGCTTGGATTTTGTGTTTTTAGTTTGTAAATTTTTTTAACATGTAAAGTGTATTGCCTTATGTGGTCATTCCTTTAGCAAAAAAAAGATGGTATCTCATGGGGGTGGGGGGTGGGGACTGATCGATAGAAATATACAGTTTTGGTGCCTGGTAAGGTGGGTCTATTATCAGTTGGTGGTCTTTCAAGAGGGGCAAGAACCAGTGTACCGCATAACGCTCATCAATTGATGATATTGGAAAACAGACCTTGATAAAATGGGATCGTTGTAAGGAGTCCTTAGATCATTCTTGTCTCTACTAATCAGTGCAAGAAAAGTGGTTTGATGACTCCATGTAAAAAAAAAAATGCTTATTGGACTTTTTATGTAAAGTGTATTTAATGGTCAAGAACAAACTGATTTTGAATCACTCTTTGCAGATTTGCCAATGCTACAGATAGTACCCAAAGTCGAATGCACGTGGAACATGATGCCAGTTGACTTCGCAGCATACTTGTTGTCCTCAAGTCCGCCTGCTTCCAGTTTCGAGTTGCTGAGCTATGCCTTGAAAGCTGAATCTGCACAATTTACACAGGGCCGAAATGGATATTTACAACGCAGTCTCGCACAGGCTAGAAATAGTCCAGCAAAGTCGATCATCATTCGTAACACTTTTGAAAATTTTAACCGTGAATTTGATTCTACATATTCTACAGACTCGGCATGCACATCCAGGAGCCAGTCTCCTACAAGCCCATCGTCGCCTGGGAAAGCTCGCAAGAAAGTTTCGTTTGCAGACCATAAAGGGTTTGCACTTGCAACTGTGCGTATTA
Organism: Margaritifera margaritifera; assembly: GCA_029931535.1. Lineage (NCBI taxonomy): Eukaryota > Metazoa > Mollusca > Bivalvia > Unionida > Margaritiferidae > Margaritifera > Margaritifera margaritifera. The sequence continues at coordinate 293,748 of JAQPZY010001179.1, forward strand.
TGACGGAACCTTCAGATGTTCCACCAAGACTAGGCCCAGAGGTGTTCTCATCATTAACAAAAGGGGCTACAGCAGGGGTCACTGATCAGCCCCCATTGGAACTTAACTTTTCTCAGCCAGCCTCAGACTATCTCGCATTCCGTGAAAAACTTGAAAGGAATAGCGTTTCATTGGAAAATGTAATTTTGCGAGACTACTGTGTAATAGGCACCATAAAAGTGAAGAATATTAGTTTTCAAAAAAAAGTGTTTGTGAGATGCACATTTGACACATGGGAAACCATGAAGGATATTGATACGTGTTTTGTTGCAAGTCCATGTGATGGACTTGCAAGTCCATATGACACATTTTCTTTTGAATTCACAGTGCCCACAAATTTAGATAAGGAGAAGAAGAGTGAGTTTGCCATTTGTTTTGAGACATCCAATGGACAGCACTGGGACAATAATGATGGTAAAAACTATGGAATACGATGCTTAAGTTTCAAACAACAACCTCAGCAGGAGCATTCAGTATGCAAACCACAGGACTATAATGAAATCAGAAATTGGACAGAGTATGCCTCATGGAACCATGTTGATACATCCACCCCTTATTGGTGAAAACCGGTATGAAAAAAGAGCAAAAAATGCATCGGGTTAGGTCTGATTACTGAAAGAAACAGAGCATCTTGTGCTAGAAGCATCTTATGAAACCAGTCAAAGTGTTGCATTCTGATGACTGGTACATCAGGCAGCACAGTGCCAAGAATTTAGAGTCCATTGGTATGCAAGTTCATCTGACAAGTATTGAAATGTGAATAGCACATTCCAAATGTTAGGCATTATTTACAAGACGTACAGTTCTCAGTATTAACAGTTCTGAGTTGGAACAATTTCATGTCATTTATTTAAAGATCACACATTAAAGTGGTTGTACTGGATTTGCATTTTAATTCATTCATATATCAATGTTTTAGTACAGTTAGAAAAGAGCTGGACTATATGGCATTAGTCAAAGGGAGATAACTTCACGAATGTTTAGTCAGGCATTGTATCTTAATCTGGTCAGGTTCTTCCAGGTGAATTGATTGGATCTCCTTGTCATTCGTACATAACAAAACCTTCTGTGATGAAATTTTAACAAGAAAATTGGCAAATGAAATTTAAAGCCATTTAAAATGTTTAATATTTTCATTTAAAAATCGTATGCATGTTGTGGAATCAATGTCATACAAACTGATACTAATGTCATTTTAAAAAGACTACTACAAATAATCAACTATAAGTTCTAAACAATTACCTTAATGTCATTGCCTTTTCCTGAATTATTCAAGCTGTAAGTGGAATGTTCTTGGCACACGCAGTGTAAAACCATTCAAGAACCATTTAAATTGGGGTACAAGCATCTCCTGGCTCTTGACAATCTTTCTTCATCCGTCCATTTCCCATTTCTGCAGAATATTTTCCTTATCCTTTACAATATTGTTTATTTGTGTCATTCTGATATAGAATATGTCAGCAAGGATCCTTGAACTCTCCTCCTTTTTGTCGCATTGAAAGACAGAGACTTTGTCATCTGTTTATATGCCATTCTCGTCCTTGACAAGATGACCAAAAAAAAAATACTTCCAAACAGACTACCTGTTAGTTGCAAGTGATTTTAATTCAACCTTTTAGGCCATTTCAGGCAGCTTCATTGGATCAGATGCAGGACTCTTCTTGGTCACCACACCCATTGTTTTGCACTGAATGAATGTTTAAAAATGTCATATTAGCAATTTCATGTCTTCACTTAAATTTGGAAGGCATTATGTTGTTATCTTCAAATCAGAAGAAACTGTAATTTGCTCGTGCACGGAAAATCTTGTCTAGAACAAGTCAGTGTGGGAGCGGAGATGACTAACAAGCAAATCCTTCACATTGTACTTCCTGCAGATGTAAAACAATGGCCACAGGCACTCATTTCTGTCAGTGAAAATGGAAATTATTGATAACACCCACCCACCTTCAACAGATTAACAAGGTGATATAACACGTGCAGTTTGGAATCTGCCTGTTTGCTGATTCCGTGCTAATTAATATTTGTTTATCACATCGCTACATTCAGTTGCTGATTACCTATATCACCGTTAAAGAAGACATTTCAAACTTGTTCCCAATGTATGATTTAAGTACTTGATAGATCAATTAATAGCCATTTTTGCTCGAAGTTTCTCAGTTGCTTTGTATCTGTTTGGATTGAGTTTGGATGCCAATACTTCTGGTGTGTCATGCAGTGAATAAGCTACAATTAGTTCTGATTAGTCGTTATTATTTTATTCTGGACTTGAGCAAACAATAACCACCAATCAGAATTTAATGTAACATATTTCACTGCCTGACACCTGAAATGTAGCCTTCAAATTCGATGCAAGTGACAAGATGCAAAGCAACAGAGAAACTCTGCATAATCTGGAAAGTCTTCTTTCCATTGATACATGTTGTCAGTGGCTGAACATGCTGACATGATAAAATAGTTACCATGGAATTGGGGAGGGGGGCAGATTTCGAACAATGCGAGTTAGTCACCTTGTGTTAATTAGTAGAAGGTGAGTGGGTGTTGTCAATAGTTTTTCTTTTTTACTGACAGTAATTAGTGCATGTGCCTACTACAGCTATCTCGAATACTTAATTTAAAGAATAAAAAGGCAAATGACTAGTAATTATTCATGACTGCAGAAAATGTAAGTATCTTTATAGGGTAAGTATCATTTTGTATTGATTCTTCACCTCGTGTATCGATATGGCAAAAGTATCGATATATCGATTAATCATTTAATTGACAAAACCTGACATCCAATCTTCTCCACAAGTCTTATGTTTGAGCATATATCGCCAAATGTGATGTTGTTTGATATGGTGTTACATTTGAAAAATCACATTTTCAGTACCTTTTGTTTGACATTGCCAAGTTCTACATGGTGCTCACAACTTGTACATCATACATGCAATCTATTATATAGAGCTGTTTTGTAATGTGCAAGTATTTGTCGATGATGCCAGTATAGAGCAGTGTATGTAACTCATTTTTGTCTTTTGTCAAATATTTTTGTTGTTTATGTATAATCGTGTGAAACACGTTGCATATTTTGGTCACATGTTCATATATAAGGCTCTGTTCTGTCAAAGTGACTAACAAGATTTGAATGACTACCATGTGTAACTTGGTTAGACTAATGCACTTTTTTGATAAATCTACAAAGTAATGTTGATAATAAAAAAAGAAAAAAAACTATGGTAACTCTGTTTTCTTCCAAGATATTATTCTAAAAAAATCCATCCAAGATTATGTATGTAATATGTGTTGTGTTCCTTTATTTACAGTTCTGTATAGACAACAATATTACTAAAAGAATGGGTGAAGGTTTTTTTTTTGTGTAATGTAAAAAATAGCTTTAATATCCAGCAAAGATTATCCTCAGTGCCTAACAAAGTTTTCTAATTATTGAACATGAATCCAAAGATCTGTACTCGTTTTAGTTTACTAAAAGTATTTTCTCAGAAATTCATATATGGAATAATTAAAATGAAACAAATTAATATAAATTTTAAAATCTACTTTTTGTAGATAAAGTTGAGGAGATTATGATGACATTTTATTGAATTAGTTCTGTGATATTATATTTTATCATATGGAACATGCATGTATGTAACATACTTATGTGTTTGAGATATTTTGTGGAAAATTTAAATCCAGGAATGGATGTTGTGTGTTCAGTTTATAGAGGTGGTCATTTGTTTTTGCTTATGTTCAACTTTATCATTTTCACCGAAAGGTGTACTATTTGGGGGGGGGGGGGGGATTCAACTGAACTTCCCCAGTGTTTCCCCTAGGGGTGCAAGATTGAGAGTCAAAAATCCCCTTGGTGTCTGAACTGGGGGTCAGATTGAGTAAAAACCTTGGTGTCAGAACTGGGGGTCAAATTAAATATTTGGGGGTCTCTGATGCACAAATGAGGGTAAAGGGAAACACTGCTTCCCCCTGAACCAACCTCTTGATCTGCTACAGATTAAACTGAACATCCCGCTGAACATGCATTCATTTAAAAGTTGTGAGCAGGCCTATCAAAGGACATTGCTTTCCTAACATAAAAATTAACTAAATTTTGTTAAACATTGGCTTTGTGTTTTATACCTTCACAGTGGAAAGGCTTTACAAATCCACATGACTGACTCCTGTGACAAGCTCCAAATTCTGCTTGGACAAGCTCAGCTTTACAAGATACTTGCCTATGGGCAAATCCCCATACAGTGCTCGAAGAAATACATTTTCAGACACAGGCCCAGGGCTGGTGACTTTAAAAAGATCACAAGCCCTGACTCAAATTCCAGAAGCACTGACTCCAATTCCATGTGTCCAAAAGGGCTGTATTTTTGTTACTATTTAACAGTGCTCAAAGAACTTTTTTTTTTGATACACAGGTTCATGACCAGTTACTTGAAACAAATCACTAACCCCGACTAAAATTCCACTAGCCCCAACTCAAATTCCATGTGCCCAAAATGGCCCTATTTTTTACTATTATTTTTACACAATGTTAAAATTGCTGTAATTTAAATAATGAAAAGAAATAAACAAAATCATATTAAATTGCCTCATGTGTTTATTTGCCTCTCAACTTATTTCACGTGAAGCAAGTTCTGATGATGTCAACCATTGTCCAATTACTCCAGTGCTCAAAGAAATTTGTTTGAGACACGGGCCCAGAGCAAGTGGCTTTTCATATAAAAAAAAAATCACTTGCCCTGACTTAAAATCCCCTTACCCAACAAGGCCATATTTTTACACACCCACCCCATCCAGAAAAATTAAATGGTCGATCCCTTATACTTGTGATATTATTTACAAGACTGAACCCACGTTCACATTCTGTGCAAGACGGGCATACAACTGAAGAGATTTCCAACAATTTCACAATCCTCGGGTGGTGAATTCTGAATAACTGTGGCACACATCTCCGGTCTTTCGATCTTCAACTGTATACTCTAGGTTTTGCCGTCAGGTCAATGATTTGTCTATATTTTTCATCAAGATATGCAGGGGCCTTAGAGAAATTTTATTTTCTGAACGCTGCAAAAATCTCTCTTTCTGGATCAAAGTTGAAAATAGAAATGTATTCGGATAGGCATTGATCTTTTTGTAACTATCAATCAGAAAAAAAACAGTAGCTTAAAGTTTAATGATTAGTTCGTCTGATAGTACTGTGGATGTGTGACAATTACAGGAAACGCTCCATATCAATAAAATCGGTGATTACCAACTCGTTGAACTAAATGGGTTAAAATATATAATGTAATGATCTCAGTTCCTTTAGGGTGAAAAACATTGTTTTGGGGGCTTTTATAAGTCCCTAATGACCTAGCCTAGCTTCATTATCAAACAAGCGCATAGGTACTGCTCGATATATTTAACCATGCATTACGAAGTCGGCATGATCAAGGGATAGCTTCTTGTTATTCGTGCTGTACAAGTGAGTGCTAATTATAGGTAACCAATGAAATGCGGAAAACAAAAATAGTAGTTTCCCCATTCATTGGTCAGGTGGTTCGCTATGTACACACAACGTTTATAGCTTGAATACAGTTAAGTGGACGATCTTCACGATGTGGAGGGACATACGGATGGTACCCCATCAGGAAGCTGAATATTAATAATTGACCAATATCTTTCAAAAACTTCAAAATAAAAATGCTGCATTTCTTTGGCGGGTGCAAAGTTTCCTTCAGAAAAATTAGACAACAATGTTTGAGACGGGGCCGACGGGCAACTCAGAATATGAAAGGGGTCCCGATTTTGATTTAGAGGGGTTCCGGGCATCGGGCTATCTGATTTTTCTTTAGCTCTGCCATATATATATATATATTTTTTTTTGGGGGGGGGGGGGTAGCTTAACAGTTCATAATGATTTATATTCTTCAAATTTTATATCCTGCTATCTTTCCAAAGTACATATGCCAGTACCTTTATTTAGCATTTATGTGTACCGTATTCTTCTTAAAAAATAAAATTGATCCTTTATTTCACACGAAATACTGTCAAAGCCTGTCATTTCCAACTTGTAGTCCAGGATAATCTCGCATTTTCTTTAGCCTTTATTTTTAATATTGCATTGCAATCTGATCTTGAGTTTGCCATTGATCAGTAGGTTGGTGTGGACATGTATTTTGTACCAAAAGCATTATATTGATTAAAAAAGATATCTCGTATTTCCCGTTTATTAATCATGTAACTTTGTGATTTTCAAGTCTTTTAGTGATTATTGTAAATATATACTTTGTGGTACATTTGCGCTCGTACATTTGCACTCGTATATTCGATGCAAATAGCAATTTGTATATTTTTCTTATATCCAAGTTTGTTGAAAATTGGATTAAACCTAGCAAAATGACAACAACTGGACTTTAGTCCCTCTGTTTAATTGGTTGATGGACTATCATACTTGTACTGTGTGTTTTTATGTATTTGTATTTGTTGTACTGCTTAAAATATTAAAATAAATCACAAATGGTGCTATTTATAGGGTTTTGAAATGTGAAACATGTAAAAATATTGAAATTACATGTAAATATGTACAAATGTGTGTATGTATATATGTATGTATATATATCAGCTATCCAAGACTAGGTATTGGAATAGGGGTAAGATTTGAGATAATTAGATAACATCACTTCCTTCTGTGATATGCTAGGTTGTGAAGTATGAACTTAATATATAATGGGTATTTGTTATTTGCATACTTAGTGTATTTTGTTAGAGTTTCAACTTTTGTAGCATGTGCAAGTTTTATATTGAAATGATGTTTAATGATAAACATGTTACATGTGTTTGACCTCAGAGTTGTACATTGTAGGCCAGTAAAATGACTTGAAACATTGTGACTGACTAAAGTTTCTTGGAAAGTTTTTGTCAGTGTCATTGTGCATGGTCTTAAATCTTTCTTTAATGCCTTCATTATAGTATGAGTATGAACACTTCACTTTGTCTTTAGTGTTCTTTAGCATGTTAATGAATCACTTTACTTGGTTTTTAAGAGTTGCTAAAATTTGCTCATTGTAGTGAAACTATTTTGGCACTTGGCTTTATTATAAGATATTCTGCAAGTTGAATTACATGTACATATCTGTATCAGATCTAGTAATTCGAGGGATTGTGTAAAAAGCAAGTGTAACTAAGTAACCTCAAAGTCATGTAGATGATGCATACAAAGTTATTGATGTAATATTATGCTTGTTGATCAATGAAATAATAAATATATCAGAACATATACAACTTATTTCGTCTCTCTCTCTCTCTCTCTCTCTCTCTCTCTCTCTCTCTCTCTCTCTCTTTACACATGACTGTCAAAACGTTGCTATTTCGACTTATTGCCGGCATCGTATTCGCAAGAAGAATACGAGAGCCTAAACCAGCATCGAGTCCGGTTTGGTTTTTGTGGGTTTAACGCCATTTTTCAGCACATAATAGGCTATGCATGGCGGCCAGTATGTTTGGTGGAAGAAGAGCCAGGAAAGAACCACCGACTCGTGGGAAGCTACTGGCAAGCTTTTTCACATACCCGCGCTGGCCGAGCCAAGACTCGAACCCACGCTTGAAAAATTTATCAGTCAGTAATTTAAATGCACACAAAGTTAGTATCATAGAAATCTCAGGATTCTCAATAACTCAAGTTCCACAATTACAGTACCACAAGAATCCTATCATATTTGAGGGTTTGAGTTTAAAGCTGTATCCCTCTCCAAAATAAAAAATAAAAAATAAATAAAAAATAATAAAACGACCGTGCTCTTGCAGCACCTAACAATGTAAAATGAAGGTCATATCGACGGAATCCACACAGCTAATCCAGTTTGGCTTGTTTAGTTTTCAGCAAACCCCTGTTTTGTGGTCTAAAAATAGTGTTACACAAAGTGAAGTTTTCATTTCGATAACGAGACTCACTTTCCCTAATTGTAAACATGCATAGTGTTAAATGATTGTTTTGATATTTAATTAAGTCTACTAAACTTGTATAAGTAGACCAGGTATAATTTGGAAACCGTCTTTTACAGCAACACATGAAGCGTGAGCGCTCGTGTTCTCTGCACTTTGCTTTGCTACCCATCGTACTATTATTAATATTTATTAACAGACATCAAATTACTAGAGGCGGCACTAAGCATATAATGTTAAAATATAATACAAAACACAAAAAAATGCATATTTCAATATTGCAACTGTTTCGAAACAAATTGGAAAATAATAATAGGAAGAGGAAGTAGGTGAAGAAGAAAAATGAATGGGTTGACAGGAAAAGAAAACCAAAATGACTTAGAGCAGGCAGGAAACAAAAAAAAAAATAAAATGGGTCAGTCGAATCTACGAGTTTTCTGCATATGCATTTGAGGATAAATTCATTTTCACTAAGAATAATCACTGCTACCATTTAAAACAGGGATGGCCAATACTTAGATCGCGGTTGACCGATCGATCTCAATGTAGTTTCTGGTAGACCGCACCGTGCTGGTATGACTCCGTAAAAAGTAGATCCCATGTCACTAAAGTCAGACCACCCCTGACATATGTACATTTATTAATAGACTTTGTAAAAAAAAAAGTATGTACGAGTGTTTGATATATCCAAAGCCACATTATTTAATTATTTTTAAAAAAATGTAAATATTTTGCAACATGTTTCAATGTCTCGTGAAGCGGGGGGCATGCTGGTAGATCGTGTTGGTATGACTCTGTAAAAAGGAGATCCAATGTCACTAAAGCCTGGCCACCCCTGATTTAAAAGTTTAAAGGTAGTGACAGGGAAAACTATACTCTAATAGATTGAAACAATTGAATTGTCTTTTGTTGGTGAATGGGGCAGTGAATCAAAGAGTGTGTTAAGTTTAAATCTGGAATTCACATGAACAAAGAGGGGTCGTATGGTAGGTTCACTCAAATATATGTCAGCTTTTAGACTACTACAATTGTTTCTTAATTTTGTTAAAATAATATCAAATTTTACATGACCTTGAGGTAAATCTTGGGGTACCTTTTCAGTATTAGGTTGAATATGTTTTTTTTGAACATGCCCAAGGACGGGGATTCACGGCATTCCAAAAATAGGGAATTAAGTGCACTCTGACCGAGAGAAGAGCTTGACTATGTACGGCATAGAAATTATTTGTTGCCCACCAGGAAGAGAGTAATTTGATACACTCTCTGCAAAAGCAGGAAGAGTTTCCAATAAATATTGCCAAGGCATACCATTCACCATTAGAACGTAGACAATTTGTTTTTTAAAAAAATAATCTTGATTTGAAAGATTTCTACAAATTTTCTTGATTTTAAAGTTTCCCATCTTGTTTCAAAGTAAAAAGCGTTTCTATAACATAGATTGGCAAGCTTGTAACTTTTTCGATTCTACAATAATCAGAATCGGAGAGATGTATCCACATTTAGCAAATGTATTCAAGCATCTGTCTAATTCATGTCAAATAAATTTTATTTAGACTTGATCTTAATAGGATATATTTAAGCTTTCGAAGCATGTCCAGTTACTTGTTTGCAGTACTGAGATTACTTATATGTATTGTTCATTTACAATTAGATCCTAGAGTTATGCCAAGAAGTATGTGATAAGCAACCAAATTGATTCTGGTTTGGTGCTTTACGGCACAGCAACACAGGTAGGTTATTTAGTGGTGAGGCAATTGGAGTAAAGTGCTTTGACCAAGAACACGCCACAGTAGCTGACCTGGGCTGATCTGATCGCAGGATTCGAACCCGCACCCTTTTAGTCGAGAAATCTGTTGCACACTAACCACCGAAACAGTGCGGCTCCTGCACCATTAGTCGCATCATGCGACACGCGGGAGTGGTCATCTGGTCTACTCTACATCCCCGAACCAGCATAGGGTAAAATTAATATTTATTTCATTCATAATCAAATTTGGAGCGAAGTCTTTACTACGAATAGAAATAAAATATTTGTTTCCCGTCAAATTATTACAATTGAAGACGTTCCTGTGTCATCTTATGTTGTATACTCAATACTGAGAAACTTCTGTAACAGAAAGATGAGTCATCAGCAAATAAACGTGTGAGACATATATATCAAAAAAGGAAGTGAACAAAAAACTGAACACCAGTATATTGATTTGCAAAAGTTGATTCTTAATGTAAACATTGTATTGTGCTTCTTATAACATAGGAAGAAAATGGGTGTATCAGGCCTCTATGCCAGACTCTATCAAATGAGTTTATCAGGCCTTTGTGCCAGATTCTATCAAATGGGTGTATCAGGCCTCTATGCGAGACTCTATCAAATCGGTGTATCAGACCTCAATGCCAGACTCTATCAAATGGGGTATCGGGCCTCCATGAGAGACTTTATCAAATCGGTGTATTAGGCCTCTATGCCAGACTCCATCAAATGGAGTGTATAAGGCCTCTATGCGAGACTCTATCAAATAGGAGCATCAGACCTCTATCCCAGATTCTATCAAATGGGTGTATCAGGACTGTATCAAATGCTTTGGAAGTATCACACAAGACTATACACAAGTAGTAATGAATATGTGGGGGTATGAAAACACTATTGGCATTTTATATGGTCTCGTACTCGCTATTGCTCGTCCTCCTTCTGACAATAATGTTTCCAATACCACCTCATATGCATTACTACCTACATTTATAATGAGCTTTTCTGCCAGCTTGGCAGAAATATTTGACGCACATGAGTTACCTTCCTTGATTGCTGAAATATTTGGCACACATGAGTTACCTCTCATTGATTGCGTACATGAGTTGCTTCCCTTGCTTGCAAAATCTATTTTTTATTAACAGAAGAATATGCAAATTTGCGTAACCGTAAACTTGTCAATGTAATAGAGTATGATATATATGAATTCTATTTATAGTTAGCTGGCTCAAGGTCTGTTTGTCTCATAGGGTCGGCCACTCTGTCTTGATATTCCGGCTGGAGTCCAGTTAGGGTGACTACCTTAACTTCCGATGTGAACACAACCAAAGGTTCCAGGAAGTTGAAAAGGTTATGGGCTAAAAGCCCGCCTTCGAAAGACGTGCACGCAAGCGACCGGGTGCAGTGGTAATGCGATTCCGATGTTCCTTAGCTGCTGAGGAACTTAAATTTTCAGCATGGCTAGCACCCGGTCTGAGACAGGGCTTTTGTTTTTCTACCCACTGCCATTATACAATGAGATTACGCAAAATGATGCTTGGTCCACTGCAGTCAGCTTGTCTCGTTTTCTACCCTTTATATACTACTTTTACACAAAAATTATGCTGACAGCTTTTGATTTGAAGATGACATAGCGTATAATGGACCTGAAATCGATATTGGAATCGTTTGTTAAGTCGCATCAAATCAAGCGGAAGTCACCTCAGTGGTATTCTTTGTTATCGGCAACAGTTGCTGGCTCAGAGCTAGCAACAGTCTTTGGCATTTGTTCTTTTGCAACGGCGCATGATATTGCCAAAAGAAAGCTTAGTACACATCCACAATATGTAACGTTGACTTGTTTTTGGGGTACATTATTTGAGCCAGTTACCAGAAGATACGTTGAGATCACCATGAATGAAAAAGTAGTTGGCAACGATATCTGCATTCAATCTCTCGATGGATTTAGACATAGTCCAGATGGCTACACTGTTAGCGACAACAAAATCCTGCTGCTAGAATTCAAGTGTTTGTTTACACGAGACGTTATTAAGTTGCCAAAATATTATTTGCCGCAGGTACTATCAGGTCTTGAGGTATCTGTTGTTGCGTCATATGGTCTGCTTTTCGATACTATATTTCGCAAGTGCTCGTTGAAACAGATTTTATCCTGAATACGACAGAAAATTTCGTAATAGAGATTACTGCCGCTATAGCAACGATCCAGTAGCAGTTGGCTTTATAGGAGTTTTTTTTAGCACGGACATCAAAGATGTCTGCGATGACTCCATCACTGACATAAAGAAATGTCGACATCACTGACAGCAAATATATTGACCTTGGCAAATCATCTGAAGCTGAGTTTTTATCGTACTTAAAGAAGGATCTGCATAGAGAACATGATTACATTGTTACTGACATTCAAGATCAACCTGACGACATTGCCACAACGATTGATGACACCACACAGTGCTGAGCAAATCCCATAGCCCGACGTCCCGGACTAGTCATTTTTGAAGTCGGGCAAGTAAAATTTTCCAAGTCGCTAGTCCGGGACAAGTGCTTTTTAAAAAAGTCGGGCTAGTCCTTATTTTCGTGCTTTAATCACTATATCCACCTTTATTTGGCCAATCATGCCCTCCGGGCGTACTGAATACTTGATTCTACCCCTCTTCGTGTATACATTTACATCCTGTTACCGCTTGACTGCATATTGGGCTAAGCGACCAAATTATCGGCAAATCAAAACACGTCAAACAAAAGAAACCCAGTATGATCAATTAGTAGTGTTTTAAGCGGCTTTGTTGCATTGAGTTTACTCAAGCCAGATTATCACGAGCGGCTCACTATGATTTGAATCCAGCGAGTCAGTGTAATTAAATTAATGAAAGGTACTTTACCGACATCAGTGTTGGTATCTTTTATGAACTGATTAAATGACAGTAATGATTCTTTAATTTTAAATTTATTATACAGATGATTAACTTCCACGTGAGATATTGCGTTTGAAGCGAAACAATTACGCTAATTAATGAGCTGTCTCTGTTCTTATTTAAAAGAGAAAATGTATGTTATGATCACTTCAGAAGTAGTTGTCAAGCAAGCTGATAGTTACTCTGTGGATAAAATGAGTTTGCTAAATTTTTTTCGCAAGGAAGGAAATAACGGCAATTCGGAGAAGGAAAATTTGTTTGAAAGTGGAGGGATAAAACGTAAGACTGATACTGAGTGTGCGGTAGCTATTTCTCCAAAGAGACATAAGCAACAATCTGTGATGGCAAAAAATGTCTAATATGACAATACTAAGAGACAGAGAATTCTTGGAACACTCTTAGTGAATACTCCACCTAGTCTCAGTCAATTATGCAAACTATTAGAAATCATGTTTGTTATAAGCCCATCCACTTCTGAGTGTAAACGAGGATTTAGTTCAATGAACTTAGTCAAGACTTCTTTAAGGAATTCCTTAAACCAAAAGAGTTTACAAATGCTAATGAAAATTTCCGCAAATGGACCAGAGCTTGAGGACTTCAACCCAGACACAGCTTTCAACTGCTGGCTTAGTGTTGGTGCAGGTGGCAGACATATACATGGACATTTTTTGAAATCCATCAGCTAAAACATATATACATGAACCTGAAGAAGCCAAATGTATAACAACCAATGTTTTTGAAAAATTGAATTCTTTTAAGAAATAATTATGTTGTATATTATTTCGTTTGTTTTTTCTATGGATTAAGTACATACATCTCATCAAATCTCGGCAAGTGATTACCATTTTGCGACCAGTGAAAAGTAAGGTGGGACTAGTGAAGAGTAAGGTGGGACTAGTGAAGAGTAAGGTGGGACTAGGGAATTTTCTGAAACCAATTGTCCTGGACTAGTGGTTAAAAAAAAATTTGCTCAGCCCTGCCACAAAAAATGTCCTGACAAAAAGTTAGTTGCAGATTTTTAAGATCACATACAACTATATTGCTCGCGAACCAGGTTATGATAAGACTATCAAAGGCGCCATATGAAAATTTCAACAAATTGTCAGCGAATTAGAGACTGCAAAACAGGTATTATAATGTTTGATTTGTAATCTGAAAGAATAATGGCTGCGTACGAGCGTGCATATGCCGCCAGAGTAAAGTTTTCTATTGGCTGGAATACTGAAGACGTCAGCTGTATGATACAAGAAATTAGAATGTTAAATGGCGCTTACAAATTTGTCAAGGACTCTCTTAAGATGATTTATGAAACATCAAAATAGCATCTAGAGCATTTTAGCTATTATGCTGACATTGCAATAGAACTTGAAAGATCTCCACGCCTGCTAGGAAAAGAGTACAACAAGTTAGGCAACAAAAAATCTTTGTAGGATTTTGTCGAGACGAGCATAGATGGCACCAAATTTTAATTGCCTATCGTAGTCACCTTTACCTTTCATCCGTAGTATCTTTTTAAATCCGCCCTTGTCCTCTGCTTTAGTATCACTAGTATCAACGCTAGAACCATCGGATCCATTTGTGATCGCCAACGGAACAGCTGACAAGAAAAACATCACGCGTTTGTTTGTCAAGATGATTGCTAATGTGATTGAAGACCATGATATCTTTCATTTTATATGATAGCGCTCTTCCTTAGGTTCTTCTGGAAACAGCAGGTTCGTCTTCCTAAAAAAAGTTCAGATAAATATTTGTCTTAGAGATATTCGTAAAGCGACCTATTTTTCTACTTACCTTCATCCATATAATGATCAACAAAAGCATATTGGATCAGGACCAAACCTCTTTATCTGTTCCTTTGTAAGCTCTGGCTCATTGTAAAAGTAACCGCTATGTATTCTGATATAACCAATAGAGCGCATTATAATTTTTCGTATTTGTTATTTGCTTGGAGTCCACATATAATTTTGTGGTCGCATCTGTATTATTTGTAGGAAAACCTATATTTTTAATTTGTGCTGAAGTTACATTGACTCCAGCTCCAGGAACTTCAAGCATAACTGAGTTGACATGGTTGGTAATTTTAAAATCTTCTGGCGCTTGAATGATGATTGGACTATAAGGTATCTCAGATGATCTTTCAACAAAAATCCGCCTTGTCTGCAAACCAAAAACTACGCATAGTGATTTGACCACAGGAATATCTGAAATCTTACTAATATTTCTATTGGCGGCAGAAGTTGGAGCGTTAACCAAAATGACGCCATCAGCGCTAAGTTTGGTATCTGCATACTCTTTGTTAGCCGCATCCTTTTCAGTTTCTTGCGCGGTTTAGTTTGTCATTTTTATGGAATTCACGTTGATGTCACCAACCATGGTTCCACCAGCTAGCGGCAAAACAGATGGCGCTGACACTAACATTTCATTGTCAGTGATTGCCGATGTCAAGTTTTGTCGTATAGAAAGTAAGCGCCCTAGAGGAAAATTTGTATTTGCATCTGTTAACAACACTTTGGCATTTGCGTACTTATCTGCCTACTGTTTATTAGCCACATCTGCGTTATCTGCTGGTGTAGCCACATTTGTAATCTTTTGCGAAGACATATTTAGCGGACCGGTCATTGTGTCTCCAGTTTTTAGCAAGCGTTTATTGAATGATGTGCTTGATTCAGTACCACCAATAACTGTGCCAAAAGATGTACACTGACTCATTATATATACTCTGCTTATAAAATATGATCATCATCAATTTTGATTCAAAAGACATGAAGAAATCCAGACATAATTTCTTGTTTCCAGATTGCCACTATATGATCGTTGGTCCAACGGGCCACGAGAAAACAAACTTGCTTTAGAATATGCTGCTAAAGAACGGACTTAACTACGACAAGGTAATAATCTATACCCTTAAACCTGGCCAAGATAAGTACAATACTCTAAGATTTTATTGCGCGAGATCATTGTCGTGGCATAGACCTTTCTAAATTTAAGCAGTGTTATCAGGAAGCTATAGGCAGCAACAAACGTTATTTTATTACCTTTTACAGAGATGCAGACACGTTCCTGAAATATATCGTCGCGGATTTGAGGAATTTTATTTGCCCGAGTAGGCAGCAGCTGCAGAAATATTTTATGCAAATACTAGGTATACAATGTCGTTTGTACGAGTAGAAGAGCCAAAAGACAAAGCTGAGGTCATGCGCAAAGTACGTACAGCAGAAGCAGCAGCAGCTGCGTGGTCCTATTATAACAGAAAATATTGGGGAACAGGATTTTCAGCGAGAGGTAGCACGAACATTGTTTAAGCCAATAACAGAAAAAATATAACAGACTGCGACAGAGCACGATATTAGGCAAGATTTGCTTATTTAAGCGCTAAGTGAGCAGCAAGAAAAAATAGTTAGGGATCAGCAAGATGTGATAGGAAAGATCGCTCCAATTCTCGCTGGAATAGAAGAAACGTTTGATGAAGAAAAGAACGTACATCAAGTGATGGTAAAGCAAGAAGTTGACCTATTACTAGATGAGTATGAGTACCTCCTAGGAACAAGGGAAGATAGGCCACCATCTCAGGTGGTTGAACAAATAGAAAAGCAATAAAAGAGCTAACTGGGTTTAACAGAAAATGGGGTAGACGAATAAAAGTTATTCCAGAACTTGAACTCGAGCTGCAAAAAGCGAAAGATCTGAACCAAGTGAACCAAGAGTTGCAGCCGCGTTCAAGAAGAGCAAGACAAATGTAGAGGCTGCTCAGAGAACAATATGAAGAAGAAGTAAACAAGCAGGAAACGTTGGCGTAACAACTGATGATCAGATGGTGGAAATACTAGACCATCTGCTTCAGCAAACTGTACTTAGTTATGCCGATTACAGAGTTTTTGTACAGTGATTGCCGTAATCGTCTAGAAGAAACTAATCTCAGATATTTTGTCTTAGGATATCATATAAGTGAACTACTACTCAACAAAAGTAATTTTGACGCCGTCGCAACTGTAACAAATTGCAGTTGCTCAAGGAAAACGTGTTAGCGTTTCAATCAAACTTGGAAACAGCCAACTGCATCAAGGACAGCATGTTCTTGCTCTTACCAAAAAACAGTAAACAATTTTTACGGCCACCGCTGGCAAAACTGAGGATTGTCTCTTGGGGGTGCTCGTCCGTCCATGCCCCTAAACGATCTCCTTCCATGGTGGCGTGTTGGCTACCAGGGCGATGGGTGTACATACAACTGTCGGTGTCAAAGTACAGGACTCGATCTCCCAACACCTCTAAAGCCTCATCGTACAATTTTAACGAGCATTAGCTGTCACGTAGGCTGCAATGACGACATTGCTAAAGTCGTCGGGGTGAACACACTTGCGTTCTTCTTCGTAATTGACCCAGATGAAATCTTCACGGATGGTTTCCACGTGTTTCATCAGTTTTCCTTTGTCGTCCACCAGTTGAAAGTAGCGACTGGGATCTGCCAAGTATTCCTCGTCTTGGACAAGATCGGACGCTGTGCCAATTTTCCCCACAAACAATTCAACATGACTTTGGCAAACGATCTTCTTCCTTCGTTCTTTTTTACGTCTTCCAAAGTGATACCTTCACCAGAATGGTACTGTTCTTTGAATTGAACTTGGTCTTCTGGAGTCTGACACCAAGAGGGATAGCCACTGGCTTCTTGTTTCAGTTTGAGAAATTTGTTGACGCAGCTTGAGAAAATGTCTGGATTGGAGGCGTCGTCCTTTTGGTATTGTTGGGTGGTAGGAAAGTGCCAAATCTCGTATACTTTCAACAAGCGGTATCCCCGATCCAGAGCCCGAAACAATTCGACCCTGACCCACGTTCCAGTCAAAGCGCGCTCTTCCTCCGTGTGGTGGCAAGGGTGATCTTGATTACATGTTTCAGTACACGTACGGCATAAAGGAAACATCAGTTTTCCTTGCCAATGATGGGGTAAGACAGAATGGTACAAGTGGGTCGGGGGTAAGACTTTGCATTTGATCAATCCTTCGTATGGTCGAATTTGTTCCACATCGATGTGTTCTGTCAGGATTTCAGGGTGTCCGGTAGGGAATCGCTTATATTTGCACACCCAAGGATACAACGAACACACGTCGATGTATTTGATTTCTTCTCCTCGAGATTCGTCTACGCCGTACAGCAAGCGTGTTGCGTTTGGTTCGTCCTCCAAACAAACTGTGGCGTGGGTCCAAAGGTTTGATGTCTACCACGTCGTAACTTTCGGCAATTCGCCTAAATTCTGGATCGGTTTTGAAACGTCGATCGTACTCGTGCTCTCACATTTCTAACACATGGTATCCTTGACTTTCTAACTTCAGGCGTCGTTGGTATGTGTGCTCGTATAACTCTTCCATGGTGAAATCTGAAAAAGGATTTTGTAGGTTTCTTTGAGGAAAACAGGTAAAGCATCCGTGAAATTCGTACACCGTCTGAGGGTTTTCTAAATCCCAGCCATCCACAGAAAGACTTCCCATTTTCTGTTCTCCCCCGTTTCTCTCATGTTGTATCCATTTGTCTTCCTTTTCACACAAGTAATGCAACCAACGCAAAGCTTTGGTATTGTATTGACGACTGACTGAGAGATAAGTGTTAGGGTCTATGATGGCTTGTGTGTTCTCGGGCATGAACTTTCATCTGTACACTAATCCACACGCTTTGGCTTGTGTACACGCTTCCTTCAAAGGATCGACTTCTCCCTGATCAAGAAATAATTGTCGAAACTTTCCACAGCAACGGCGTAAAATATCCACATCGGATCGGCAATACTTCAGCATTACTTCTTGAAAATCAAACGGGTCTGAAGCGTGAGCGTGGTACCAAGCGTAGAAGGCTTCTCGGTGTTCGGTGTGCATCCCATCGGGGTCGTAATAGTGAACGTCAGGCAAATGCGGGAGCACTACGTGTTGATTGGCTTCGGTATTGAAAAAGTGGGGAAAATACCCTTTGGCAATTTCTTTCATTCCAAATGTTTTAGGCATTCGACTCAAAGGCATAGTCAAATAACTCATGGAATCTTTGCATTGCACTTGTCTCACTTTCATGTAGATGAGTTTGGCTCCGTTCATGGTGACTTGGGGGCATTCGGTGCCTTGTTCTGAATAATATTTCAACAGAAACTGTCCATCGTATCCCAAGAAATTGTGATCCATGACGGTAGTATATCGATGACAGGTCCCGTAACGTTGAATGTCCTCTTCGCTCCAAGTGTCGTCGATAGGATCTAAGATCCATTGGGCAAAATCGGCAAGAGTGTTGGGGCCACGAAAGATTTTTTCATATCCTCCTGGAATCTTACAACAATGGGGACAATGACAATAAATAGGATCTTGTATGCACTTCTCACAAGCCCGATGAGCGACGCAGAAATTAGCCATGCGAATACCCGTCTCTTGTATACATTCAAAGTAAACAAAAAGATAAAATCCACGTCTGTCTTGTTCTTCTTCTGCTGCTGATCACCCTTTAATTATTTCTCCAGTGTATTGTCATATTTTTACATGTAACATTGATGTTCAAAGTCCACGATTTTGGTCACAAATACGACATCTTTTCTTTCCGGCACAAACGTGTGCCTTGGAGTTATTGGTTCGAATCAGCTGCCCACACTTGAAGCACAATCTCAGTAAGTCACAAGCACTTTTCTGCCGGTGAACTTGTGTCATGCGATGTTGTTTGTAGCAAGAGGGACTGACAAAGGTTCGCTGACACGTTGAGCAATGAATGTGTTCTTCAGGAATGCATGGTGTGGAAGCTAAACAGCCCCGTCATCTCTCTCAACAATGAATGTGTTTGTCCCGACTACAAAATCCTTTGTCACATTTCTCGCAGTAGTAAGCGTATCCAAGAAATCCTGTGATACTAGTGATGGCATCGAAATCTTCTTGATGATGATACACGTGAATGGAGAAATTGGGTCCTCGAAACACCAGAGCTCCGCGAACCTCTTGAGGGTGTACTTTCAAGGTATACCGAGGAGCCAAGACGCCTTGAAGTTATTGCATTTCAGGAATGCCACACACGGTCTTTTTCAATATGCTTGCTTGTTGTACCAGGAGTTCTGCTTCTTTTCGTTGTTGGACTCCGATTTTCGAATTTTCTCCATCCCATGCTCTTTTCCATTCTGCGGTCTCGTTCTTGTCGGCATACGTTCGCCCCACCACGCTGGCACGGGCTAAGGACATCTGGTCTTGGGAATTGTCGATTTGGAAGATACTGCGTTTGCTACTGCGAAGGTCGTCCACAAAGCACACTTCGCGTGGTCCGCTACCTCTAGGAGGTTAAACGTGGGTCATGTGAAATGTGGCTTTTCCATCAGTGATGGTAAACTCGTCATTGGATTGTTGAACATGTTCAATTTTGTCCATGACTTTAGACGGTGTTAATTCTGCCGGCGTAATGAACTCGATCCAGACAGGAGACTTCAAAGTTTCGTGATGGATGGAAAGTCTCAACCGATTGCCGTTTCAATGTTTCTAACAAAGAATCCCACACATCGGTAATGAAACCTGCGGTTTTCTCAGGGGGTACTTCAGACTTGAAGTCTTTAAAGCGAACCGTGTAAGTGTAAGCCGTGGTTCTAAATTTTCTGTAAGTCACTTTTTGCGTCTCTCGAATGTGATAGTAATTTTCGAGAGTAACGGAACGACTTTCTTTATTAGGGGTTCTAGACTCTCTTGGTCTTGCGGAAGGTGTGGTTTCAGGTTCACTCATGTTAAAATCGTTGGCATGGACTTGGGCTAGCACTTCAGCTAGCGGTGTATGAGGCGGCACGGAAAGTCGTCGTCGTGGCCTCTTACTTTCTTCTTCTAGTTTCTCATTGAAATGGCGTGATCGTTTCATCTTGATGTCCAACATTGATTTGATTGAGTTTTAAACAGGCTCTTTCCCTATATATAGAGAAAGCTTCTTACCCTCAGAGTAACTATTCGTTATTCAACTTTCAAACTGTGAAGATGCCACACATAACTACTGAAGAGTTTCAACAGCTCTCACTTTTCCGCAAACGTTTTCCGAACGTCTATCGAAGTTTCAAAGAGATAAAAGTCAAGATACTTGCTATATCTGCCAAGAGAAAGGACATTGGGCTCCAGAATGTCCACAACGTCAAAACCTAGGAAAAGAAAAGAGAGACAAAGGGAAAGATACCTGTTATCATTATCAAGAAAAAGTACATTGGTCTTCAGAGCGTCCTAAGAAAAAAGAGAACAAGCAAGAGAGGGAGGAGGCAGAGGGCTCTTCAGCACCAGAAGAAGAAGAACTCATCCCCGTCGTCAAGAAATGTTTGAAGCCAAGACGACTGGAAGACAGTGAAGAAGAAGAACCCATGATGACTGTGAAGAAATTCAAAAAGAGAAACAGACAGTGAAAGAAAAATTAACTTGAGTGATGTATTATGAAATGTTCATTGTGATTTTTAAAAAGAGAATATTCCAAAAAGGAAAAAAGTAAGTGTCTCTTGGCTTTGATTTTGTTTTAGAGTATGGACGCACGCACGCACTCATACACAATCCAGTGATGGGATTTAAGTTTTACTTGATTTTGGCAATGTGATTTCTTTTCTAATAAATGTAGGTGGCCCTGAAAAGGACCGTTGGGGTGTTTAAAAAACAAACTCATGGACTGGACATTATGAGCTTTAACTGCCTCAATCCCTTTCCACGGTCAAGTCCTACTCCTGCTGCTGCTGCTGCTTTAGTAGTCAATGGTGGTGGTGGTAGCATCTCAGTAATAGTAGTGAGCATAGGTGATGTGATGGGTTTAGAATCTTTAGCCTGTGAAGGTCTCTTTCTCTTGGGTTGTGTTAAAGACGTTTGATATATGTTTCTCAGATTCTTTAACTCTGCTAAAATATCTTGTAGCAGACTCACCGTTAGATTGTCAGCACTCCCTTCCTTCTGTCCTTCACACTTCAAAGATTTCTGCTTCTCTTCTTCTTCTGCTTGTTTTTTTCTTTCCTCTTCTTTCTGAAGAAATGCTTCTTCTGCTTCTCTCTGCCACTGCAAAATGTTTTCCAATTCTTCTTTCTGTCTCTTTCTAAAATCATCCACCACGGGTAATGAAGGTGGTACTACGGCGGTTGTTTCAGGCAAAAATTCTTGCGACGACAGAAAATCCACAAAATCCAAATTAAAATCTTCTAGTTGAATGTTGACTGCTGCCGTCGTCGTACTATCACTCCGAACATAAAAGATTTCCGTAGCAGGCTCACCCCAATACATCGTCTTCGTTGTATCAGCCATACTCAAACTATGCCGCAAAAGGTAAAACCGTACGAACGCTGTGACGCCTATATACTGAAGGTGACGTCACCCCCCCCCCCCACCCCCGCTCTCTTCTGATTGGAAGAGAGACCCTACATTTTGTAACGCGCCTTTGGATTGGTAGACCATTTCGATCCGTTTCGATCCGATCTTTGGCTATATATACCAGTGTTTTGTGACATAGTTGCACCTGTTCTCAAGACAAGAAAATGTATACATCCGTAGAATCTTCAAGTATCGTATCGGGCATGCTCTTCAACCCGGACTACCCCATGTACGTCAAAGCATCATGGGCTATTACGAAGATTATAGCTACAGCTCTTTGGAAGAGACGATTCTATGTGGGGAGACAAGGGTGTCTGAAGCGGGTGCTCATCTACGGACCTAAAGTGCGTAGAAGTTTAAGGAGAAGAAGACCAGCGAAGAGGTGTGATATGTGTTAACTTGGTTAACAAAACTCCAACAGTTATTTTCAGGGCCACCCACATCTCTTAAAAAAGAAACTATCAAAACTTGCCATAGGTATCTATGTTCCTATCTTTGTTTTTTTTTTTGTCTATGTATATGTGTCTATTCTGTCCGTATAAAATGCTTCTGCCCCATAAACACTTCTGCCCCATAAACTCTTCTGCCCCCATAAACACTTCTGCCCCATAAACACTTCTGCCCCCAAGTATCCTCTCCATGTTAATTTCCCATATATGCCCCCATGTTCCTCTTCCATGTTAATTTCCCATATATGTCCCCAACTTCCTCCTACTGCCCCCAGTTCCCACCCGATACTACTAGTGTTTACCATGACAGAAGTTTTAAAAACAATTAATGTAACGTACAAGATCGTAGACCTTAATGGCGAACCTGTTTTAGGAGTCTTCTTTGAGCAGGAGCTACAAAAAACAGAGCAAACTATTTTTAGAATAGAGCGTGAAATGGAGCGGCTACATTGATGCTTTTATTTCCTGGATTTGAACGGCAAGTATTGAGAAATAATTCTGTCGTACTCTGCTAATATTTGTTTGCTGGCAACAGGCTTGCACATGACTGCCTTGTCTGGCAGACCTAGCAGGAGAAATATATTTTGGAAGACATAATCAAACTTAATAAATTTCTGTCTTCCTGGCAATTTCAGCTTAATAAACCTGTTAAAGATCTCGTTGAATTACGACAGTTCATCACTTGATAAATTAAATCGCGCCAACTTGTTTCGGATGTTATATTTTTCGGTATATCTTTGCGGTCTTGTGTTGTAGTGTAGGTAAGCGTTTCCGAGTTTATTGTACACATCGTAGTCGCGAATAATGGCATCTTCGTTTTCATCTGAATCATACATTTTTATAAAAAAAACGTTATATATCGTGTCAGAAACAAATGTTCATATTATGGACGTTTACACAGAGCAGCCAGACTTGAATCCTGAATCATATACTAATTTGGTTCTCAATGCGATATTAGAAAATGCCGCTTCTGGAGCAGAAAATTTGTTTAAAACGCGGGTTCTGCTTAAGGACGAGCAGAGACAACTACTTAAAAAACATGGCAAAATCAACATTAGCTATGACTGCGAATTGCTGATGCGTCATAGCGTATCATGTTTCAGCTGAGATACTCTGTTAGAGATATTAAAAATAAGCAATTCGAGAAATAATCTACCATATATATATAATGAGCACAAAGATGAGCTTTAGTGAAAATCGGCAGGCCATTGCCGACTACGACAAAACGTTTGCTTTAAAAATATCAGGTTGATATCGCTTGATATATTCACAAAGGTTGCTGAACCTAGCATAAACAGATTTTGTCCAAGGAGCTGCAGCTTGCATCGTGGCATAAAGTTTTCTGTTGGCACTAGCATATTGTTTTCACAGCAAGCAGATGACACTGAAACCGAAGCGCATTTCATTTCAAAGCCGGTTAGAGCATTTCATCATACCTTTGAAATCAGAAGCCTTTTTGAAGTTCTTCAAAATAGCATTGATAACTTTCAACGGGATGGATCCGGTTGGATTTTAGAAGGTATCACAGCATGTATCGTTAACTCTGCAAAGTACAATCCGCTACGAGGCAAATCGTATTTGGAGCTGCTAGCTAAAATTAAAAATAGTCAAAGTTGCGCTAACGTAGAAAATAAGGATAACAAGTGTTTTATGTGGTCTGTATTACCTGCGCTGTATCCTGCCGCAACGAATCCTAATCGAGTTAGTAATTATAAACCGTATCAGGACGTTCTAAATTTTGCTGGCATCAAGTTTTCTGTTCAGATCGCTGACGTTCCAAAATTTGAGCGACAAAATAATGTTTCTGTCAACGTATTTAGCTTAGGTGCCAGGTCAGCAATTTATTTCATAATTAACAGTGATGTTACTAATATTAATTTGCTTTACATTCACGGTGATACCAACGATGGCCACTACTGCTGGATACAAAGTTTTTCTGCAATAATGTACGGCCAGTACAGCAAACATAAGTGCAAATTATATAACTGCAGAAGATGTCTTCACGGCTACACGACAGAAGAATTACTTGCTGCTCGATTGTGTTGACGTTGCAAAAACTATCATGCCAGATAAAAAGCATGATAAGAAAATCATTTTACAACTTCTGTAATATGGCCTGGGTTCCTGTTGTAATCTATGTTGATTTCGGTTCACTGCTGATTCTTGTCAAAAGCGCAGATAACGATCCTAATTTTTTTTTACAAGAAAATATCAGGAGCATGTTCCATGCGGCTATGCGTACAAAGTTGTTTGCGTTAGCAACTTGCTAAGTAAGCCTGTAAAACTATATCGCAGAGACAACTGTAGCGAAAATTTCATACAGAGTCTGCTTGGCGAAGTTAATTACATTCATTGGAATAAACTCAGCAAGAATGATTTTTAG
Organism: Margaritifera margaritifera; assembly: GCA_029931535.1. Lineage (NCBI taxonomy): Eukaryota > Metazoa > Mollusca > Bivalvia > Unionida > Margaritiferidae > Margaritifera > Margaritifera margaritifera. Next base: position 318,497 of record JAQPZY010001179.1, read on the forward strand.
TGGACAGGACCAAGAATGCTTTTTTCAGGCTAAATTATGTTGGATTTGTAATAAGGATCTTGGCACGGAGAGAGTTCGAGATTAGTGTCATTACACTGGCAGATACCACGGCGCTGCTCATAACAAGTGCACTCTGAGATTAAGACGTCCTGAATTTATCCAAGTAAGGATTTCATAATTTGAGAGGCTATGATTCGAATCTCATCGTAAAGCACTTTGGCAAGTTCCAGAAAAAGATTACTTACATTCCAAATAGGATGGAAAAGTACCTGTCAGTTTCTCTTGGCAATCTGTATTTTATGGACAGCTTTCAGTTTATGCCTGAGTCCCTAGCTGAACTTGTTAATACGGTTAGAAAAACGGCCAACAGTAATTTAACTAGCGTTTTCAAATATTCTGCAGAAGAGTTTAATGACATCAAACCTGACCTTGTAACTGCTAAAGGCATCTATCCCTACGAGTACATGTTGTCATGGGATAAATTCGATGAGACCACGCTGCCACAGCAAGAAGATTTCTAGAGCTATCTGAGCGGCAGTAATGTTTCTGATGCTGATTACGAGTACACCAAAAATGTTTCGACTAAATTCAACGTGAGAAATACGAGCGACTATCATGATCTGTGTCACGGAATAAGGCAAGAAAATAATTGGGTATTGCATTAAACGATGACAATGTATATTTGACTTTGTCGACGCGTGCAGCGTTAACTAGAGTAGCTTGTTTTTATTACCTTGACATATAGTTACTGAATGAGTACATCTCGGTGCAGGTCGTTTGCAGCGTGATGCCCATGTTTCTCGACATGCACGGGTACTTTACCCTTGGGTCTTGAACGTCTTGGGGTTTTTTTTTGTTTTGTGGTATAGTATAAATAGTAGGGTTTTAATACAAGCGGGACATCATCGCTTGGATCTTGTCAAGGAGTGTCGGTCTTGGAACCACAAAACTACAGCCATAGGGCTGAAACTGGTGGAAGGTAAACTCGTCAGAGTGAAACTGGTAAGTTGAACCAGAGTGAAACTGGGAAGTTGAACCAGAGTGAAACTGGGAAGTTGAACCAGAGTGAAACTGGGAAGTTGAACCAGAGTGAAACTGGTAAGTTGAACCAGAGTGAAACTGGGAAGTTGAACCAGAGTGAAACTGGGAAGTTGAACCAGAGTGAAACTGGGAAGTTGAACCAGAGTGAAACTGGGAAGTTGAACCAGAGTGAAACTGGGAAGTTGAACCAGAGTGAAACTGGGAAGTTGAACCAGAGGGAAACTAGGAAGTAAAGCCAGAGTGAAACTGGGAAGTTGAGCCAGAGTGAAACTAGGAAGTTGAACCAGAGTGAAACTGGGAGGTTGAGCCAGAGTGAAACTGGGAAGTTGAGCCAGAGTGAAACTGGGAAGTTGAGCCAGAGTGAATCTGGGAATTTTCCTACAATATCCACCGCCACTCTTTTAAACGGCGTGTCTATTAATGGCATCTGTCCTAAGGGAACTCTTGTGACCCTTCCCTTAGATACTGTTTTCTGGCATACGTCACAAGACTGACAGAACCGTGTGACGTCGCCATTAACACCAGGCCAGTAGAATTCAGCGACTAACCTGTTGGTGGTCTTCGCCTTACCAAGGTGTCCTGCCATGCTAGACTCATGTGCCACCCTAAGTACATGAGATCTGTATCTCTGGGGTACGACTACTTGCCAATACCTCTTACCCTCCGGAGTGGTAAACTCCCTATGAACTAGCTCGTTCCTCCGAACGAATCTCGAACTGCCCCCACCCTTGCAGTGTTTAATTGCGCCGGACGCGATTTTCTCTACAATAGTTTTGATGGATTCGTCGCGTTCTTGCTCTCGTTTGAACTCGTCACGCGAAATTCCGGTGATCGACTCAGGGACTTTTAATTTCTGAAACGCGTTTTTCTCTCGCCGGGTTTGTGCTCGCGTTTCGACTGCATGGGCCAAAGGTGTCCTGAAATCTGCCATTTTCGAAAGATGGGAACCTTCAACATTACCGATCGTCAGATCGTAAATAGGGTTTTCCATACAAAGGGCATCAACAGTTCCGGTTAGGAAAGGTGTTTCTACCGTGATCCGTGCTACGGGGATGCGACTGATCGTCTGATCAAGTAGCATACATGGGGACTCCCAACCGAGCATTTAGTTATCCTGCACGAGACTACGTTTGATAACTACACCCGTGCAACCAGTGTGACGTAATGCTACGACTTCTCGACCGTTCAGGAAACCTCTTGCAGTTGGTACTCGCGCTTCGGGGAAAAGACACGTGCCAAGTGATTGAATACCTGGTTCTACCTGCGTAACACTAGCAGACCTACCTTAACTCTGTATAGCCACGGCTACCTTATGTGTAGGTCCCTTCCTTTTAGGACATTTTACTTGAATATGACCCCATTCCTTACACAAGCAACATTGTACACCCTGACGACCTGTGTCCCTAACTGAAGTACTTGCCTCAGCTGATTTCATAAGCTCTCTAGGCATCGGTCTCGTAGACTGGTTTCCAGACTTAAAATCTTTTGAAACCACGTTCTGGGTTCCCCCGTGAGCCTCGGCAAAGTAATCGGCCTGCTTAGCCATATCCTGTACGTTTGAGAAGACTTTCTCTTTCAGAAACTGACTTAGTTCCCGACCAACTGTGTTCAACATTTGGTCTCTGAGCAAGAAATCAGTCAACCCTTCAAACGTTTTCGCCGCTTTGCCGCATTCAATCCACCGCTGGAAATAGTTCGCTATTCTAACGATGAACTGACCAAAGGTTTCTCCCTTCTCGGGCTTGCTATACCTGAACTTTTTACGGAAACCCTGTTCAGTCAGCTCGTACTTTTATAGAAGTGCTTCCTTCAGGACGTCGTAATCGAACACATCGTCTCTAGGAAGTCGCGAGTACACATCCAGCGCTTTACCTTTTAATAAAGCACTGAGATACAGTGCCCAGTCATTTCGACTCCACTTCTGAAACCGATGAAGATTACTATCCATGTTATCTTTTTCATCATCAAAGGAGGGTAATTTGGGGCCTTTTACTTTGCTAGAGGCAGAATCGTGTTCTCCTTTTCTAGCTGTTGCTAACTCTACCTGACGTTCACGATCTCGTTGCTTAATTGTTTCTTCTACCTCTATGGTTTCTAACTTTGCTCGCTTCTCCCTCTCTAACTTGCTTTCCTCAAGTTCTCTTACCTCCTCTATTCTTTCCCTTTCTGCTTCATTTTCCCACCCTATCCTTTCCTTCTCTGCCTGCTTCTCTAACTCTATCTTCTCCTTCTCATATTCCCTTCTTTCCCTCTCAAGTTGTTTTGTCATTTCCATCTTTCTTTCCTCTGCTTCCCTTTCTAATTCACTTACCTTTGCCCTTTCATCCATCTTTTGGGCTTGCTCTTCCTTTTCTAATTCCCTTGCCTTTACCCTTTCATCCCTCTCCCGGGCTTGTTCTTCCTGAATAAATTTCCTTAAACTTTCTCCCTCATACCCTAGTTCTTTGCCTAAAGCGACCAAGTCCTTAAGGGAAAACATGACTGATAGTAACCTTAATCTAACAGATTAGTTTTACAGAACATACTCGGGGAAGGTACACATTCTGTAGTTAACCTTATCTTCCTGATGAAGGCAACCAAAACAAAATGAATATGTATTTAAATGTATTTATAATGGACCCACGGACCTAGAAAAGCTAAACAAATAAACACCTACTTGAAGATTATCTTGTCAAGAAGGTTACACTCTAATATATAAACAATAAGTGTAGACTTTCACAAACAAGATGATGATGATTCACCTAATCCAAAGATCCCACTTCTGACACCATTGTAACAGAATTGAAACCGAGTGGGCCTTGGATTAAATGAATACAACATTTTTTTTTCTTTTTTTGTGAATGTGTGTATGGTCTGTGCAAGAATCTGATATTGTGTAGCTTGTTTCATTTATTTTATTTTTTTTTGTTTCGTACCATCGACATATCGCGCATTACATAAATATCGTCATTCACATACATTGTCTTTGTTGTATTCATTTAATCCAAGGCCCACTCGGTTTCGATTCTGTTACAACCTGTACCTGAAGACCGACGTGCTACTGCTTACAAAAGTATTCGAAAACTTCAGAGACCTCTGCTTGTCATATTACAAACTAGATCCTGCCCCATACTACTTCTGCCCTGGTTTTTCCTGTGACGCAGCTCTCAGAATCACTGAGGTTAATCTGAAGCTGTTGACTGATTTTGACATGCATAATTTCTTTTAGAAGGGAATCAGAGGTGGTATCTCAGTAATCACACACTGGCATTCTGTAGCTAATAACAAGTATCTACATAAACTACGATCCGGAAAAAGAAACGAAGTATATTACTTATCTTTACATCCATAATCTGTAAGAATATGCTATGAAGCAGAAGCTACCTTTTGGCGAGTTCAAGTGGATGACCTCAGAATATTTTACAGAGACATTATTACGCAGCGATGATTACACTGCTATGTTCTTGAGGTCGATCTTGAGTACCCTGCTAAATTACATGATGAACATAATGATTACCTCTTGGCGCCAGAGAGCATGACCGTTGAAGATTCTATGCTAAGTACTGATTCCGCAGGTTTTAAAGACAAATTGGTGTTGGCAATTTCAAAGTACCAAAGCTAATTCCAAATCTTCGTGACAAATATAGCTATGTAATCCACTATAGAAACCCGCAGCAGGGTCTCTACCTAGGTTTAAATCTGATTCAAATACACAGAGTTTTAAGTTTCAAACAAAAGACCTGGCTAAAACCTTATATTGATTTAAATACAGCAAAAAGGACTGCAGCGACAAATAAATTCGAAAAAGATTTCTTCAAGCTCATGAACAACCAGGTCTTTGGTAAAATAATGGAAAATTTCAGGCGCAGAGTCAACCTCGAAATTGTTAATAATGTAACCAGTCGCGACAAGTTAGTGGCCGATCCAGCTCTTGTCAGCATGAAGATATTTGATGACAACTTAGTTGAGATTCATCGAAAGATGTACGTTAAACTTAACAAACCTATCTACGTCGGTTTTGCTGCACTTGAACTGTCAAAATATCACATGTACGAATTCCACTATTGCATAATTAAAAAGAAATATGCTGACCGAGCCAAGCTGCTGCTTACTGACACTGTTTCGCTATGCTGCGAAATAAAAACAGATTATGTGTACGAGGACATGTTTGCGATTAAAAACCATTTTGACTTTCTTATTACCCAGAAAAAGATATCAAACTCAGTAAGTTTTACGATAAGACAAACAATGAAGGTTGCCGGCAAATTCAAGGAAGAGCATGCTACTGAGAATCGGAAAAACGGACAAAGGGCGTGAGAAACTGCGTTGTAAAAAATGTTATTACGCGAGACGATTACTTTGCAGTTCTATCTGGCGAAAAACAATATGCATCGATGAGCACGATCCGATCTGAAAACCACGTCCTGCATACCGTGACGCTAACAAAATTGAACTATCAGGTTATGCCGACAAGAGATATATTTTAAGCGACGGCATCAGAGCAAGAGCCCATGTCCATTACAAAATATGGGAAAAGATATCTTACAGTCAGCACCTGATGTTCCAATGGCTGATATTTTTGATGAACTTGATCTGATTTGAACAACAACAACAAAAATAATATAAAATAAAATACATGAGAACGTCAAATAAACATGGCGTCGCTTAAATGACGCTGAACTAGAACCAAACGTTGCGAAAAAGATTTAGTTCTTGTTCCGCTGCAACAAAATAAGATAGAGCATACAGTGGCACACGAACGGCATCGCTCTCGATAGTCGAGCGGCAAAGTCGTGCAGCATCGCTGATGTGGTAAGGTACAGCATCACTCTGGTCACAGGCATTACATCACATTCGACTTTGTTTAACTTTTGGTAGGATCCATCATACTTTTTCTATGTGGAATTCATCTTTCTTGGTCAGCGTCTATACCCACAAGGCTCTTTATGCCTAGGAACTTTATTATACTGGAGATCGGTGTGTCCGTAAGGTAACGTGTTGCGATCGGGAAGACGGACTCTTTTATTGTAGACGATCTGATACACTTTTTCCAAAGGTCTGCTAACCATTTGATGATTGGACAAACGTACAATTTTGTGAGGATCCATCGTTTTCACACGAAAATCTTGATCTTGACCGACCTCTAAAGCTTATTTTAAGATGGGAAAGTTCAACACTTGACTGGAACGATAATCGAGTATCAGTCGTTTCACTTTACGTTTCGTATGATGTTCTCCTCGTTTGTCTCTGTACAGGTAACCGTAATTGTTAGGGACCCCACTGGCAAAACCCCAAATAGTGGCTTCTGGGTGTTCGTTGGTCCATGCGCCTAAACGGTCACCTTAGATGGACGGGTGATAGCCTCCAGGTCGATGATGTACATGCAACTATCGGTATCGAAGTTAAGAACACGTTCTCCTGAACGTTCCAAAATGAAGTACAACTTTAAACGGGCATTGGCTGTCAAGTATGCTGCGATGATGACATTTCCAAACTCGTGGGGTGGTGCAAACTTTAGGACTTCTTCGTAATTCGTCAAAATCAAATCTTCACGGATGATTTCTACGTGTTTCATGAGTTTTCATTTATCTTCGATGAGTTGAAAGTATCGATTTGGATCTAACACGTATTCTGTCTTTGAAAATATTTGACGCTGAGTCAGTTTTCTTTTCCACGTGTTCCAAAGTGATGTCTTCTAAGGAGTGGTACCGTTCATTGTATTTGTCTTTGTCTTCTAGAGTCAAACAACAAGATGGATAGCCGCTAGCTTCTTGCTTCAGTTTAGACATTCGTTACGTAACCTGAAGAAAATCCCTTCACTGGAACCATCTTGTTGGTATTGATCTGTGGTAGGAAAATGCCAAATTTCGTACACTTTTCACAGTTGGTACCCACGATCGAGAGCAAGAAACAATTCAACACTCACACACGTTCCTGTCAAAGAGGGTTCTTGGTCTTCGTGGCAACGGGGTCGGTCTTGATTACACGTTTCAGCACACGTACGACATAAAGGAAACATCAGTTTTCCGTGGCAATGATGTGGTAAAACAGGATGGTGCAAGTTCGCCGGTGGTAAAACTTGACATTTGATTAACCCTTCGTACTGACGATGTGTTCTGTCAACAATTCAGGATGACCGGTAGGGAATCGAACATATTTACACATCCAAGGATACTAGGAACACACATCGAAGTATTGTATTTGTTCGTCTTGAGTTTCGTCTACGTCGTACAGCAAGCGTGTTGCATTGGTTCGTCCTCCAAACACACTGTCTTGTGGATTCAAAGGTTCGATATCCACCACGTTGTACTCTATGACGATGCGTCGGAATTATGGATCGGTTTTGAAACGTCGATAGTAGTCGTGTTCCCACACTTCTATCTCTTGGTATCCTTGACTTTCTAAATTCTGACGTCGTTGGTATGATTCGTCGTAAAACTCTTACATGGTAGAACCTGAGAAAGGATTTTTCATGTCTCGCTGAGGATGACAAGTAGGACATCCATGAAATAAACATCCCTGAAATTCGCACACCGTTTGTAAGTTTTCTAAATCCCAACCATATACAAAAAAAGATCCAATTTTCTTTTCGCCACCACCGTTTCTAGCATGTTGTATGTGTTTGTCTTCGGTCTCACATAAGTAGTGGAGCAAGCGCAAAGCTTTAGTGGAGTATCGACGACTGAATGCTTCACTGGTTTATGGAGGTATGATGGCTAGTGTGTTCTCGGCCATAAATGTCTTTCTGTACACTAATTCACACGCTATAGCTATGGTAGAAGCTTTCCTCAAGGGATCGACACCTCGTTAATCCATAAATAATTGTCGAAGTTTTCCACAACAACGTCGTAAAATGTCTACATCAGATCAACAATATTTCAACATTTATTCTTGAAAGTCAAAAGAGTTTAAAGAGTGAAGTTGGTACCAGGTGTAGAATGCTTCTCGTTGTTCTGTGTACATACAGTCAGGATCGTAGTGGTGAATTTCTGGCAAAAGTGGGAGCACGACGTGTTGATTAGGTTTAGTATTAAAAAAATGTGGAAAATAACTTTTTGCCACTTCTGTCATTTTAAACGTTTAGGCATTCTAGCTAAAGACATGGCTAAATAACTCCAGGAATCTTTAAATTGTACATGTCCAACTTTCATGTACATGACTTTGGCACCGTTAAAGACGGCTGATGGAAATTATGTTCCTTGTTCTGAATAATGTTTCAAAAGAAAGTGTCCTTCGTAACCAGAGAAAGTGTGAGCCATGACTGTAGCGTATCGAAGACAGTTCCCGTAACGATGGACTTGATCTTTGCTCGAAGTGTCGTCGGTGGGGTCTAAAATCCATTCTGCAAAATTAGCAAGAGTACGCGAACCACGACAGATCTTTTCTCGTCCTCCTGGAATCACGCGACAATTTGGACAATGAATTAAAGGTTCATGAATGCATTTGTCACAAGCACGATGAGCTAGGGATGTGAATTCCAGTCTCTTGCGAATATTCAAAGAAAGAAACAAATGTAAAATCCACACCATGGTTTTGTTTCTTTTTATTGTGCTGATCGTCGTTTAATTCTTCCACCAGTTCGTTGTCATATTTTTGAAAGTAACATTGATGATCTAACTCGACGACGTGGTCACAAAAACGGCATTTTTTCTTTCCTGCTCAAACGTGAAACGTTTGGTTCTTCGTCTGAACATGTTGTCCACAAGTAGAACACGCTCTCGATAATTTGCAAGCACTGTTCTGTTATTGAACTTGTTTCGTGCGATGTTGTTCGTAACACGTGGAACTGACGAATGTTGGTTTGCAAGTAGAGCATGGAATTCTTTTTCATCCTTCAGGAAGGCAAGGCTTGGAAGCTAAACACCCACGACATATCTCTCCACAATGAATATGTTCTACCCGATTGCTAAATCGATGGTCACATTTCTCGCAATAATATCCGTATCCAAAAAATCCTGTGATAGTGTAACGGCATCAAAATAAGCTTGATTATGATAAACATGAATATATTTCCCATCTGGGAAATCCGGTCCTCGAAACAGGAAATCTCCACGAACGACTTGATGGTATACTTTCAAAGTATGACGAGGGGCCAACACGTCTTGAAGTTTTTGCATTTCAGGAATTCCACACACCGTCTCTTTAGAACCCGCTTTATGCAAAAGAAGTTCTGCTTCTTTTCGTTGTTGGGGTCTCTCCGATCATCTAATCCTCTCCCATGATCGTTTACATTCCACTGCATCGTTCTTCTCGGCATAAGTTCGAGACACTACAAAGGCATGAGCTAAACGCATCTGGTCTTGATGGTTATTTTTTGGACCATACTTTGTTTGGTACTGCGAAATTCATCTACTAATAAAACTTTGCGTCGTCCACCGCCTCTGGGAGGCGAAATGTGTGTCATATGAGTCGCCTTTCCATCGGTGATGTTAAACGTCATTCGATTGTTGAACATGTTGAATTTTGTCAATAATTTTGGAAGATATTAATTCTGCCGGTGTAATGAATTCGATCCAGACAGGAGACTTCAAACTGTGGTGAGTAATGGATAGTCTCAACGATCGTCATCGTTAGCTCGGCACTGTCATTTCAGTTTCTTTAATATCGATTCCCATAAATCCGTAATGAAACCCGCTGTTTTCTTTGCTGGCACTTCTGACTTGGAATCCTTAAATTTAACCGTGAACGTGTAAGCGGTCGTTCGAAATTTTCTGGAAGTCATTGTTGTGTCTCTCGAATGTGAAAATAATCTTCAGGAGCTGCCGCTCGATTTTCTTTTTTTCGGAGATCTTGACTCTCCCTGTTCAGTGGAGGCAGTTGGTTTTGGACAGGAATCAATAGTTTCATCTTCAAAATCGCTAGCGAGAACTTGTGCTAACACTTCTCTGATCGTATTCGGTGACAAAGAACGTCGTCGTCGCTTAGCTTCTGAATTTACTTTAAAATGTTGTGATCATTTCATGATGATTGTTGATTCAAATATGATTTAACTCAGTTACGTCTCTCTCTTTGTATAGAGCTATTCTCTCTACCCATGTCTGCGGTAATGTTTTGCCATACTTAAAATTTGCCAAGTTCTAAATGTTTACAAAAAAAAAAAAAAAAAAAAAAAAAAGAAAGAAAGAAAGAAAGAAAAAGAAAACAAATTGCTCTTGAGATATATTGCGAATTGGATGATTGAAACTTTGACCTTATTTAAAACAGGACTCCTGTTTGGCCCCATAATGCCATTTCCATGTCACGCATTTCTCGAATACATCATGAAAATTTAATAATAATAATAATATTTTATTTTTTTACGGTCTGTAGCCTGTTCAGTAGGGTTGTGGTGGAGATACTGAAGGCAACTTTGGTTTTTAAAAAATATGACGGTAGAGTAGGGACTATTCTAAAGGGAGGTAACTAAGGGGCCTTATTAAAGGGGCTAGATGTTTTTTACTTAATTTATAAGAGGGATCATAGAATGGTATGGGGGATAGCTACATTACTTTTATTTTATTATATTTATCAAGTAAAAAAAAATTACTGTATTTGATTTAGACTGTAGACAAAGTTACAATTCACGATGAACACGTCTAACATGTTACAAACAGACCGACTCACCATGTTAAACCTATGACATAATACGGCATTCCAGTTTGAGTGTAGACAAACTCACATTTCCCCCCAAAGACATCTAACACGCTTCACTGTTACAAACAGACAGACTGACCATACACGATAAACCTAAGAAGTCATTTCCGTTCGAGTGCACTGTCGCCTCATGCTACACGTTACAATATAGTTATGAACTATGTTAAATTCCTGCAGACACCTCGAATATTTTGACCCTATTTAACATAGAGCCCCCCACCCCCACCCCCCGTAGATACTTCAAGTGCCATCCTCTACTACTTATATGTTAGTTTCAGAAGTAACTCTTTTCATGAAAGGTCTGCACTGCGTATAGAGCCACTTTTATTGGTAAATTGTTATAAGTGCGGTATAAAAGTCACGGGATTCTTATATCCCACATATCCATTTAACTAGTAGAAATAAATCTAACATAGAATTGAAAGCTATAACAGCGTGTACCAACTGAATTAATTTTTTTTTTTTTTTTTGCAAATGCAAAAATATTTTTGCAGTTGAATGACTTTTGTTGCAAATTAATACAAAATATTGCATATAAATATTAAATTTAAATAACTAATTATCCCAGATAAAACACTCATATTAACTGTCGAAACGTTTGACATGCCATATCATGCCAGATTTGAGTCTGTTAAAGAAATTATTTGTGGCAGGTTTGATGCACATAATATATATCACATGTACATACATTGAATCAATGCAGTATTATATGTGTGTGCATATACATACATACACACACACACACACACAAACACACACACACATATATATATATATATATATATATATATATATATATATATATATATATATATATAGATTTGAAATAAAGAAACAACACAAACGCCGAT